>JAQFVV010000124.1:2707004-3222004 GCA_028023455.1 Epiperipatus broadwayi
TTCTAAAATATAATTTTTTAATTCATAAACTGATATATTTTTATGTGTTTCAAACAGACTCTATATTTGTACAATTCAGTTGTTAATTATACCATCAGGAATGCAATTAGACTCAAGCGCTGGTACAAGCATGGTCAGTAAAGGTTGTCATATATATGAATAAGCTCTAAGCTGAAGTGATTTACTTAAGCTTTTAACATTATTACTGATGAGTGACAAAAAAAAAGTAGAAATAAATTTGATTCAGAATATTATTAGTACATAAAAAAACAATAAAATAGAAGTCTTGAACTCTAAGAAAACCTAAATCTAATATTTGCAAATTTATTGTAAACATAATTTTAATACACTCAGTTTAATGGTTTAAGTACTGATCACAGCAATCAAAAATATACTAGATAATTTTATTTTGTTAAAAAATATAGCGTAAGATATAAAGTTAAAGGCTTTATTATGATTTTATCCCCATAATATTGGAGCTTTGACAAAAGCTTTGAATAGTAAGTAATTTAGGCTATTTTGAAAATAAAACCTCTATTTTCAATATTATTTCAAGACGATATAGAGATAAATTATTGTATTATTTTCAAAATATTGAATAATTCCAGTTTTTATAAATGTGATTAATCTCTAAAAATATTATTAATAAGAATCTTTTTGAAAATTAACTTTTATTATTTTATTAAGTTTTTATTTGTAAAGAAAGAAATTCAGTAGAAAAAAGTGATATAGTCAAATAGCTTTGTTGATCATATTGTATTACATATAAAATAACTCTAAGAGAACTTGCGTGTCAATATAGTTTAATTAAATTTTTGTAGACAGTATAACAATTTATCCTCACTTGATCACCATTTCCTAGTCTTAATATTGTATAGAGAGTTTTGCCTGTTATAGCAATTTAGTAGAAATCTAGTTTAAATGACTGTCTAAACACTGTTAAATAAGCTGTATTTAAACTATTATTTATGTAATTACAATACGTATTATTTCACAGAGGTGCAGCATAATGGTAAGTATTTGATTTTTTCTTTTCAGTCTGAGACATAATTTATTGCTATATTTATATATTAAATGCGATAAAATGAATAAAAATAGAATAGATAGTATATATTTTTTAAAGTACAACATTTTTCATAACTGCACTCCAATATATAATACATAGGGGTTTGAACTCAGACTTTCACATGACCCTCAACTATCCACGCTATCTCATACTGCTGACGCACTTGATTACACACACGTTGAAAAAGTAAATAATCACCATAAGTACTTCGGGCTAAACCAGAACTCGTCAGTTGGTTCAGATTATCATCTTCACACATATATACAATCAATGCTCAGCCCATATTAAGATAGTCAATCTTCATACTTCAATACACAAGCTTCAATCCACTCCACCCCACCTCACAGCTCTTCATCATTAGATTTTTAATGAAATGGATGCCTGAAGAGTTATGGTGTGGAGTCGATTGAAGTCTGTCTATTGAAGTATGAAGATTGGCTATCTTAATATGGGCTGAGTATTGCTTGCATATATGTGTGGGTATAATAATCTGGACCAACTGACAAGTGCTGGTTTAGCACGAAATATCTGTATTGTTGATTATTTATATTTTCAACATGTGTGTGATCAAGTGTGTCAACAGTATGAGATAGTGTGGATAGTTGAGGGTCGTGTGAAAGTCTGAATAGATGGTATTGGCAATAACACTTAAACAAGTAATTAATGGAATTGTGTAATTCTTAAGAAATGCAAGCGACTGAAGCGTTTAAACTGTAACCGAACAGTGGATATTATGCTCCGGACTCGAACCTCTATCACTGCACTAATTCAGGGAGAACATTTAAGACAATGAAATAGTGAAACAAATCTTGTCAATTATTTGTTTATTGTAAGTAAGTTTTTCACTTTTTGCTATAATCTTGGAGAAATTTAATTTAGTAAGCTATATTTATTAACGTCCTACATTATAAAAGCTTTCATAATCTATGATATTGATTAACTCACCTTAAAATAACATTAAAACATTAAAAAAAAAAAAAAAAAATAAAGAAAGGTTGAAATCAACAGTATTTTTTTTAATATTAAAAAAGGTTATATTGTCTAAATCAGAGTTATTTTGTCTCTTAAATTTTCTTCCAGCAGTACTTTAACAAAAAATATTCACAAACGAATAATATTAATAAATTATTACATGGATACAGAAAAGTTAATGTTTAAACTGAAATGCCAAAAATGATAGATTATATTTGACAATAAAGCTGGTTAAGTGTTTTATGTGTAAAGAAGCTTTTTACACAGATTAAAAATGAATACTGAAGAATAAGGAGAAAAATCATTTAAACATTTTTTTAATGAGAGAAAAAAAAATAATATTAACATTTTAAAATAAGCCGATTAAGGTTTTTTTTTATTTATTACTTTTTATTGAAGAATTTATTGCACGTAATATTTGATAATAAATTGCATAAAAAAATCAATTACTGCAAACATTAAGTAATATTAATTTGGCAGTTGCTAAAAAATAAAAAAACTTTTTTTTTATAATAAGTAACAATTATTTATCATTAATACGCATTATCTAGCTATAAACAGTTATATTAATTCAACTATATAATTAAACTATAATAATTTATACATTATATAATTGTTTCTTATAAGGAATAACAGTAATCTTGACAACTTAACGTCTTAAGAGCATTTTCAGCACACATCGCCCTCTTCAAATCAGAAAATACTATTCAAAATTTAAACTTCTTTGCACATATTACTAAATTCACTTCGTGCTTTGCAATCTCCAGAAAATGGTCTTTATAAAAGAAAATTTGCATAAATTTTGCATAAATCACTACTAAACTTCAATTAAAGTAGGCTGTGAATATGGAGACTTAAGTTCTCTGAAAGCGCTTAAACCATATAACTCTTTAATAATATTTTAAACAAGCTTCACTTTTTTGCATAAAGCGCAATTTAAAATACTTAATTACATGTTGTTGATTTTAGTGTATAATCTAATTTTCAATATAATAATTAACTATGACATTCTTGTTTTCAGTTTTAATCTCTTTTGTTCACCTATTCTGTTATTCTTGGGGTCACAAATGTAACCAGAACCAATTAGAGGAGGAGACAGGAGGGGCAATTGCCATGGGCCTTACAATATTAGGGATCTCAAATTGACAACTCAATATGTTAAACAAAAATATAGGAGAAAACTAAAGTGATGACATGGCTCATAGAATAACCTTAATTTTACAGTTAATTTCCTCCAAAAATATCCAGAGAAAATCTTTTCCAAGCAGGCTTAACACAAGTCAAAAACATAAGCTAGTTTAGGGATGAGGTGTCAATTTGACAACTCTGCAATGACAGTGAATGCACTCAATCTTGCAGAACTAATAGTATCAGCCCCTTGTCAGTCAGTTTTGTGCTAACAGTGTTTTATGATACAAACAGTGCAAGAATGAATCTATCCTATCTATGTACGCTCTGGATCTGATCTGCTTGTTCATTTCTGTGACTTGTAACTAACTGCTCCCAGAAACCTGTTTTCAACCCTGTAAGTAAAATCTCTCTCTCATGTATTCTCTCTTCCCATGTTCTTATTTTAAAATTTTGAAGGGCCTCAAAAATACTAGTTGCTGGGGCCTCACAATTTCTTTTAAAGGCCCTGAACGTAACAATACACTTTTTTCTATTGTGAAAACAGATGGAACATTGTAAAAGTATTTTTAGCTTTGTTTTATAATATGCATGCAATTTTATATCTTGTTTTAATGCTAGTAATTGATTTCACATAACAAACGTATGGGCATCTTGAAACTTAATATTTATACTATTAGTGGAGCATACTCAAAAGTAAAGATAGAACTCAAACTAAAGAAAGCCCATAAATTTGTGTACCTGATTAAATGCCAAGAGCCATTCTGCCCATATTTTATTATGAAAAATATAATATATCACTAGTACAAGAACAAAATAAGATGCACACCTGTATAACATAACTAACAGTGATTCTACAATATTATTTGTGTTGTATAGAATGAAATAATGAGCATTCATATTTTGACCTAAAGAATGTCAGAATAGTTTTCAATCCACAAGAGTAAAATAAATAGAAATTTCAAGAATATAATTAATTAAAATGCATATCAGGAAATAAATTAAATATCTAACAGAACAGTATGTACTTCAGTTGAGAGAGTGCTCAAGCAAATTTAAATAATGATCACTATTTTTTACAATATATTATTATAAAGTTTGCCTTATAAAGAGGATGTTATGTATCAAAATGCATTTAATGCATTAAATATTCAAGTTTATTATTGTTTCTTATAATAATCATATTTATATTTGTGTAAAAATATCTAGCTCAAAAACAGCATTGCTTTTGTAAAATGACAATATACATTAAGAATTTGTAGCATTTCTACAATATGATGTTTGCTTCACACATACAGATATAAGAGGCCCATTCTATTAATTATATTTAAAACATAAAATGTTGAACCTCAGTTTTTTAATAGCGGTCTATAAGTAGCATGAAATATACAATTAATTAATTTAGGTTTAAAAAGACATTTGAGTAAAGAAAAAATAAAATGTTCAGAATTAATCTTTACAAAGATATATATATATATATTGTAATGGCCTGGTGTTTTCCAGAAGAGATGGGGGGAACAGATCTTACTATGGTTGGTCTTTGGGTATTTGGATAGGATGCAAGTGATTATGCGATGAAATACATAACCTATGATTGTATCTACTTTCAATAGACTAGCTCTACCTATTTTTATTAACCTAGAAACAATTTGGGTCAGTTCATCCAATTCTCACCCCTTTCTAGCCACATTATACCACAGTATTCGAACTCAGGGAGTAATTGCTTGAGCTCTCTTAACAGCGAATAAGAACACACTAATAGTAGTTATTGCGCCTCTATATAGGTGATAATTAATTACCAAAAATCAATTAAGCATAAGATATATAAAAATATGTATGTGCAGTATAAGTATATATGTATTAAAAGTTATAATAAATGACTTAAATATGTATATATATATCTCCTCTATCATAGTAATAATATTAATAGGTGTAAAACTAAATAAGATAATAATGTTTATAATGGGTATGTGAATAATGAAGAACTATAAAGCTGATGGTGGATATTGAAATAATGATGAGTTAGAGACCAAATTAAAATAACAAATTACATAAACATTTATTGACTAACAAAAAATATAAAGTATGAATAACAATTAAATCTGATACATGTAATTTATTTTGTCAAGGATGAATTTCTACCATATCGATATCTATAATGATATTAATAAAAATAAAACCCTTGCCCTAAACTCAATGGTAGAAGTTCATGTACTTGACTAATTATTTACAACAAATATGTAAAATTATAATATGTATATGTGATTTCTATTTTAGCTGGCTAATTTAAAATATGTATACAAACATAACAACCAAAAAAATTTTGTTGTCAGGATAAATCAATGGTTATCAATCATTGATTTATAAAAGCAATACAAAAGTAAGCTTAATTAATAATAAATAAATAAAACTTTATCATCGTGTGTTGCTTACTATAAGATATTAAAATTTCTTACCTTTCAATTTCCTATATGTTGTTAAAAGTCAGTCATATGGGGAGGTCAAAACTAATAATGTTTTTATTCTTTATATAATTAAAGATGATATATATATATATAAATCTAATATTTATCCCCTTATTACTCTTATACAGAGTTTCTCCAAAATTATACACATTAGCTTCCATTTGTAGAAACAAAAATAATACATAAAATTTACCATAGACAAAATAATAAAACAAAAATCACAATTCTTATCCCATTACATTAATTAAAGTTCGATGAGTCTGCTAGAAATTGTTCATTTGCTAAATAAATTTCTAGGAATGGAGATGAAGTTCTATTCCCATGACGAATAACAATTTCTTGTCTGAGTTAAGAAATAATAGTGTTCTCCAATTATCCTGCCTTGGATTTGATTAGGCATTTTATTTAAAGCAAAGATGGTTTTCAAGTTTCCTCAAATGGGCTGGTAAAATCTTTAAACTTTCATGGCTTTATTGATGACCTATTATTACCCCATCGTACAAACTTTTCAGCAAGCAATCATGATATAAAAATAATATATATTTATTGATTCATTTGCTTCTCAAAATTTCAATGATGATATTATTATATATCAAAACAATTAATTATTGAATATTACTGCAATGCATAAATATAACTCACCTTTGTCTAATTAGCAAATAATTTAAATCTTATTTTCAAATTATTTCTTTCCCTTCAAACAATTGCTTTAATTTCAGCTTTTGATCATTTTGATTAATATTTTAAAATATTAATATTTATATATTTAAATTCGAACATTCACATCCATTTTGTATTGGAATTTATTTTTTTTTAAGCAGAAAAAAATGATAATGTTTGATCTTTGAATGCAGAAGACAATTATAACAATTAATACTGCGTTGTAGATCACGTGAAGTTTTTTTAAGCATTTTAACCTTGACATTTCCTATTGTTTAACAAACATAATATAAATTAAATGGGATTATAAATAAAAATAATAATTTATAAATATTTTAAATTTCATTTCCACAAATGGTTGCCATGTGTTTAGATTTTAATTCAGTCATTGTTTTTATTTATTTATTATTATTTTTTTAAGTTTATGTGTGTTTTTTTTTATAGTCATCCCCAATTATTAAGATATAATATGTTTTATTCCAGTGTTAATATACCTATCTGTTTCTCCCTAGTAATTTAATGGCTTTTATTACTTATTTAGAAATAAAAAGATGTTAATACAAATGTATATGTTGGAAAGAAAAAAAATGTTAATATGACAATTTGCTTGGCAATTTATTGGTTAAGCAAATATGTTATGAGGCTCTCATTGGTAGAGTGTTTTAAATAACTGGATGGTGTGGCAGGTTGTAGCTCATCACTACAACTCACCTATCCTTACAGGGTTAAAATTCTAACTTATGAAAATAATTTTATCACTAACATATAAGTATGTATTTGTTTAATGCTGGATTGAGTTAGATTTCAATGAAGGGTTTTACAAAAAAAAAATTACTTCAATGCTGCTTAATTTTATCAGTTAGTCCTTCAAAATTACTTTACATCATTTAAAGTGTGATTTGAACTTAATTTTTTTTCTTTTTTTTCTCTTCTTATTGATGGTTATATGGACCAAACAATTAACTGGTAATGTGTCTCTATTTAGATGGCACATAAATTTATTTGTTAGCCTTCATCCTGCTCCTTTTTTGAGTCTTACTGGATTTTTTTAAGGTCTAACTAAATATTAGAGCATCCATTACACTGTATGGATTGACTCTTCTATCTTGGTTAATGTCAAGATAACCCAATGCTTTTAAAGCATTAACCTGGGTATATCCTCATCAACAAAAAAATATATATAAATATAATATCCCTAGTTATATTCATTTTTTTAAACCACCTAGATATAAATATAGATATTTTCCCTGATATTGATTTTATTATCTCTTACTTTGCTTCAACTATCATCCCTAATTATTATTCCAGCTGGTTTGTGCATTCTATAAAGCAACTGTATGTTCATATGGAGATTCCAAGATATGGTTTTAAGATACAGTCATTATATGTTCCACATACCTCTTCTCCAACATCAATCCAATATGCATTATGACCAGATTGTTTTACTATTGTAAATGGTCCCTCAAATTGATTAAAAAACTTATGGTACATGTTATCTTGTGGTTTACTTACATGTGGGGTTTTATCAAGACTTTGTCCCCTACTCTAAAATTATAATATACCTTTCCTTTTTTATATTTATTTCTCAGGTCAGCCATTTTCTTGAGCCTTTCATATGCTTGTAATCTTTCCTGTTCCACATTAATTTCTGTGGGGTATACTGATATAGGTATGAGATGATACACTCATTCATTGTTTTACAGATGTATACTTTCATTTAAAGAAAAAAAAAATTATATTGGGGTCCATTGCATTCTAATGTTACTAGGTTAACTTATGCCGTATATTTGCTTTTATTAACCATAAATAATGGTTTAAGGTTAAAAAATTGTAGTTGCATCCATTTATGCTCTAACTGTTTTTGAAACATTCATAAAAACAATTTTATATATTCTTAAAAATAATATTTATATAAAAATGTAACTAAATTAGCATTAACTTTCTAGTATTAAGTTTTTTTTAAAACAGTATATTATCCCAAAATAAAAATTTATATTCATAAAGTTTTGAGTTGTCCAGTATACAAGTTCCAAGTTGCAATCTTTAAGGTCCATCCCTTTATTAGATTTTTAAACATTAGCATTTCTATGCCTAATGAATGTAAAAGGACCTTCATACATATTGCATAGTTTATGAAACTGGCAATCTCTTTGTTTAGTGATTTCTGATGTGGCATTATCTATCATGTTCCATTTGTTTTGCCTATCTGGGCCATCTTGTTGATAGTAGAATGCATTTAAATGCCACAGCAAACTTCTAAAATGGTCATATACTTTGTCATTATTAAAATTTCCTAAAGTTGTATGGTAATTGTGATAACTTATCATGGTTGCAGTCTTCTGTGTTAACAATATTATATTCTGATAGATATTATATAATTCATCTGTATCTTGTTTGAAGAATACTTTAATTTTGTTTTGATGGAAAATATGAGTATGATGGAATGTTTTTAAATATATATCCAATTCATTTTCCATATCATCTTCTTTCATATATTTTTCCATGATACCTTTAAAATATAAGATTGTCTCACTTATTGTGAATTTATTAAGGTGGTTAGCCTTAAGAATTTGAGAGCTTAGTTTTAATTGAGATGTGGCAGTATCATCCAACTGTTCTTGTCTCAACTTCTGAGATTCATAATCTATCTCAAACCTTATGCTATCTCTTGATAGGTTTGTTGAGTGGTCTGAACTCTCTATATGACTTTGTAGACATAGATGACTTCTTGTCACTGTCAATATTATGTTCATAGGGCTAATTAGCTGTGTAGGCACATGTATAGTTGATATTAGAATATCTGTGATAATTTTGATAGGATCATCTCTAATCTCAGGTATTATCTGCTGTGAGAAACTGGACTCTGGGTTGTGGTCCTTTATTCCACTGAGATTTTTAGCAACAATCTCCAGATCATTCTCTACTTCATTTTCTAATTTTTGACTATCCTGAGTCTCATGCCTTGTTTCTGTTTGTTGCATTACCATGATTTCTGAGTGTTGCAAACTCTCTGCTGCATTCATTTCTGCAGTTCTTTCTGGGTTTAACAGATTTTTATCAATCACTTCAAAAATGTTATGCTGATTCTTTGTGTCAATATTTTGCTGTATGATAGGATAGTGGTTCTGATGGTCTTCTTCTGTGATTATCATTTTATCTAATGGTGATTTACTCTGGATATTGTCATCACATTCAGGATAAGTTTTGGGTTCTTGGTGATGGTTGTTCACACTAATCTGTGTTATATCATCATTTTTGCTTGTTTTATTGAAGTTTATTTGTGGAGTTGGCATTGGGATAATTAAGTTAGTCTGATCTGTATTTGGTATTGCCTTTTCCACAGTAAGGTTAATATTATAAGGAGAAGCTTCTATTTCAGTGATATTTGATGTGACCAAGTAGGTCCCAAATAGGGGTCATCATCCTTGCTACATGCATTTTGGTGTAAATGAGTTTCAATTGCTTTAAATCTTTGATTAGTGGCTTTGTCCATATGGTCCACCTGGTTTTGAATTCCTTTTATGTCTTCAATTACTGTTCCTAAATTTACATTATTCGGAAGAGTCTCCAATTCACTAGAAGCTATCTTTTCCTCCAAACACTTTACATTTTGACTCATGATGTCAAAAGATTTGTTATTCCCTTCCACTTCATTATTTAATCAGGAGTGCAATTGCTCAATTTTGGTGTTAATGATATTAAATTCTTCATGAATTTTGTTTTGGTGTCTATCCTGTTCATCAGATACTTCTTCCTTAAAATGCACATGATTTTGTTGTGCTTCTTCATATTTAGTATCTAGTTGGTTGGTGATAGTGTGCTTGAATTCTTCCAATCTCTGTTGACACTTTATGTTCTTCTCATCTATCTGTTTCCTCATTTCAAACATAGCCTGTTTAAATTCTTTATTACCTTCTTGGACACTATTTAAACCAAGAGATAATCGTTCCATATCTGCAGATAGTTTACTTTCAAATTCCTTCATTTATATCCATATTAATGTTTAAATTACTGAAATTGGCTGTCATTTCTTCTCTTAAACTACTGTTATTGGTATCTATATTTGCTTCTAAACTACTACTACTACTATTGTTATTTATTTTTAACATTTCTTCCTTTAAACTACTGTTATTACTATCCATTTTTGCTTCTAAACTACTGTTATTGGTTGCCATTTCTTTTTCCAAATTACTCATTTTACTATTGATTTCCATGATCATTTGGACAAGCCGATCCATAGCTCCACCATTATCCACAGTTTGTGCTAATGCAACTCTATGTGCTTGTGTGACTTCATTGCTATGGGTCTCTTCAGTTTGAAAAACTATCTGTTTTTTTTCTTCCTGCACCTGTGGGAAATGTTCAGATTCAGTTATGGACCCCCCATATGCTTGGCTATACAAAGCTTCTTTCTCAATAATAGAGGTAATCATTTCTATTTCACTATCACTACTACTCTCTGATTCTGATAAATGCTCAAGATCCATATTTAATAAATATTTCTTACTTCTGGTTAACATTAAAATTTTATTTATAAATTTAAAATATATTATTTGGTTTTATTAATACAAGTGAATATATATATATATATATATATATATATATATATATATATATATATATATATATATATATATATATACCATAGGGTTTTATACGCCATCTTTTTGCCATTTGCATTTAATTTAGATTTCCCTTATGTATGTAACTTTTATTTCCCATTTTTTAAAATCTGATCTTTTATTTTCCCAGACTCATCTATTTTAACTACGATTTAATTAACGATTATTTATTTAATAGTTGGTCTCGGCTAATTTCATCATCCATATCCCTCAAATTTCATTTACCATTCTAGATAATAGTTTTTATTTGATAAAACTATTTATAATATAAAAAAAATATTAAATACACTTTTCAGAGCTGTAATTATATGAATCAATTATGTGTTAGATGTGTAAGTTTATAGAGGTTATATATATATATATTATAACGATCCGGAGAATGTGACTTAACGTAAACTGCACTACAGGGCGCCATCTAGGCATTTGAACCTAGAAAAATTTATAAAGTAGGCAGATACGTAAGTCAAAAAAAAAAAAAATTTTTTTTTTTCCTTTTTTAAATATTTTGGTTCCGGTCGTTAGCCCATGTCACTAGCTCAGTGGAATAGCAGAGATTTAATAAGATAATCTAAGAGCATATATATAAAAAAGAATAAAATAAGCCACTGCCAGTAATTAACACACAAACATTTATTTATTTCACATATATATAAGATTTAAAATTATTTTAGTATTAGTTTTACATTTTAACATTTAACATTATTTTTAACTTTACCTTAGATTTTTGACTTTAATTTACATTTAATTACTATTATATTCTAATTTTACATTTTAATTAAGTTCGCACAGATATATTTAGGAAAGCTTGTTTATAATGTTGAATATAGATCGGTTACATAGATTTCACGGTCCAAAACATTTCAAAGTAAACATAAACGATCAAAATACAAAATTATTGATTACTGACAATTGCGGAGGGAAATTTCTACGTAACCCAATAGTATTCATCATAAGATACTTGCATTGTCACCAATAACTTAAAAGACATCCGAATAAATACATTTTAGATACTCACCGTAAGGTATCATTATTTATCGGATGTCTATATATTTTGATCAAATATGAAAACGCAAAACATAGTTAACCGATAAACAATCCATGCAAGCGTCTATAAACAACTTAAGTTTAATGCATTTTTATTTAGAATCGAGTATGAATAGACCACATAAATTTGCTTTTGAAAATAAACATTCTATCCCTATTTAACCTTAGGTTAAAATTCATAGTCAAACTGGCATCAATTCATCTGATATATCGATGTATTCAATGTAATAAAATACGGCAGCACAAAAAGTTAAGAGAAGAAATTGCTTCTCATGAGATAGGAATATTACATCTATCTGCAAAGAAGAGCAATAAAACAAAAACTCCATAGAAAGGAACTGCGGTATCCAACTTATAATTCCTTCCATAGGCAAATGGAAGTAGTGCGGCGTATAGAGCGATTCTGCCCATAGCGAATCAATATTACATCTACTAATCACACCAATATATCCAATCCATTGACCCAATTTAACCATGAAACAAATAACCCAAGATTACCCTCCCCTAATATAACTTTACAAATCTATACAGCCATTCACGCCCGACTTAAGTTTAACATTTATATAATTAATTTAACGGAAAACAACAATCATAATAAAACTTAAAGAACAAAAAAGTAAATAAATAAATGGAAATGATTTTAAAAATAAATAAGAAAAAAAATACATCAAATAACATTATTAATGAAGAATTTAGTTTGGTCAGATAGGATTCTATTGCATTATTTACTAAAAAGTTTTAAAATTTAGAGTTCTTATTGTTTCAAGTGAATATATAAGTTCTTACATTTTTAAAACGTCCAACTTTATCCGTTGCTTGCCATGAACGTAAATTCCCCACCATCCTAAAATTGGTATCCATTTAGCCGTTGTTTTATTTATTCATTCGGAGGTTTTTTAATTTAGTTGGTCCTCAATGTAGGAAACGATAGTTCATTTCTCCCTTCTTTAACAGCTGAAAGAATTGACCGTGCGTCTGTCAATTCCTCCAACTCTGGCCTACTACATATAGTCACATCGTAATAATCAATTTCCAGTCACTGATTAATAATTTCCAAATTTTCCTTTTATATTAATGTGAAGGATTGAATTTACATTACATCACCGATGCGATGGTCCTTTCGCTGCGGTCCGATTCCATAGGGATTTCTTCTTATTTGCTAACAGTTTTTATTGTTTTCTTATCTGACCGGTGTTTTTACATTTAAATGCCGAAGGCTGGTTTACATTTAACTAATTAACAATCATTTCCATTTCTGATTAATTAACCTGTTTTCGAAATCAAAAATATATTTAAAGATAAATTTAAAGATATAATTTCATCTCCAAATCTTTTTAAAATTTAGTTTTAAAATACTTTTTCTTTAATAAAGTTTTATTTTAATAATTTTTCATTATCTGTGCGATTTAATTAATATATAAGAGTTTAAGATGATATTTAATTTCAATTTTTAATTCTTAAAGAAAATTTTTAAATGCGAACTTTTTAATTTACTTTCATGTTTAATAAATAAAAAAAAAAAACAATGTAACGAACGTCTGTGCTCGTTTATAGAGGTTATATATATATATATATGCAAAAACGATTTAAGATTATAAAAGAATTTCTAACTAAAAAAAAAAAAATATTTTTTTTTATGAGTTCAATAGCTGGATCTCCTTGGAGACTTGATATTCATGCTGAAACTTTGGGTGCCAGATGTAATGGGCTGGTGTTTTCCAGAAGAGAGAGAGGGAGCACATCTTACTATGGTCGGTCTTTGCGTCTTTGGATAGGATGCAAGTGATTACATGATGAAATACATAACATATGCTTGTACCTACTTTCAATAGACTAGCTCTACCTATTTTTATTAACCTAGATACAATTTGGGTCAGTTCATCCAATTCTCACCCCTTTCTAGCCATGTTATACCACAGTATTCGAACTCAGGGAGTAATTGCTTGAGCTCTCTTAACAGGAAGATCACACTAATAGTAGTTATTGCACCTCTATATAGGTGATAATTAATTACCAAAATCAATTAAGCATAAGATATATAAAAAATATGTATGTGCAGTATAAGTATATATGTATTAAAAGTTATAATAAATGACTTAAATATGTATATATATATATATATATATATATATTTCCTCTATCATAGTAATAATATTAATAGGTGTAAAAATAAATAAGATAATAATGTTTATAATGGGTATGTGAATAATGAAGAACTATAAAGCTGATGGTGGATATTGAAATAATGATGAGTTAGAGACCAAATTAAAATAACGAATTACATAAACATTTATTGACTAACAAAAAATATAAAGTATGAATAACAATTAAATCTGATACATGTAATTTATTTTGTCAAGGATGAATTTCTACCATATCGATATCTATAATGATATTAATAAAAATAAAACCCTTGCCCTAAACCCAATGGTATAGAAGTTCATGTACTTGACTAATTATTTACAACAACGAATATGTAAAATTATAACATGTATATGTGATTTTGATTTTAGGTGGCTAATTTAAAATATGTATACAAACATAACAACAACAACAACAACAAAATTTTGTTGTCGGGATAAATCAATGGTTATCAATCATTGATTTATAAAAGCAATACAAAAGTAAGCTTAATTAATAATAAATAAATAAAACTTTATCATCGTGTGTTGCTTACTATAAGATATTAAAATTTCTTACCTTTCAATTTCCTATATGTTGTTAAAAGTCAGTCATATGGGGAGGTCAAAACTAGTAATTTTTTTATTCTTTATATAATTAAAGATGATATATATATATATATATATATATATATATATATATATATATATATATATATATATATATATATATATATATATATATATATATATATATATATATATATATCTAATATTTATCCCCTTATTACTCTCATACAGAGTTTCTCCAAAATTATACACATTAGCTTCCATTTGTAGAAACGAAAATAATACATAAAATTTACAATAGACAAAATAATAAAACAAAAATCTAATTCTTATCCCATTATGTTAATTAAAGTTCGATGTGTCTGCTAGAAATTGTTCATTAACTAAACAAATTCCTAGGAATGGAGATGAACGAATAGCAATTTCTTGCCTGAGTCAAGAAATAATAGTGTTCTCCAATCATCCTGTCTTGGATTTCATTAGGCATTTTATTTAAAGCAAAGATGGTTTTCAAATTTCCTCAAGTGGGCTGGTAAAATCTTTAAACTTTCATGGCTTTATTGATGACATATTATTACCCCATCGTACAAACTTTGCAGCAAGAAATCATGATATAAAAATAATATATATTTATTGATTCATTTGCTTCTCAAAATTTCAATGATGATATTATTATATATCAAAACAAATAATTATTGAATATTACTGCAATGCTTAAATTTAACTAAACTTTGTCTAATTAGCAAATAATTTAATTTTTTTTACTTTCAAATTATTTCTTTCCTTTCAAACGATTGGTTTAAAATTTCAGCTTTTGATCATTTTGATTAATATTTTAAAATATTAATATTTATATATTTAAATTTGAACATTCACATCCATTTTGTATTCGAATTTATTTTTTTTAAGCAGAAAAAAATAATAATGTTTAATCTTCAAATGCAGAAGACAATTATAACAATTAATACTGCGTTGTAGGTCGCATTAAGTTTTTTTAAGCATTTTAACCTTGACATTTCCTATTGTTTAAGAAACAATATAAATTAAATGGGATTATAAATAAAAATAATAATTTATAAATATTTTAAATTTCATTTCCACCAATGGTTGCCATGTGTTTAGATTTTAATTCAGTCATTGTTTTTATTTATTTATTATTATTTTTTTAAGTTTATGTGTAAGTTTTTTTATAGTCATCCCCAATTATTAACATACAGTACATTTTATTCCAGTGTTAATATACCTATCTGTTTCTCTCTAGTAATTTAATGGCTTTTATTACTTCTTTAAAAATAAAAAGATGTTTATACACATGTATATGTTGGAAAGAAAAAAAATGTTAATATGGCAATTTGCTTGGCAATTTATTGGTTAAGCAAATAAGTTATGAGGCTCCAATTGGTAGAGTGTCTTAAATAAATGGATGGTGTGGCAGGTTGTAGCTCATCACTACAATATATATATGAAATTTTATAATTAAATATTAGTAAATACAGTAATCAAAAATTTTGAAAAGTACAAAAATTATAATCATTACTTAGGAGGCTTTTGACTATCCACATAGTCTTTGTCAACTAATACTTTGAAAGGTTAATGTGTTCATTTTCTATTTGTCAGGTTTTGAAATAATTTTTCAAGCATTTATTTAAAATAGATATATCATAAAATATAAAATTCTCAGATATTTATTTTAATTAATTTTTACCTGACTTTTAAATAAATAATTTATTATTAAATAAATATTCTAGTAAAGTAAACCAATCTTTGCTAAATAAAAATCTAAACATGTATGCTTGCACACACACATTTATATATATATATATATATATATATATATATATATATATATATATATATATATATATATATATATATATATATATATATATATATATATATATAGAAGTCTTTACACATAAATAAAATATCTTAGTGTTGCAATGTTGGATTTGTAATTCTATTCTATATTTTTGTTTTTAAATTATTTGTTTTTATGTCAGTGAGCACTTTCTTTTTGATTTATACAGTTCCTAACTTTATATCTTGATAATAATAACAATGAAATATATATAGGGGTAACTACATTTTAAAATTGTTATTAGTACTTTAACACTACAACTGGTAAACAAATGAAACATGAAAGTGCTGTAGGTAATTTTGGTTATGGTAATAAAAATGAGAGAGGTCATAGACTTGTGGAGTTTGCAGGAAAAGAAAAAAAAACTTTATATTATGAATTCTTTTTTTGAGAAAAATGTTAAAAGAAATGGACATGGAAGCATCCAAATAAAAGTACAGCAGAATTGGATTATATTTTGATTAACAGAAAATACATATTTCAAGATTGTATTGTTCTTAATAAATTTAACACAGGAAATGATCATTGATTAGTAAGATGTAAGATATATGTTAATGCAAAATTAGAGACACAAAAATTATTAAGAAAAATAATATTTACAGTTGATATTCGTAATCTTCAGAAACATTATAATGAATTTAAATTGAAACTTACAAATTGGTTTCAATTAGTAGATTTTGAACATGATTCAGATTTAAATGAAATTAAACTTTCTGTGTGCTAGTCATGGTTAAAAATGTGATGATTTGGCATCATTTTCTGACTGTTCAAATCTCGTCACTCTTAATGGTATGGTTATGTTTTTAGCATCGTTCAAAAATTTAGAAAAAGTTTCTTAAGATGCTGCTCTCTCTTGAATTATTTTACAAATAAAAAATCAATAAAATGGTATTTATAATTTTAACAAAAGAAGAAGGTGGGATCTGGTGGGGAATTCTTGAATCTTATTGGCTGTTACATTTCGGCAACAAAGAAATGGCTATAAATCACTGAAAAGTTAGGCTTTGTTTTTGTTTAATTTTCAAAAATAATAAACAAATGTTTTAGACCATTTTAGAAATATTTTTTGACAAATTATAAATTATTTTGATAAAATATGCTAAAAATAAAATTATTTAAAAAAAAATAGTTAAGATTTTAACAAAAATTAACAAAAATTATTTGCTTTTTCTGGAACGTAAAACTGTCAAACAAATCATGTCATCACCAAAAAACTTTCGTTCACTTTCATAATCTGACAAATTATTAATATACTTTTTACAAATGAAACTAAAGTGAATATAATATTAAAAGATGAATATATTTTGATGGTTGAATTTGTGTTTTCACACTTCAGTTTGTAAATTAACCAATTAAAAGTTTGGACTTTTACCTCACTCAGCCAATAAAATAATCAGCAATGAAGAGGTTATATGAAAATAACTTATACATATTTAAAATCTGAAATGAAGATAGCTGGTAAAAAAGCAGAAATTGACCAATAAAATTTTGACTGAGACTAGAGAATTTATGAAGAAAAGAAGTAATATGAAGATATACAAAAATGATGCATTAAAAATGATTGAATATCTCAAATTTTAAAATGGTGCAGAAAAGAGTTGAAAATGATATAAGAAAGTATAATTGTAAGCTAGCAAGGAAAGCTGTAGAAGAGAATAAAAGTCTCAAAAGTGTAAAATGTCATTTTGGTATTGTTAGAAACTTTATATCTGCAATAAGAAAAGAAAGATGAAATTATTACTAAAAAGAGAGATGACATCATGAAATGGGCAGAATATGTCTATTAAGAACTGTATAGTAATAAAGAACAAGTACCTCCTAAATCTATTATATCTTCCAAATTGTCCAGAAATTTAAATGAAGAAGTGAGACATGCCATTAAATTAATAAAGAAAGAAAAGGCTCCATATGTAATTATGTAATTATAATTGATATATTAAAAAAGCAGGTGAAGAAATATAATTTTTAAGCAAAGTTATATACAAAATGTCTAAATGATAAAGATATATCAGATGATTGGAAGAATGCAGTAATAATATTAATATTTAAAAAAGGTGATAAAGAATATATTAGAAATTACAGATCTATCAGCCTTTTATCAGTTTTATACAAAATTTTTACAAAGATAATTACAACTCGTCTACAGAGAACATTGGCTTTCCACCAATCAAGCAAACAAGCTGGATTTAAAAGTGGTTTTGGTAAAGTAGAACATATCCAGGTATTGAGAGAAGTTATAGGAAGGGCAAATGAATATGAGTTGCCATTATGCTCTGGATTTGTAGATTATGAAAGGGCATTTGATTCTATAAACATTTCTTCAGTGATTAAAGCATTGGATCATCAAGGTATAGATCCAGGATATTGTCATATTTTAATGAATATTTATAAAAATGCAACAGCAACAATTAGATTACATAATAATACTGGGAGAGTCAACATTGAGAAGGGTGTAAGACAGGGTGACTCCATATCTCCAAAACTTTTTACACCAGTGCTGCAAGAAGTATTTTGTGGATTAAAATGGGAAGCTAAAGGAGTGAACGTAAATGGAGATTATTTAAGTCATTTAGATTTTGCAGATGATGTAGTTGTTTTTTTTTTCAAATAATTCTCTAGAGCTGCAGGAAATGTTACAGAAATTATCAGATGAAAGTACAAGGGTATGACTAAGATAAATATTAAAAAGTCTAAAGTAATGTTTAATGGATTTTTTTCAAAATATTAAAATAAAGATTGATTATGATGAGTTAGAAGAAGTTAACAGTTACAAGTACCTTTATCAGATTATTAATACAGATGGAAACATAATGGATGAAATTAATCATAGAATTAAACTTAGTAGAAGTATTTTTGGTAGAAATAACTTGATAGTAAAAAGAAATGTGCCTATGTGTTTGAAAAGGAAGGTTTTTAATAAATGTGTTTTATCAATTCTTACTTATGGATCTGAGACTTGGGCAGTTAATAGAAGAGCAATACAGAGGCTTCAGACCACTCAAAGAAGTATGGAAAGATGCATGTTGGGAGTAACAAGAAGAGATTGAAAACCCAATATATGAGTAAAAAACAAACAGGTGTTACTGATCTCATTGAAAAAAATAAAAGAGGAAAGTGAAGTTGGGTTGAACACATTGCTAGAAGAAATGATAATAGATGGTCAATTGAAATTTTAAAATGGATTCCAAGAGATTGTAAAAGACCCAGAAAGAGACCACATGTGATACGGATGGATGAAATGAGAAAGTGTTCAGGAGTGATGTGGAGAAGAGAAGCTAAACAACGGAAAAAATGGATTGAACTTGGAGAGACCTTCATTCTGCAGTGGATTAATAATGGTTGATGTTGATTATGTATGGATTGTTTTTATGCAAATATAGAACTCTATTAAAAACATCTGCTTGGAAAATCATTTAAAAATGCTTTATAACATTATATATTTACTTAAACATCAGTTGAGAGACGTTTAAACATAAAATTGATCATATTCTATACTGTACAACTAACGATTGCGATAAATACATTTGATTAACTATAAAACTTAATGCCAATAATTTTTTTATAGTTTTTAAATTTATAATAGCCAATTTAAAGTGGTTCTGTAATGTTACAAATTACCTCTTTCATTGGAAAGTTTTTTTCTTGGCTTTAAAGTATATAAACTATAAAAATAATCAAATTATTAATATTTAATCTTAACTTTATTATTATTATCATCCTAATAAATTTATTAAGTTGGGATTCTGATAATGAAAGAAAATATCTTTTTTAAAAGGGTTAGCAAAATTAGTGTGAGAAAAAAAATCTTTATTCTTTAAAATGAATAACAATCTTTACATTTTAAAAATGTTCATTCTCAATTGTTTAAGTTTCTTGCCAATTCAGATTAGCTTATTAACTTAATATTTTGCTCTCATTGTTATTTTTAGCACTAGTACTTGGGTCTATCTTCAACTTTAGGAATAGAAATATTTTCAATTTCATTTTTAGAGTATGCTTCATAATTCTTTGCATTATCTTTATTAAAATGAGTATATTTACCTCAAGATTCTTAGAAGATGCAAGCTTAAATGTTGAGAATGCTACTCTACTAACACAATATAACTAGATCATTGGCTACCTTGTTACATACTATATAACAGAGAAAAATTAACACTGACATGTAAGAATGGTGCACAAAGTATTCCATACAAATTGACTCATCTAGATAACAATGATTGACTCTACTTAACTTTCAGATTAAAATTTAAAATTCATAAAACCTATAATATTTGCAATATAGCAGTCTTATATAAGTTAGATAATTTTTTTATGATTGTGCAATCTAAACCTAAAGTAAATCCCATTTAATCTCATTCAATCTCAACAATAATAATATTAAATAAAAATATTACCTTTACTTGAGCATAGTAGTATTTGAGAAAACTATTCCATTATTAACAACTATAATATTAACTAAATAAGAAAGAAGCTATTATGAGAAAGTATATTAAATAATGCGTCCCGTTTATCGCAGTTATTTTCATTTTTGTATTATCCTTGTTGGAACAACATAATAGTCATAGGCTCACTTTAGCATATATTTTTTAATCCAAGGTAATCTACTTTTAACATATTAATTCATTTTTAAGATTGGTTATAATTTGGATGTATATTATGTTTCATATTTATTTTGACAATCCACAATTCAGAAGAGGCATTTAAATATTTAGATTCATAATTCATTATTTTTTAAATGTTAATTTAAATATTTCGCATAGATAATCTATAATGCAATTCATTAAGCAGTAGATACATATCCGTAGTTTTATTGTACGTTATTTCATGCTACAATTTAATTCATTTGAACCGAGATATAATCGTATCGAAAGCATTACTGTTCATTACTTTTTAATTTGAAATATAAAATTAATGTATTCATTTAGAGATCTTTAATCCATGATAGCAGTAATTCTTATTGTATATTTGATAAATCAAATAGTTTAATATTCATAACAAAGCGATTTTCATTACATTTTCTGAAATCTATGTTTATGTGGAGGCATATTTGAATTGAAAAAAATTATTTAACAAATGTTTCCTTTTGCAACTAAAGATAAAATAAATTTACACCATTGAGATGATTATACATCCTTTCTAGTAGTGAAGAAAATAATTATATTTATAATAATTTGAAAATAATCCTTATCAACATAAAATTAATCAAGAATAAATAATATTTCTTTACTGTAATTTTCATTACATCATTCTCACGCAAGGTGGGGAATGGTTTCTATCAATTTTAAGATCTTATAGAGGAATTTAATTATAAACACATGACTAAAAAAATGTGAAAAACATCTATAACCAACAAGATAAATATTTCATGCTGAAACAACACTCACAACCCACTTCTCTTACATATATATTTACCATTGTTCAGTATAGGTAGGTAGGTAGGTAGGTAGGTAGGTAGGTAGGTAGGTAGATAGATAGATAGATAGATAGATAGATAGATAGATAGATAGATAGATAGATAGATAGATAGATAGATAGATAGATAGATAGATAGATAGATAGATAGAAAATGATCATATTTTATATAATAAGTATCAAATGTGCAGTCCTCACAACTTGGACACAAATCACTTGATGAAAGTATATTTTTTAGTCATTCATTAGACTAGATATTATTCAATAATGAATAATATTTCTGTAGTGTTTAACTTTATTACACCATTCTCACTCAAGATAGGGAATGGTTTCCATCTACTTTTAACATCATTGTGGAGGAATATAATTTTACACACTTGACTAAGGACACGTGAAAAAAATTTATGATCTCCAAGATGCCCATTTCATGCTCAATCAGCACTCTTCAGTTACCCAAAGCACAATCTCTGATACATATTTTTATCATTGTAACTTGTTTGAAAATAAGAAATATAATTTAACAAAAATATATTAGCTATTTACCATTACCTTCAATTAAAGAAATCTAGCTATGTATGGTGAAATAGTGAGCCAGAATTTCACAAGTCAATTTATCTATTTTAGACTAATAGTTGACTATATAAATGAGATTTCATCAAATAAAGAATTAATGAATTAAAACAGGCAAAACTTTCCATACACTAGTGCCACTCAGTGCAAGCCAGAGTAATCCATTGATGCCAGAAGGCTTGGGCATAAAATCCCTATCTAGTGCCTACTCATCCAATACCCCCAGACTACTTTCTATCTTGTGGATTTCATCAACAAGAAACCTTGGATCTGAGAGTACTGCACCTAGAACTTAGATCTAATGCAACCCTCCAGGAGCCACCTTTTATCTCGACATAACTCCAAAACAATGAGAATAAAATTAAAAACACAAACATATTTTCAATCTAAGCTAATTAACTTATATAGTCATATAGGTTTAAACTCAGTTCAGTACTCATACATTTCCGTGTCTTTGGTTCTTTAATAACCATAGCTACCACTATCCTATTAGACAGGATTGGTATTAAATCACTAATCATCAGCATTTTTTATGCTTGCTCATAACTGTTATTAAAACAGGCAAAACATTCCATACAGTAGTGCCACTCAGTAAGTAATAATAATAAATGGATTCCAGAAGTTTGTGCATAAAATCCCCATCTAGTGCCTACACATCCAGTATCCCCAGACTAGTTTCTGACTTGTGGACTTGTCAGTGAGGAGCCTTGGATCTGAGAGCACTGCACTTAGATCTTAGAATCCAATGCAACCCTCCAGCAGACACCTAATAGAATAGTGGTGGTTATCATTATTAAAGAAACAAAGACACCAGAGTGTAGGGGTACTGAACTGAAGTCAGACCTGTATGACTATAAAAGATAATGAGATTTGATTGAAAATATTTTGTGTTTTCAATTTTATGTCCATAGCTTTGTAGTTAAGTAGAAATAAAAGGTGGTTGTGAAAGGGTTGCATTATATTCTGAGATATAGGTACAGTGCCCTCAGATCCAAGACTTTTCATTGATGAAAGCCACAAGCTAGAAACTAGTTTGGGGATATTGGATGAGTAGGCACTAGATAGGAATTTTATGCACAAGCTTTCTGGCATCCATTGATTACTCTGGCTTGTACTGAATGGTACTACTATATGGATAGTTTTGCCTGTTTTAATAACAGTTATGAGCAAACATAAGAAATGGTGATCATGTGATGTTTAGTGGTTTAATTAATGAATTAATTAATCACTGATGGTTTTTGGTGTATTTATTGTTGTCCATATTTGTCCTAGAATGATTTGAAGAAGTCATTGGCCTAAAAAGGCAAATATCTAGTTTGCCATCCTGCAGATAAAAATAAAATGGCTATTTAAAAATTTGAAAACTGTTTAGGACCTGATTGCAATATAAATTTTTTAGATTATCTGGATTTTTCAAAACTTAGAGTTTTTATGCCAGTTATCACATGATGTTTGGATTACAGAATATTTGTCATCATGTTTTGGCAATTTCTTTATTTGTCTTCAAAATATTGGAAAAGGCTGTTATGGTTTTACTGTAAAATGCTAAAATTAAGATTTTTTTAAACAAGGTTATAAAATTTTACAAACACCCTTTGAAAATGAAAAATATAATTAATTTCAATCTTTTTTAATTGCTTCATTTTTCATTTCTGGGTTTGAAATAATTCTTCAAGCATTTATTCAAAATAGATAAATCATAAACTATAAACTTCTCAGATATTTATTTCAATTAATTTTAAATTGACTTTTAAAAAAAAATATTATTTAATAAATATTATAATAAACTGAATCAATATTTGCTAAATAAAAATCTAAGCATGTATGCTTACACACCTCACACACGATATATATATATATATATATATATATATATATCGTGTGTGTTAGAATATATATATATATATATATATTCTAACATTGCCGTTTGCATATTCACTTCCAGAGCAATGTAATATTAAATACAAATGGGTTAGCTCAGTTAAAGATTATGTTTAGTTAAATGCAAATAATTAATAAATAAAATATTCTGCATTAATATTAAATGTTCCACCAGCTTAAATTCAAAAATAAAAATAAGGTTCAGTTTATAAAATAAATTAATAAATATTTAACTATATCATGATACTTGAAAGTAAAAATACAGGTGACAAGAAATATTACATTGAGCCAATATCCCACAGGATACTACCTCAATGGCATAAGAACACTATCCCCCTTATTATTATCTCAAATAAATAAACTTATAGTATTCTTACGACTTTAATAAATTCTACTCATTAAGATTAAACTAATAATTAAATCTTAATCTTTTATTTATAATAATTTGGCTCTATAAAAATCTCAGGTTCATAAAAACTATTCTAAGTTAATTAAAATCACTGTAGTAAAACATGATAAGGAATTTTATGTCATATTCTACTACCTAAATAATAATAAATAATAATAATATTCTTCATTGGATGGACTAACTTTTATGTCTTTTCTTCACTATAATTTTGTTACCATAATAAAATAATAAAGTACGATAATATAATCTTTTATCTTCATATAATAATGTAAGAAAAATATGTGGTAGCACTTCATAATCCGACAAACATATGTGTGGCAACAGATAGCATGTAATTTGATGTACTATTATGATAACTAATTTATGACCATAAGATAATGTAAAATGTGATTACTTAAATAAATAAATACCAAGAAAATATTAAAATTCTTAAAATAATTCTTTATTTATTTCTGTACAAAAAATATTATTTTGATTCAATGACTCTGTTTTAGATGCATTATGATGGGAAAAAAAAATCAGACACACAGTTTTTTGAAAAACAAATTTAACAAAGTTTTATTATAACACTAAAACAAAATAATTTATTTTACAATATTTACACTGGACATCCTCAATTTGCAATGTTATACATTTTTTTATTTAGAACCTAGTTAAGTCTTCACTCTGACTTCAAGTAATACTAATAAAACAATATGATTTATTGATCTCTTTGTGATCTATCTTACTAGGAAATTAAATTTATTTGTACTTATTTTAAAACATATTATATATTTAACTATTATTTAACTATGCTTCCTTTTTTTCTTTTATTGAAAACATCTATTGAAACATAGTATGGAAAAACAAAATAATAACAATAATCGAGAGCATGGATATTTTTCACTAGACAATTTCATCTTGCAATGTTAAAAGATATCATATAAAATATATACTGATAATTTATTACTAGATATTGTGGATATCATTGTTCACTACACAATGATTATTAAATATAATATAAATCCCATTTAATACTACTCTAATACTATATAGTTGTAACTACTGATATATTCCTTATTATTTAATAAATATAAAATTGTACCTATGCTTATTGTTTATATTGTTTTATTTTATAACAATTATATTTAAAAATATGCAGTACTCATTAAAAAATGAAATAAAATACTTAAAAGTTATTTAATATTTCAAAAGCAACTTTGCTTTACATATTTTATTCCTGAATTTTATTTTATTTTCCAAAATAAAAATCTAAAACATATTTTATGATTCTTTTTCTTTTTGGATCTGTTGGATTTTCAATTCCAATTTGCACAAACTATACTTCTTCTTACAAGTAAATGAACTTATCTCATTCAGACAATAGCATATCTTAAACTCTAAATTATCTATTATTTCTTTTAAAAATATATAATACTGTATGATGTAGTTACTTTGGAAATCTAGATAGCGAATAGATATGTAGGCAAGGGAAGAAAACTAGAGTATAACTCATAGCACATATCGGAGAAAAATACCATGGCACAGTGTATCTATAAGAAATAGAGGCATGACCTATTCTGTCTAATGTCCTCCAACACTATCAATGATGTCAAGCTATTTCTTCAGCTTTTCTGAAACATCAATGCTTAAAAATAGACACTGCCCAAAATAAATATACAACTACAGGGCTTTGTTAACTGTATTGCATATCTCCTAAGATTATAAAATACTATTCATATTCCCTTATTACATCCTACCTTAATATCATCTCCTGGGTTCATGTTCATCATACTACAACCAAGTCACTACCTTATCATTATTTCCTAAAAGCTTTATCAAATATTACATTGACAAATAACTATCTTGCATGTTCAAAATAATAAACAAAATTCAATTATAATTAGAGCAATCTCACTAATCCACAAGAAAAGTTTGCTTTACTTTCTTATTCTATATTCTAAACATATGCCAACTGGTCATATAAATACTTGGAACATCCAATAATATGAAAGTTTTTTAAAAGAATTACATAATATTTATCATCATGTTATGTTATATTACTAGTATAAAATTATAGCATGCATATTCCCAAAATAAATCCTAATCTCATCATTTAAAAGTGTTGTACAAAATGCATTTGCATATAATTCAACATTTATACTTTCATACATTATAATTCATAGGCAATCTGCAAAAAAGAAAAACAAAAATATACATCGTAAAATATATCAATATTCATTAACTATTACCAAGTGATATTGACTTGTCATCACTTTTGCAGTCTTCTTTTTCCATCATTTAGATATAACATTGCATACATGAAATACAATCCACACTTTTATTTAAATGTTCTTATTTAAATTATTAAATTATTGTACTATAAAATTCTAATATTATCAATAAATTAATATTTATGTTCCTACTCTTATAAACCAAAATAATTACATTTAAAAATTAATAAATGAGTCAAAACTATATTTACTTAATTCTCAGCTAAAACAAATTTTCTTTATACAGTTCAATTTTTTTTTATTTTCTTGAGAGTTCTTTTTTTAAAAAATATTCTCCTCAAGAGCAATTTTAACAACTCCCCCATTGCTAATAACAATGAACAAGACATACTGTTTCCAGTGGCGAGTGTTGTACTCCTTCCAGTATGAAAATCTCAGATTTAAAAAAAAAAGAATAATAAAAAAAAAATATATGACACCTTTTAAAATCTTGAAAAATTAAATAAAACAGTCACCAATCTGTCCTGGATAAGTTCATAGAATAATAGTTTATGTTTCTATTTTCCAGAACGATGACTATTAAAATCATAAATAAATCATAACATTTAAAAATAATTCATTGAAGCTTCCATAAATCCTAGAATATTCTATGTTGGCATAGTGATGCATCATTTCCTTTGGCTTAGCTTGAACTATCCGGATAATCTTTTTGTGCAATATAAAATATTTCCATGATTCCATATTTTTATTTACTCATGCATTCCTTTTCTTTGTAGGTTTTATCTTTAATAAAATTTATTGCTATTTATTATCTATTTTCAGCGGTTTCTTTATTATCTTAAAATTAAGTTTTTTTTTAAACAATTTTATAAGCGTGTATAACCCTATATTCAGGTTTTATAACATACGCTTTTGTAAATATTTCCATTAGTCTTTACTTAAGATTATTTCTTGCAAGTATTTTAAATGTTTTCCTTCAAAAAGGATATAACATTAATTTCTGTAGCATTGTTTCCATAAAATTATTATAAAATATACTTGTCATATCACTTATTATTCTTGGACAAGCCTATCTTGCTGTTATGTAAAATAATGCATAATTTACTTTTAGTCAGCAAATATCTTTTCTATTAAGCTTCCTGTACAATGTCCATAAAAATAATTTATTCACTGAAATAGTCCTCTGTGCTAATATTATTAATATTATATTCATAACTATTATATCTATTTTTAAAATTTCCATTAAATACATTTTACTTATTGGCATTTTATATTTTTATTGTGAAGTAGATTAAGTTTCTGATGAATACTCCTGGTAAAAAGACTTTAAAAATTAGCAATGCATATTAAAATGAAGTTATTAAACTATTTTTATTTTACACTCTCTTTGCAAATACTTTAAATAAATGTCCTATTAGCTTTGCAATTAAATTGTATGAGAGCACTAAAAAATTGACTAAAATAATACAAATTTATTAATATTACATTGATCACCAACACATTTTAATCACCTTTTTAATCACCCTTGATACCCCCCTGCAATCAGTATTTATATCCTAGAAATTACCTCATCCTATTGGTTGATTCTTACTTTTTATTTGATACCGAATTTGCATAATGTTACAGTTTTACACAATTAAATTTCAAAATAAAAAATATGATGTATTATAACTGTAAAACATTATTTAAAATATTAATTTCAAATCAATTATTACTTTACGAAAATTAATTAAATATTTAAAATGACTATTAAAAACAATATTTAATAATTTTATCTCACCTTTTATATTTAATTTATCTATTTTATTTTAAAACAAAATATTTAACTTTTATTAGCTGTCTCTGTTTTATAACATTATTTAAAACATGTTATAATGACTAACTTAATATTTGCTTTTGTGATAAGTAAATAATTATATCCAATTCTATAATTCAATTTTAAAATATTTTGAACTTTGCTAATCTAAATACTAGCAAGCACATGTGTATAACCATATCTTATACCAGTCACATGAATAATATAGCTAAGACAGACTGGATCTGATTTTCTGTCTGGGAATAAATAATAAATTGCAACACTTGTTGTATTAAATAAAATAATACAATTGTACAAAATTTGGAAGAATAATTTGGAAAATATAGAATTAAATATAACTTTCACTACCATAAAACTTACTTTTAAAATGTATGATATTAATTATAATTATTAAATATAATTTATAAAAACAAATATAATATTTATTTAACTATAAGTTTTAGACTATTAAAATTGAACTTTTTAAAACATATTTTTAAATATTTTTAGCTGCATTATTTATTATGGCCAGCTTTTACAACCATATAATTAATATTTCTAGCTTTACTTAACTATTTTAAGGTTATTCATTATAATTTTATGCATTGCATATTTTATTTATTCAAATTGTACTTTTAGGATATTATTAATTCAATATAATTAACACATCAAGAGAACATATTCTAATTTTTTTTTATTAATAATTTACTGTGATGAGCTGATTCTGACCTATATAAAAGGGCACAATATTATACATATAAATAAAATATTTTAGTGATGTAATGACAAATTTATAATTCTATTCCATATTTTTGTTTTTGAATTATTTGTTTTTATGTGTATGAGCACTTTTTATTTATTTATGCAATTGATAACTTTATTCCTTAATAAGAAAAACAGTGAAATTTGTAGAGGCATACATATTTTCTTTATACAAATATAGAAGTCTATCAAAAAGAAACTGCTTTGAAAACAATTTAAAAAATGCTTTATAAAATTATATATATTTTTAAACATCAATTGAAAGACTATTAATCATGCTTTGACTTTAATTTGTGTTATATCACCAATAACAATTATAAATATATTTGATTAACTATAAAAATTAAAGTCAATAAATAAGTCAATTTACAGTAATACTACAGAAAAGAGTTTGCTATTAACTGAAAGGAGACCCTTTGATTCCTCTCGGATGCCTGAAAGAAAATGAGCAGGGCAAATTTCATAATGTCCACTCCATACATTCTTGTCATTGCAGCTGTTATTACTGTGTGAATATCCAAATAGTATATGGACATGGATGGGCTTCTCACCAACATGCATTAGCCAGTGTGGTGAGTTTATTGGATTTTCACCTCTGAGATTGAGATCAAGAAACATCATGCTCTTTCTTCTCAGTTGCCTAATACAGCAGAATGAATGTTTGTGTAAATGAAAAATGTTTTTTCCAATATATACAATTATGACAGACAAAAAATAAATCATGATACTTATTCCCAGAAGTGTGTAAACACACCACCATGACTGTGGTTGGTGGATGAAGGTGGAGGGTGCTAAAAATCCCCTGATTGCAGATATAGGCTGCCATTTGATAAAAAAAAAATTATTTAGGTGCTTAGAACTGCAGATCATTTTCAAGTGAAGGAAGATTACAAGAATTACAAGTAGAACTGACTTATATTAAATGGGACATTATTGGATTTTGTGAAGTTAGAAGAAAAGGTGAAGAGACAATTGATTTAAAAAGTGGATCTGTACTCTATTATAAAGGTACAAATATTAAAAATACAAGTGGACTAGGATTCATTATAAATAAAAAGTGGAAGAACAACATGGAGGAGGTTGATGGTTTATCAGGCAGAGTGGCAAGATTAGATTTACAACTTAATAGCAGATACCAAATGCAGATAATTTAGGTTTATGCTCCAACAAATTTTCATAGTGATGAAGTAGTATAAGATTGTTATATGGATGTACAAAAGGTTTTTGATCCGAGTAAAGAACATTTTAAATTTGTTATGGGAGACTTTAATGCTAGAATTGGTAAAAAAATGAAAGATGAAAGTGCTTTAGGTAATTTTGGTTATGGTAATAGAAATGAGAGAGGGCATAGACTTGTGGTGTTTGCAGAAAAAAAAAAAAAAATTATGAATTTTTTTTTTGAGAAAAATGTTAAAAGGAAATGGACATGGAAGCATCCTAATAAATGTACAGAAGAATTGGATTATATATTGAATAACAGAAAATATATATTTCAAGATTGTAATGTTCTTAATAAAATTAACACAGGAAGTGAACATCCATTAGTAAGATATAAGATACATGTTAATGCAAAACTAGAGAGACAAACATTAAGAAAAACAATATTAACAGTTGACATTTCTAATCTTCAGAAACATTCTAATGAATTTATATTAGAACTTACAAATCGGGTTCAAGTATTAGTAGACTTTGAACATGAATCAGATTTGAATGAAATTAATATAAAAATAACTTATACACTTTTAAAAACTGCAACAAAGGTAGCTCGTAGAAAAAAGTAGCAATTGACCAATGAAATTTCTACTGAAACTAGAGAATTTATGAAGAAAAGAAAGAATATGATTATATACAAAAATGATGGTGATTGAATATTTCAAATTTTGTAAAATGGTGTAGAAAATAGTTCAATATGTTATAAGAAAATATAACTGTGAACTAGCAATAAAATGTGTAGAAAAGAATAAAAGTCTCAAGAATGTAAAATGACATTTTGGTATTGGCAGGAAATTTATATCTGCAATAAGAAAAAAAAACATGAAATTATTACTAAAAAGAGAGATGACATTATGAAATGTGTAGAAGACTTTTATCAAGAATTATATAGTAATAAAGAACAAGTACCTCCTATATCTATTACATTTTTGAAATTGCTCAGAATTTTAAATGAAGAAATGGAGATGTGCAATTAAATGTATGAAGAAAGGAAATTCTCCAGGTGATGATGGAATTATTAATTGATATATTAAAAGAAGCAAGTGAAAAAATAGAAAAATATATAGCAAACTTATATAGCAAATGTCTAAATGATAAAGATGTACCAGATTATTGGAAGATAATATTTTAAAAAGGTGATAAAGAAGATATTAGAAATTACAGATCTATCAGTCTTTTATTAGTTTTATATAAATTTTTTACCAAGATAATTACAACTTTCTACAGAGAACATTAGATTTCTACCAACCAAGAGAACAAGCTGAATTTAAAAATGGTTTTAGTACAGTATATCATATCCTGGTATTAAGAGAATTTATAGAAAGGACAAATGAATATGATTTGCTATTTTGCTTTGGATTTGTATATTATGAAAAGGAATTTGATTCTATAAACATTCCTTCAGTGATTAAAGTATTGAATCATCAATCTATAAAGCCAGGATATTGTTATATTTTAAATAATATTTATAAAAATGAAATAACAGCCATTAGATTACATAATAATACTAGGAAAGTCAACATTGAGAATGGTGTAAGACAGGATGACACCATATTTCCAACATTTTTACAGCAGTGCTGTAAGAAGTATTTTGTGGATTAAAATGGGTAGCTAAAGAAGTGAAAGTAAGTGGAGATTATTTAAGTCATTTAGATGTTGCAGATGATGTAGTTGTTTTTGCAAATAATGCTTTAGAGCTGCAGGAGTTATCAGATGAAAGTAGGAAAGTAGGACTAAAGATAAATGTTAAAAAGACTAAAGTAATGTTTAATGGCTCTTTTCAAAATATGAAAATAAAGATTGACTACAATGAGTTAGAAGAAGTTAACAGTTACAAATACCTTGGTCAGATTATTAAAACAGATGGAAACATAATGAATGAAATTAACCATAGAATTAAATTTGGTTTAAGTGCTTTTGATAGAAATAACTTGATACTAAAAGGAAATATGCCTATGTGTTTGAAAAGGAAGGTTTTTTAATAAATGTATTTTACCAGTTCTTACTTGTGGTTCTGAGACTTGGACATTTAATAGAAGAGCAATACAGAGAATTCAGACCACTCAAAGAAGTATGGAAAGATGCATGTTGGGAGTAAGAAGAAGAGATTGGAAATACAATATATGGGTAAGAGATCAAACAGGTGTTACTGACCTCTTTGAAAAAATTAAAAGTCTTGAGTTGGGCTGGACAAATTGCTAGAAGACATGATAATAGTTGGACAATTGAAATCTTAAACTGCATTCCAAGAAAATGTAAGCGACCCAGAAAGAAACTACATGTGATATGGATGGATGAAATAAGAAAGTATGCAGGAGTGAGGTGGAGAAGAGAAGCTAAAGATCAGAGAACTTGTATTGAACTTGGAGAGACCTTCATCCTACAGTGGATTGATAATGATTGATAATAATGATGGTGATGAGTGTAATGTTACAATATATACAGAGATACTTTTTTTAAAAATATATTAATTGAAAAAAAATCACCATCCTTCTTTAAAGTATTAGTATAAATTAAACATGGTAATTTCTTAAACTTGTCTAAAGCAATACGTGGAAGTACTTACTATTCATATTATAGTTATCATCATTACAATCCACATTAATATGTGATTATTCATATGAAAATAAACAAGGATAAACAAATCAGATCTTTTTGAATATAAAATCAAAAATTATGGTTACATATTCTTTATCAATTAAATACTAATTTTTAAATACAAGTTGCGATTTTTGAAGACATTACAAATATATAAATGAGTACAGAAATGTTTTTTTTTTTTTAACATTAGGATCATAACTGTAAAAATATGACTTTCATGACTTGAAAGCTATAAAATAAATCCAACCTGATAGAAAGTTGATGATTGAAAACAAATGGTAATAAAGGATTTGGAGCTAAAGAATTAAGTAATCACTAATGATGTTTTATATGGCTACATATAACTGTGGATTAACTTCAAATAAAAAAACAATATTGATAAATTAGAGATAGATCAGTCAGTATAATATTAAATGGGGCATTGTCTGACTTTGTGAAGTTAAAACAAAAGATGAAATGAGTTTTATAATAAATTTACAAATATTGACATTACAAGTGGTATGGGATTTAATGTAAATAAAAAAATGCATTGTGAAAATTGATGTATATGACAATTAGTGGCACTATTAATTATTCAGTTTAATAGAAGATACTAAATAAAAATAATTCAGCATTAAAATGCAATAACATTTTATTCTGACTAAAAAGTAGATAATTATTTTAAAGATACACATAATGCTTTGGATTAGACTAAATAAATTATTTCATACCTAGAAGAAATATTATCAACTCACTATTTTATACCATCAAGATTGTATACTAATTAGAAAGAATAGAAGTATTGTGAACAAATTTGGTTATAAAAAAATTGAAAAAAGGCCCTATTTGTGGAAATTATAGTAAAAAAAAACTATATATTTTAAAATCTTTTTATTAAAAAACTTCAAGAAAAAAAAATGAAGTATTTAAATGAATGTATAGCAGAGTCAGATTATATGTTAACCAACATAAAACATATACTTCAAGATTTTAATGTGATTAATGGATACATGTGTAGGAAATATGAAAGCTTTATAAGATGTAAATAAGCAAATATTTTATCTAGCGCCGTGCTTGCAATTATATTTCATTCCAATATCAGCCTCATTCAGTCAAAAAACATCGTAAATAGTAATTTAAAGTGAGTATCTACTCACGCTCTCTTCAACAGTTCTTCAGATTTGCTCATATAAAAGAATTTGAGTCGTAGGAATAAGTGGGATTCTTTTTATTCCTGCATAAATACTATATATTGGATTGAAGAGGAGAGTATTCATTTATTTAACACTCTCAAAAGGTGCATGCTCAATTATCTTGAAAGGCTGATATTGGAATGAAATTTAATAAGATGTAATAAATGTGTTTATATAAAACTCAGAGACAACACTTAATAAAATAATATTATCAGCTGATGTTGATAACTATTGAGACTGAAAAGCTTTATAAACACATATATACTATCAAAAACATTTACATAGATATATAGTACAGTGTAGGAATTTATTTCTAAATGTTCATCTTCCACAAATCAATATATAAACAAAGCAAAAAATATTTAAATAAATAAAAAGGATCCATTTATAAAAAACAATATCTGAATTTTATAAAGTAATATAAAAATAATTAATGATGACAAGAAAACAAAAGTCTTAAAATATATAGGACAATCTGAAGAGTTATGTTGGAAATAAAAATGATATTACATTTAAGAAGATACAGTAAAAATATTTACAAAAAAGTATGTAGTAATAAGAAATAAAATCGTCTATAATTCCAACGATATCATTTTAAATGATAATTATTTTAGAAAAAAATATTAAATAAATAAATTAGATTTATTTTTAAAACTATGCTTAAATGTTTGATAAATTTTTGTAGTAATAATAAAGTTGTACTTGATGGTTGATACAATTAAGCAAAAATATTGATATTTAAAAGAAATAAAAAAAAAAGTTATTAACAGTTAGAGAACTGTAGTTTTCTATCAGTTTAAAAAAAAAAAAAAACTTAAAAAAAATCAAACTTGAATTTAAATGTGTTTATTAAGCATTCACAGGAAGCATATTTTTGATTGAAATTGGGAGCCTAAAAAAATGAATGTTTTTAAGTCATGTATATATAGCTGATAATGTGATTGTTTTTATAATATAATAATGCTTTAGAACATTGTGAAATATTACAAAGCCTAGTAAAAAAGAAAGAACATAGAGCTAAAATGAATATTAAAAGTCTAATACAAATTACAAAAGCTTATTATTTGCTTACTATCAAATTTACAATATATGTTTGTAGCGTCAGGTTAACGGTTTTTGGTTGTTAAGAAATTAAAATAATTTTCCATGATCATTAAAAAAGTGAAAATTAAAAATGATGTTCACAAATTGCAAATCTGTAACTACAAATAGTTTGATTATATTAAACATTTGATGGAAACATAAAAATATCGTTAAAGTACAAGAAAATATGTCTATGGTTGAACTTATAATACTAAAAGTATCATAGTACCGAAAATTTAGATTCTACAAAAATATTAAGAATATATGACTGTTTAAAATGACAAAGCAATCAAAGCTAAATATATGTCCGAGAAACCAAATAAGTGTAATTGATGTGCTAGTATAGGGATGGTGATCATGTGATGTCATTGATATTATTAAAATAATTATGATTATCAGAAAAAGAGTTGGATATACAGAAAATATCGCTAGTGGTGTAGCAGTAGATGGACAATTGAAGCGTAAACTATTCCCAAATAATGTAAAAGATCAATAAATATTCTAATATAAGATAGTATAATGGTTTAATAAAGTTAATTGAGTATTATAAAGTAATGAAGCTAAAAAATACAAATTTAATAAAAATTAATTAAAGAGATCTCCATTTTGCAAAAATTATTATATATAAGTTTTATTATTTTTTTTTAAAAAAAAAAGCAACTTACATTTATAGCAAAAAAACTTTTCTGCTAATTTATTTATTTTGTTTTAAAATGAAGAGAAACACAATTTGAAAAAAGAAAGAATAATATTAATCATGTTTCCGTCAAAATACAATTGCTTCAAATATTTTTTTTTTTATACATAAACTCTTTAGTAATAAATGATAATTAAACAAAATAGTGAAAAGTATAAACTCCCAATAAATAAATCATGCTACGATTTTAACATTTTTAAAAATAAATAAATATTAAAATTCACTTAAAGTTTTTATTATTATCTAGAATTCAAAATGCTTATTGAAATTTTAATTGAATCAGTGCATTTATATTTATGGCCACAGGAGAAAGTACAAACTATTTAGAATATATATTTATATAAACTTCAAATAAAGAGATTTTTTATTTTTATTTATCTTATTACAGCATGTAGTTTGAAATATCAAAGTGATATATTCATGGAATACATGGTAAGATTTTATGTATATACATATGCTGAAACTTCTCGTGTTAGTGGCTACTATTATCAGGAAAGAATGTGAATCTTAATCTCGAATATTTGGATAGATCTGTTGAAGAATACGGGTCAGAATTTTGCTATGTCTTAAAATTAGATTATCTTACCTATAAATATAATACCTTATTTCTGCATCGTAATTCCCAGATTACTCAGCCAATTCAAAATGACCATTTGTATTATCTTCCCTGAATCAAGTAACTTTTTTTGAACAAGAATGAGATTATTACAATCCAGATGCTAAATTTTAAGAAAAAAGATGAATAGAGAAAATTTTTTTATGCTACCCTGTAAAGAAAGAAAATGAAATTCATCTCTGTCGATCAAAGTTGACAAGACGGCTGCTGGATTTTATAGGCTATTTACTTTCTTAACTGTTTAAACGCCATAAAGAAATTTTTATCACCTACTAATGATAGAATCTATTATCTTAATCGCTATTGGACGATTAGTTCTCCTGACTATTTAGAGCAACGAAAAAAATTTATATCATTTTAAATTCTGTTTTACTATGAAAATTTTGATCAAAATTTGTATAAAAATGGTTTTATTTCATCTTTACCTAGAGATCATTACTGGAAGAACAAGACATATCATTTCGAGATGCTTATAATATTATAGTGCAAGATGTATAATCAGCATTTCCTAATGTTGCGGTAGTTTATAGAATTTTTTTGACTTTAATTATTGATTGTTCAAACAATTTAAAAAATAGATATCGAACAACTATGATTTTAAAAATGCTTAATTCTCTTACAATACCGTTCAGTGAAAATGATAAACTTCATAGTTTATCCTTTGATAATACTATTTCTGACTTTGTATCTGGAAAATTGCTTAGACAACTTTTTTGATTTGCTTCATTTTCAACGAATAGAATGTTTATGTTAACTATATTTGTAGTTTTATATGTTGTTTAAAGTTAAATAATTTAATAAAGTCTTTGCTAGTTATTAATAACCTGTGTAAATAGTCATATATGTCTTTTTATATAATTAAAAAAAAAACTGGGGAAGGGATATCAATTTTTTGTTAGCTTAGGGTCTAAAAAAATATAAATCCGGCCTAAAATTTTGGTGAAAAAATATATTATTTAGTCATTTTGAAGTCCCTGCAAATGAAAAATTTTAAATCAAATATTTATAATGTAATAAATACAATATTATTTTGAACTTTAAATGTTACTAGAATTGATAATATGTAAATACATTCGGGACATCAAACACAAATGGTATATTTTCATTGCCTGAGTAATCTAATAAAGAGAAAGATATTGAAAGATTTATCAAGACTGAAGGTTAGTTATATAGTTGAAAATTATGCTCTAGTATATATATATATATATATCTATATATATATATATATATATATATATATATACACACATATATATATATATATATATATATGTGTGTGTGTGTGTGTGTGTGTGTGTGTGTGTGTGTAAAGTTTCTAGCTAATAATAGTACATCTTGCTATTTCCATGATTTGGATTTGAATTTAGACTCTACAAATTTAAATTATTTTTCAATAAATATAGATTTCTTCAGCAGCAAGCAACAATGAACTATAATTATGTAAATTTAGTCAGCAATGAGGCATTTAGCAAATTTATCTAGAATGTAAACTAAAATGAAAACCCATTCATATTCTCTTTAGCCATAGTTTACAATGATATATTCAATATTTGACTACAATTATAATGCATATACTTAAGTTTTAGATGTAATTAGAGGGGATTGGAATACAAACTTTCAAGCTCCTTTTAGTCATCCACACCATCTTATATAAACGATACACATAACCACATACATATAAAAAAAATAAATGATCTCCTATATACATATTTCGTACTGAACCAGTACTCATCAGTTCGTCTGGATCATTATCTCCCATACATATAAAGTAAAAAAAAAAATTAATGAATAGCTTACCAGGACGTGAAGACAGTTTTCATAAGGATTTCTCCTTACAGGATGGTGAAACATTGGGTGTTTATCCATTTTTGCTTTATGATTTAGCTAAGGATAGCTATACATCCACTTACCAAACAATATTAGACATTTAAATGGTAAGCTTCCTGAGCGCAACAATCTAAATCTCACAAAAAGTATTTGACTTGGCCTAAACTTGAATCTCAGATCTTAGACATGATAAATGGATATATAGTTTCTGTAACATAAAGCACATGTTTTTATATATTTTAAGAAATATAATTTAAAATAAAAATACACCATCTTTAGATGAAAAAAACAAAATAATAAGCTATGCCATTAATACATTACAGAGTTGTATCCTATAATTTTTATAAATAATTACATTTATGGGCTATTATTGGCTTATTATTTAGTTAACTAAGATATAAGATATTATATAAAAGAAAAGTATAAGATTCAGATGATTCTTCCAAAAAAACCTCTTTCATCAGCTATGCCAAGCCTCAATATTAATAGCGATAGATTAGAATAGACTTAATTACATCTTATTAATATTAAAAAATATATTTGCTTATGTTAAACAATTAAACGATAAAAGAAGAAACATATGGAAAAAAAAATTTGGGGCTCTTTATGGTTAACACATATATATATAAACTGCCTGTGTTTACATAATTTGATCATCATTTATTTGAAAACTGGAATATAAAATTTTTTACCAATATCTGTGTTATGATACTAGTAATAAAATAAATGTTTCTAGACACCCTGTTCATGTACTATAATAATTTTATTAGTTAATATATTTTTGTACACTTTTGATCTAAATATTAAGAAGAATGATCATAGTTATTTGTTAAATTAAATCTGTAATTAAACAAATAAACTTAGAATATTTGTCAAATGATTTTGGTAATTAAAGTGAGACCAATGAATAATAACAATATTATATCCAGTGGGTTTGACAAACAACCATTAAGATAAAAGAAAGAGAGATGATTATTTAGAGCGTAATCAGAAAGATATAATGAAGATTCCATATAATGAAGATTCCACCAATATGAGATCATGCAGCATCACCTTGAATCTTCACACTTTATTATTAAGTACAAACTCATTTCGTTTCATTATAAATTGAATAAAAATAAGTAAAATACAACTATTTAAATGTATATCATAATGTTGTTGTGTTATTGCATTCCACTTATAAAATTATTTAATTCCAAAGCACATTAAATAGTAATAATTATGTTTTATTTTTGCCTAGGCAGTAGAAAATTAAATTATATAAATGATGATAATCCTAATTCTTACTTAGTTACAATCCATTCTGGATGCCAGCAGTCAATGAATAATACTAGCTAATGAAATGGATGTGGTACAATTTAGATGATGATTAAATGTTTAGATTTTACATTCAGGAACAATGTTATAACACAAAATTATAATAAAAAAATGAGATAGTAGGATAATATATTTTCAAACGCAAATATTTTAAAAGATTAAAAATTTAGTTGATTAAAGCAAATAATATATATTCCACATGTGATAAAACTGATTTTAAAGAAAACACAAATAGTAAGTAAATAATAATACTTTCTCAATATTCCATTATAATTTTTACAATAGTGCAAACATCATCACATTTTCAACCATTATCAATCCACTGCAAAATAAAGATCTCTTCAAGCTCAATCCATCCTCTCCGATATTTAGTCTCTTTTCTCCACATTACCTCAGAACTCTTCCTTATTTATCCATCAATCTTTCATATAGTATTTTAAGTCCTTTACAATTGTTAAAATCCAGATTAAGATTTCAATTGTCCTTCTATTATTATCTCTTCTCGCAGTGTGTCTAGTGACTCCATTTCAGTCTTTTAACTATTTCAATGCTTCAGTGACACTTGTTTGTTCTCTCACTCACATATGCAAATATAGACAAAGTTACTTATTACAATTTAAAATTATTTTACAAAAATAATTATTCATTAAGAATAACCTTACTTTTGTTCTCGCTTAAAAAATAATATTGCAGTTTTGGGGATGTTTTTTTTTTTTTAAAAAAAAAAAAATTAGTTATCATATACCAGAGCATTTTTTAAAACAAAAGATTTTAAATGTTGATAATTACCACAGGAATAATCAATTAAAAAAAAATACAGCTTTTGTTTGTTTTCTGTTTTCCCGTAAATTATTATTATTTAAAAATTATACTACCAACATTCCTCCTTTTCATGACTTTTATTTATTCACAAATTATTTCTAGGTATATTTTTTTTAAATATATATGAATTTTATTTAATAAAAAGACATTTGAATACAGACTTTTAAGCTAACTAATAGTCATCCGTGCCATTTATTATAATTAATACACATTACAACATACATGAGAAAAATATAAATGATGTCCTATATGCGTATTTCATGCTGGATGAGGATTCATCAATTAGTCCAGATCATTATCTTGCACCCACATATATAAATAATCACTGATCGATTTATATTAAGATAGAAAATCTACCAACTTTAATGGACAGGCTTCAATTCTCTCCATTTTTCACATCTTCAGCCATTCATATCACTGAAAATATGAAGTTGGAATGTTCAAAGCCCTTGTTGATGCCAATATTACAGTCATACCTTTAGTGACTTTAAGGCAATCTGACCCCCTCAAAAAATAGGACTTTAATATGCTCATTTAAATACACAGAAGAGGTATGGACAGAATATGGGCTGAATATATAATATTATATGTAAAATCGAATTTGAACCCATATATTCTATCCAATATAACCAGTTAACATGACCACATATATGTAAAAAGATAAATGATCTCCAATATATGTAATTTATGCTAAACCAGTATTTCATCAGTTGGTCAAGATTTTATGTATATATATATATATATATATATATATATATATATATATATATATATATATCAGTATTAATAATTTGACCAAGATATTTATAGCTGTTAACTTCTTCTAAATCATCATAATCAATCTTTATTTTTATATTTTGAGAAAATCCATTGAACATTACTTTAAAATTTTTAACATTTATCTTTAGTCCTACTTTCCTACTTTCATCTGATAACCCCTGTAACATTTCCTGAAGCTCTAAATCATTAATTGCAAAAACAACTACATCATCTTGCAAAATCTAAATGACACAAATAATCTCCATTTACTTTCATTTCTTTAGATTCCCATTTTAATCCACAAAATACTTCTTGCAGCACTGCTGTAAATTTTTTTGTATATATGGAGTCACCCTGTCTTACACCCTTCTCAATGTTGACTCTCCTAGTATCATTATGTAATTTAATTGATGCTGTTGCATTTTTATAAATATTCTTTAAAATATGACAAAATCCTTCATTTATACCTTGATGATCCAATGCTTTAATCACTGAAGAAATGTTTATAGAATCAAATGCCTTTTCATAATCTACAAATCCAAAACATTGTGGCAACTCATATTTATTTGTTATTTCTACAACTTCTCTCAATACCTGGATATAATCTACTGTACTAAAACCACTTTTAAATCCAGCTTATTCTCTTCGTTGGAGAAAATCCAATGTTCTCTGAAAACTACGTATTTATCTTGGTAAAAATTTTATATAAAAGTGATAAAAGGCTGTTAGGTCTCTAATTTCTAATATCTTCTTTAAAACCTTTTATAAATATTAATACTGCATTCTTCCAATCATTTGGTACATCTTTATCATTTAGACATTTGGTATATAACTTTCCTATTTTTTTTTTATTACTTCATCTGCTTCTTTTAATATATCAATTATAATCCCATCATTACCTGGAGCATTTCCTTTCTTCATAAATTTAATTGCCTGTCTCACTTCTTCATTTAAAATTCTGGGTAATTCAGAAAATATAATAGATATATGAGGTACCTGTTCATTATTACTACATAATTCTTGATAGAAGTCTTCTACCCATTTCATGATGTCATCTCTCTTTTTAGTAATAGTTCAATCTTTTTTTTCTTATTGCATATATAAATTTCTTACCAATACCAAAATGTTGTTTTACACTCTTGATACTTTTATTCTCTTCTACAGCTTTGCTTACTAGTTCACAGTTATACTTTCTTATATCATTTTCAATTCTTTTCCACATCATTTTAAAGAATTCGAGGTATTCAATCCTCTTTAATCCATCATTTTTGTATATCTTCATATACCTTCTTTTCTTCATATATTCTCTAGTCTCAGTACAAATTTTATTGGTCAATTGCTGCTTTTTTACTGCCAGCTGTCTTCATTGCAGTTTTTAAACATGTATCAGTTATTTTCTTATTCATTTCATTCAAATCTGAATCATGTTCAAAATCTACTAATTCTTGAAACCACTTTGTAAGTTCTATTTAAATTCATAGGAGTGTTTCTGAAGAGTAGAAATATGATTTTTCTTAATAATTTTTGTGTCTCTAGTTTTGTAAAATGTATTAAGACATTACAGTCTTGAAATATGTATTTTCTGTTAGTCAAAATGTAATCCAGTTCTGCTGTAAATTCAGTTTTGGATGCTTCCACATCCATTTTCTTTTAACATTTTTCTAAAAATAAAAATTCATAATATAAAGTTTTTTTCCTGCAAATTTCACAAGTCTATGACTTCTTTCATTTCTATTGCCATAACCAAAATTACATACAGCACTTTCATCTTTCATTTGTTTACCAATTCTAGCATTAAATTCTCCCATAACAATTTTAAAATGTTGTTTACTCTGATAAAAAGTCTTTTGTACATTCATATACAAATCTTCTACTACTTCATCACTATGAGAATTTATTGGGGCATAAACCTTAATCATCTGCCCTTGGTATCTGCTATTATGTTGTATAACTAATCTTGCCACTCTGTCCAATACACATCTCAACAATTTTGTCCTTTCACATATTGTTTATAATGAATATTTATATCATTATTTTCAAATAATTGCGGTTTTAATAATGTTTATCTTTAAAACAAATATTGATTTGGACCTGTAAAGTAAAAAAAATTAAAGATAAATTATAGAAAATATAATGACTGCTATTTATTTGCTTCATTGTTTAAATAAAGAAAGTAATGTTTAATGGAAGAAAAATGTATTACTAAGAAATAACTTTTAATACTAAAACCTGTATTCATATATTTGCTGTTTTATTATACCTTATTGGAATATAAGTTAAAATTTACAATACACCTGTTTTATTCGACATTATGAGCTCAATAAATGTTGCCGAGGATGATGCGTCTATTATCGAAGAAATTGGAGACATACATGCATGGAAGGAATGGATTACTTACCTTAATTTGATATTTTATTTGATATTAAACAAATCATATTCATCCTAAAGAAAATGTGCAGATAAAGACTGTCGATACTTTTTCACAACAGGATGATAAATTATTTATTGGATTTTTCAAAATTCAAAATTCGACTGGGATTTTTTTTATTGCTAATGTATGCATCAATAATGAAAAAGTTGATTGAGATAAAAACTTTGAACAAGGATTGTTGCTTAGCAACTGTGCAAATCTTTATAATCCCAACTTATCACCAGAATTTCAAGGAAGAATTTATAAGAAATGAAGAAATATGCAACTTTGAATTTTATTATTAGTTTTTATTTATTAATTCTAAAAGAAAAATATTAACATTAAAATTAAGACTTGTTTTTATGTTTTATATTCCATAAGTTGAACTAATAGACATTTTGATTACCATAATCTTAATGTTAAAATAGGATAATAATTTTTAAAACTTTGGAAACATATTTTTATTGATTGTTCACTTAGTAAATAGGTTTGTTATAGAGGAAATTGAAAACAATAATAATAAATTATTATTTTTATTATTATATTAAATTTGTACCAGCAGAAAACTTACAATTATTATTTTTTTCTTTTTATCACTTTTACTAGTTGTTTAAAAATTTTTATATTTGACTACTTAAAACTAAACAACTTATAGATAATTTGTAAGCAGCCTTCATTCCATTTCACAGTCAATAAGAGAAATGCAATTTGTAATTGAAGTAATTAGCCCACAACTAACTCTGGTGTATTTTTTTTTAGATTTTTATAGATTCACTATTCTTCCATGAGATAATCTGTGTTGATGAGAAAAAAAAAAGATTTATTTACTAATGGCATCTCTAGTTTTTTTTTTTTTATCATTCTTGCTTAATAACTAATTTCATTAAAACAACAACAACAATAAAATGACTTGAAAGTAAGTTTTTCTTTTCTAATTTCAAATTTATAATATTGAGTTTATAAAATTGAAGCTTAAGTATTACAATCATGATCTTTTTATCCTTACATTTGTAATATTTTTTTTACCATAAACTAAGCTTGAAATATTTATTAAAATACATAAATAATAAAGTTTTATTTATTTATTTAATGACGACTTATTTTCTATTTTATATATAATGTGATTTTTTTTTCTTTTATATCATTATAAATATTGAAATTGTATTGTTATTCACCACAATTTTCGACCATTATTAATGCACTTCAGAAATAATATATCTTTAAGTTTACTATAATTTTCCAGATTTGTAGCTTCTCTTCCTTATATCACACCATCAACTTCCTTATTTTATCTATCCATCTCACATATGTTCTATTTATAGGGCTTTCACAATTTTTTGTGATTCACTGCCCATCTATTATCATGTCTTCTATCAGTATATACATCTCATTTCACTTAATGCATATATTTTATTTTCCATCCTTACTTGTTACTTCTAATATGCATCTCGCCATACTTTGTTGAATGGTCTGAAGTTTCTGTATTGAATTTATTTTATGTGTCCATATATCAGATCAATAAGTAACTACTGGTAAAACATATTTCTTTAAAAAAACAACACTTTTTTCAATTATATAGGCATATTTAATTTTAATATTAAGTTATTTCTACCAAAAGCATTGCATCAAAGGCTAATGTCATGATTAATTTTATGCATTACATTTTCATCTGTAGTAATAATCTGATCAAGGTATTTGAAGTTGCTAACTTCTTCTAATTCATCATTATCAATTATTAGTTTTTTTTTTCTTTTTAGAAAATCATTACTTGATTCGGGATTTGTCTTTAATCCTAACTTTTTAATTTCATTTGATAGCACTCACTACATTTCCTGATGCTCTGAAGCATTATTCGAAATAACGATTACATCATCTGAAAAATTTGGATGACTTAAATAATATCCATTTATTATAATATGTTATTTTTCTATTTTAATTCACTAAATACTTTTTGCAAAACTGCTGTAAAAAGTTTTGGAGATGTGGAATCACTCTGTCACACATTCTTTTCAATGTCAATATTTTAGTATAACTATGTAATTTAATCATCTCTATTGCATTTCGATAAATATTATTTAGAATATGATAATATTCTGAATTTATGTTTTGATAATGCAATTAAGGCTTTAACTACTAAAGAATGCTTATGGAATTAAATGGTTTGTCATAATTCATAAATCCAAACTGTAATGGCAACTCAAATTCATTGATTTTTCTATAACTCCTCAATATTTGGATGAGATCCAATGGGCTACAGCTACTTTTAAAAATGCTTATTCTTTGGTTGATTAAAATTCAAAATTTTCTATAAGAATATTATACATTCAAAGATCAGCCTTTCAAGCTAATTGTGCATGCGTCTTCTGTGAGAGTTAAATAATAACTGAATACTTCACTCCACAATACAAGATATAGTATTTATGCAGGAATAAAAGGAATCCTCTTATTCCTACAACTCAAATTCTTTTATATGAGCAAATCTGAAGTAGCAGAAGACGCATGCACAATTAGCTTGAGAGGCTGATCTTTGAATGTATACAATTGTATGCATAGCATCATATAAAAATAAATGCTTATTTTCTGATAACAATATTAGTAAAAAAATTTTTATAGAACTGATAAAAGACTGATAGTTCTGTAATTTCTAATATCTTCTTTATAATCTCTTTTTAATGTTAATATTAATTCTGCACTTTTTCAATCATCTGGCACATCTTAATCATTTCGACTTTTGGCATATATAACTTTGCAAACAATTTGACTATTTCTTTATCTGCTTCTTTTTAGATAAAGTCTATAATCCCAATATTATTGGGATTTGGCTTTTTATTCCTATATAATTCTTTATAGCACTCTTTCACACATATAATGATGAAATTTGTTTTTCTTTTATAATAGCTCCATCTTTTTAACTTATTGCAGAAATATTTTTTAGACCAATTCGAAAATGTTGTTTTGCATGTTTGAGACTTTTATCCTTTTCAATAGTTTTCCCTCCTAAGCCACAATTATATTTTTATGGTTATTAACTTATTTTGTTATTAATTCATTTTCATGACTTTTTTTACAAAATTGTAGATATTGAATTCTTCTTAAAAATCATATATTTATACTTTCTTCATACATTTTATTTGTCTTGGTAGAAAATGTACTGATAAATTACTGCATTCTTGTACCAGCTAACTTCATTGCAGTTCTTAATAATATATATTATTTTTTTATTTCATTTAAATATGAAACATCTTTAAAATCTGTTAATATTGATTTGCAAATTCTAATTTAAATTCATTGGAATGTTATTGACGCTTAAGAATATCAACTGTGAATACTATGTTTCTTAATAAGTTTTGTCTATCTAATTTAGCATTATTGCTATCTTAAATCTCATTAATCAATGATTATTTCTTGTGTTGAATTTATTTTTGAAATGCATATTTTCTGATAGTCAAAACATAATCCAATTTTGCTGCACGTAGTTGGATGCTTCCATGTCCGCTTTGCTGAATTTTTTTTTTCAAACAAAGAAGTCATAGTAATTTTTTTCTGAAAGTTCCACCAGGCGGTGTCCTTTTTCTTTTCTATAACCATAATCAAATTTACCCATAGAACTTTCATCCTTTAGTAATTTCCCATTTCTAACATTAAGGTATCTCATGACAATTTTTAAATGTTGCTTGGTCTGATCAAAATATCCTTTATATATTTTTATAAAAAATTTCAATTTTTTTATAGTCAGAAAGAGAACTTGTTGGGATATAAACTAGAATTATCTCCATTTGATATCATGTATTAAATTGAAAAAACAAACTTGGCACAATGTTATTCTTGCCCTTTTTATTTATAATAAAATCAAGCCCACTTGTGTTTCCAATATTTGTGCTTTTATTTTATAATATGTGATCACTTTTTAAGTCAATCATCCCTTTACCTTTTCTTCTAACTGCTCAAAGTCCAATAATGTCTATTTAATATTAGACAGTTTGTCAAATTCATGTAATCTTCATTCATTTAAAAACAATCTGCAATTATAAGTACCTAAGTAAATGGCACCATGAAATGATAATCTGTGTCTGTAATCTGGTGATTTTTATTATCCTCCACTTTTGACCACTAACAACTGCATTTGCTTGTGACTGTAAGCCACCTAGTGAAAAGTACAATGATTTAGTTTTACATGGCATGATTGTAAATTTCTATTAAAAATTTCATTCACACAAACATTATTTTCAAGTAACTAAGAAAAAAAGTATAGCATTTCTAGATCTTAAACATAGAGTTAAAAACAAATGAACCCACCAAACTGGCTGATATATATATATTGGTGAGCAGTTTATCTATGTTTGTATACTAAATGAATAATCATATAGTATTAGCAGCTGCAACTACAAAAACATATTCCAATCTTAGTACTTTTAAGGCATTAAAGAGGGATCAAAGCCTTTGTTTCAGTTAAAGAAAACTCCTTTTTATAGTCTTACTATTTCATTCAGGTTATTTGTTGAGTTAAATTTGATTTAAATACTCAGATCTGTTAATATGTTTTATTAATTTCTGAATTGTCTGACATATTGTACTACACTTTTTATATCTTCACTTTAAATGAATATTTTTTATGGATGGATAAGCATTTTACATCTATAAATATTATAGTGTTTTATGTCATATTTTGTGGATTTTGTTATTTCAATTTGTTATTGATTCATTACCATTTTTGACAATAGCTTCTTTTGAAGATGGATATTATAAAATGTCTAAAGATTTGTCCATAGGCCTGCCTGCTGTTGCACAAATTTGCAATTTTGTTTTGCCTACATAGTTTAGATATGGATAATTTTAAAGATATTAAAATTTACAAAAAGTGTGTGAATAAAGTTTTTGTTTGTGGAAATATTAATACTATAAATTTTCTTGTAGAGTACTTAAATAATTTGAATGGCTTGAAAGGGACTATGGAAAAAGAACAGAACAACAGTATTAAGTATCTGGATTTATTTATTACAAGAGATAATAGAATGTTAAGTAATAAATTAATAATCAAATCATTGCAAAAAAGAGGATATATAAACTGTAAATCAAAAGTATCAATTATGCATAAGATGGCAATTTTTAGATCTTTTTTGTTTTGTAATGAAAAATTATGTCATTACTAATGTGATAAATTAACAAATATTGAGACTTTTTCCAAAAAATTGCTTGAAGGTTTTTATGAGATTGAACAAATTAACAATACCTTATGTTAATTTAAAGAGAGATATATTGAATTAACAAAGTTGATTATGGATAATAAAAAAAATGAATATATATTTTATATATTTCAAATGCTTAATGCAATTTTTAAGGTTATATATAAGAATGTGTTCAATGCTTCATATTGTGTTACAAATAACATTAATAAGTTAGTGAATAATTTTAAATGTCCTATACTTGTCAAGAAAAATAAATAATGTTGTGTATCAAATTTTTTATTGCTGAATGTTATCCTATATCAGTGAATTGAGGTGCCGCATTGAAAAAAAATATTTAAAGGAGCATGAATTGTTATACAAGCATGTGAAAAGTAAAAATAATAATGATTTAATGACTGCTTCAGTTTTCTTGGATCATGAAAGAACATGTAAATCTAAATTTAAGTTCGATCTTGAAAACATTAAGACATTTCATGAAGAGAAAAAACATAATAAAAGAAAAATTAAGGAAGTAATTTTAATAAATAAAATGAATATAGATAAGATGCTAGCATTAAAATTTGGGATTCATGGGATTTGAATTGATGGTGTTTGCTTTTGTTATGTTTTTTTTTTTTTTTTTTCGAAATTTGTGAGCAGTTGATGAGGGTTAAGGAATTAACCTAAAGTACTTCTGTGGATTGAAAGACTGTATATAATTGTTAATTACCTTTATATTTATTATTTTTATTGTTATTTATATATAATGATTGTTGATATTCTTACTAATACTAAATCTATTAAGATTATTTTTTTATAAGTAAATATTTCAGTTGATAGGAATGAAAAAAATAAAATAAAAGTGAATCATAATAAAAATATTATTTAGCAAAATTACTGAGTCACGGTTTAAACATTTTACCTAAGGATGTTTTTTTTTACATATTTTTGTTTTTACTTGGTCAAAATTTTGTGTATTGAATTAATGTTCACTTTTATCCGATTCAAGGGTTCTATCATGTAAATTAGAAAAAAAAAACAAGTTTTATATGTGCAATAACACACATACTTATTTATTTTGAAATCTTATATTTTTAATTCTAAATTGATTTTAGTATAAAATATTTTTTTTATGACGCTTGTTTTCTTTTAAAATAATTAAAAGCAAACAAAGTTTAATTAGTGCTCTTATATGTATTTTATTTAAACTAAAAAAAAATTTAATGTTGATGTATTTTAAAGCTGAGATTTGGTTTTGTATTTTTTTTTATAAAAAAATAATAATCATTTTTGTAAGATTAAGCCCTGTAAGATATTGTTTTTCTAATTAAGATTGCGTGGGAGATAACAAAGGACATAAATAGCTGGGTAATTTATTTTCTTAGGATTAGAGAGGAGGATTCAAAGAGACTATTCTGTTCATTCAGTTTTTATTGCTTGGCTTCTTCTTATTGAGGATCGATCCAGATTTTAGCTGTTATTGAACTGTTGCATTGTGAAAGTGACTAAATTTTTTTTTTTTGATATTGGTGCCACGGGAATCACCAAATTGAATTTCCGTTGACCGACAATAACTCTATTTGCCATGCTAATAGCAGTCATTCAGATGCCATGCCTGTAATATACACCACGAAGAATCTCCACAACATGATGGGCTGAGCTTTTCCAAAGATGAACCTCTGGAGCTCCAAATTGTGACTTCCATCATGACCTAACTGTCAAGTCCAGAGTGGATCCCGATAATGCCCCCAGACTTCTGAACCTGTAGTAAATGACATCCATTGTAGAGGACTCTATAAACTGAACTTTGTGTGAACAGCAGAAATTAATATTATCTCGAGGTAACTTACCTTTCCATATCAAAATCAGGGCTAAATCTCTAATTAAGTCTCTTGCAAATCTCAGCTTAATCTTAAAAAAAAATTATATTTACGATGTGTAATTGATCAATTTAAATATTAATGTATTTTTGTTTATTTTACATTACAATCTTAGTAGCAAGATTTTCAATCTTAAAATGTTGCTTGTTCGAGAGTGTAGGGCAAGTGATATTTTATATGCTTAATAATTAATTTCTCAGTTTTATGATTAATCATTGTTAAATGCTCAGACCGACCTTAGTAGTTTTCTTTTATTTTTGTTTGTTTTTTTTTGCTTTGGCGTTAAACTAAATCAAACTTGGTTTTGGCTAGCAATTTCTAGGATATATGATTTATTTATTTTTGGTAGAGATTTATTTGCTATAATTCAGATTGCGTAATTCATGTTTCTTTCTTGTGTGAGACTAACCTTGGCTCATTTCAATGAGCGTTTTGCAGAAGTATGATATTCTTGGTTCCAGCATTTCTTTTCTGGACTAAGAAAAGCTCGTCTGCACTGTCCCATTATTCTCCCCAAAATCCATCTTACTAAATCTCTATAGGGAAAAGGGAATTGGTTGCGTGAACTGCTAGCAAGAAGATATCAACCATTATTGTGTTATAGATAAGAAATGAACTTGTCTGCCTAGGTATTTAACGTAGTTCTGCTCACATACACTCAATGTTAAGATCTGCTAAGTAAATGTTTATCAAGTTTCATGTTTATTTTGTTATTATGTTTAATAAATTTAAAAAGTTCTTATAAGTATTTTGGCTGATGTTTGTCTCAGTGTTTTCTCAATTGTCTGAACCACATTCATTAGCTTTTGCTCTCCCTGGGTTTAGTCCGGCACATTCATGTTCATATATCCTGCCCACCCTTAAAATAAATGTCTAGTTCTGATTTTCGGACTAGTGGCGCCCTCATGGTCAGGATATACGAAACAAAAATCTTTCGTCTGGCACATAGCTATAGTAATTTTAGCGCTACCAATGTGAGGCTTCGAGTTTTCAAACTCATGTGAGATTTTGTTTAGACGGTTGAGAAAGATTTCAGTGTTGGAGGCAAGATTCAGTAGGTAGGGATCAGTTTGTGCTAAATAGTAGAAAGCAGTTTGGGGTAGGGGGTTCATCTTTTCAATATGAATAATTAATATATATAGTTAATTAAACAGCATTCTTTAGAGTTATTACTGAACGGACGGGTCAGACAAAAAGATATTAAGAAGTTATATATTTATTTTGTTTCTTTGTTTATTAAAAAAAAAATTAGCTGTTACGTTCATAAAAAAAAAAAAAACAGCAAGCAAAGAGTTTAGGTTCGCGTTTAAAGAAAAAAAGTAAACAGCTTAACTTTTGTGCTTTAAATATATATATATATATATATATATATATAAAAAAAATATATATATATAATAATAAATAGCAATTGAAGATTAAAAAAAGAAATAAATTTCATAAATAGACAGAAGTTGCATTGGGAATTTAAATAAAGTTAGAGAAGAGGCTGAAGATAGACTAGCTAGCATCATGGCCGAAATAGATTGGCAAATAAAATCTTTTGGCTGATATTTGGAAAAGCCCATTAGAGCATTTGGAGAGCCTGCAAGAGATGTTTCCATGTCATAATTGGCAGGAGACTGAACAAGTGGCAATTGCACGCCACTATTTACAAGGAATGAGTGAGGGTTGGTGGCATATCTTAAAGATCAAGCCACAGACTTTTTGGAATTACAGATGCAAATTATTGCACACTTTTTGGAGTGAAGAAAAGCAGTATCATATCTTCATCAATATATCACAAGAAAGATATATTAGGGATAATGGAGAAACTTATACCCAGTTTTTATGCAGACAAGCAAGGCTGAAGTCATTGATAGCTTTCTCTTTGTCTGAGAGACTGATATGCCAAATTGTATTGGGCAATATGCCAAGGGATATACATCAGGTCATGTTGTGTAGTAACAACATTCACTTTGAAGAAATGATTAAACTGTTAAATGAAATTGAATATAATCAGGCCCAAGAAGAAGTGGAGAAAAGAACAATGCAGGGCGATCAGATAATTTCGATAGAAAAAGGTCAAAAGAATCAATTATCAACTCCAATTAAAAAAAGTAAAGAAAGCCATAGGACTGTAGCTAATGTGATGGTGGATCAAGAAGAACCAGCATGGAATGGAGCTATGCAGACTTGCCCAATTGTCAGTATAAAGACTGGAGACATCATTACAGAAGCATTGGTTGATTCAGAAAGTCAAATATCATTGCTCTCTAGTAAGTTTTATGTGAAAATAAAGAAAGACCAGCCATGTTTGTATACACTGCCAATAAAAAGAATGCAGGTGACACTGGCCAATGGCAAGAAGGCAAATATTGAAACCAAACAGGTGTGGTTACATTTGCATCTGGGTAACATAAAGTTAGACCATGTCTTTTTGATAATGCCTGGTCTCATACAAGATGTTATAATTGGGACTGATTTTTTGTACAGGCATAAATGTGTTTTGGATTATGACAAATGTTTATTTCTTTGCCAAGAAGTTTTGATGCCATTTGAAGGGCTAAAGAGTTATAAGCCACTTCAGGTACAGTGTGTTCAGCAAGTGAGGGATACCATGGAAATGCAAAATAAAGTGTAGCAATCCATGTTAAAAGGAATGAAAGAACAACACCCTCTAAAGGAACTGTTGAGGGAGTTCTATTCAGTTTTTTCAAATAGGCCTAAGATCATTGAGGTGTATGTGCATCGCAATCAAGTTAAGGATGAAAGCCATTTCCAGAGTCGTTCATATCCCATTCTGTTTCAATATAAGGCTGAAGTAGATCTTCAAATACAGCAAATGATTGAATGGGGAGTTATTGAAAAGCACACATCTCCATATGTTAACCCATTAGTAGTGGTAAAGAAAAAAGATGGATCTGTCAGAATATGTTTGGATGCCTGGCGGTTAAATGCCATTACCGTTCCTGAAAGAAACATTCCACCTACAATAACAGAACTTCTCTCAAAATTTCAAGGGAAAACCATGTTTTCTACATTGGACTTGACATCCAGTTATTGACAGATCCATCTACATCCATTGACCACAAATATACTGCCTTCTGCTATGAAGGGCATATGTATGCATTTAAATGTATGCCTTTTGGATTAATCAATAGTGGTTCAGGACTTCTAAAGTGTTTGGATCAAGTGTTATCAGACAAAATCAAGAGTCTGATTGTGATATATATGGGTGACATAGTCATCGCATCTAAAAATATGGAAGAACATATGGAACACTTGAAAATGTTCTTAATGGAGTGTTACCAGAAAAACATTACCATCAATTTACAAAAAAGTTGCCTGGTCCAGGAGGAGGTTACATTTTTAGGCTTTTTAATTGGGAAAGAGGGTATTAAACCACATCCTGAGAAACTAACAGTGATACAACATTTTCCCACACCCACTAATAGGTGTCAGGTATGGTCTTTTCTGGGATTATGCAATTTTTATCATAAATTCTATGAAAATTTTGCATTAGATGCTGCAAATTTGGTTCAGTTATTGACAAAAGACCAAAAACGGGTATGGGAATACAAACAGGAGCAGAAATTTCAACACATTAAAAACAAGTTCTTGGAACAGGTGGTTCTAGCCTACCCTGACTCTTCACAAACTTTTTATGTTCAGACTGACAGCAGTGGGCAAGGGCTTGGAGTCGTGTTATTTCAAATTGACAAACAAAAACATCACAGAGTGTTGTAATTTTGTAGCCGCAAGCTAAAAGGGGTGGAAAATAATTACACGATGACAGAAAAGGAAGCTTTGGCCATTGTTTGGGCTTTCAGTAAATTCAAACAATTCCTGCTTGGGTCAGAGATTGTTGTAATTACGGATCATAAGAGCTTGGAATTTCTTAATAACAGTTATTTATCGAATGATCGATTGATAAGTTGGAGTCTTACGCTACAGAAATTCCAATATAAAGTTCTATATTGTAAAGGAAAGGAAAATATTGTGGTGGATATTTTGAGTCGCCATCCTGTAGATCTGACCCCACATCATCTTGATCCCAACAATCTAAGTATTGCAGCATTCACATTGACCATAGATGAGTCCATAGAGCAACAATTACTAAGGCTATCTGAAATACAGGAGACCAGCCCAGAGTATGCACAAATCATGACATATAAGAAAGGAATAGGAACTTCAGACCCCAGTGACACAGCAACATTGGAAAAATATGAAGCCTATAGAATAAAAGATGGTGTATTGCAATACAGAGTCACCTCAGAACAAAACTCATGGTGAATTCTTATACCCCAAACACTCAGGAACAAACTTATAGTGTATATGCATTGCCTTTATGGACACTATAGACCACGTAGAGTAGAACATGTGCTCAGGGAAGTATTTTACTGGCCAAGTTTATATTCAAATGTTGTATCAGTTTTGGAAAAATGTTATGTGTGTTCACAAACTAAATATGTAAATAAGAGATTTACTGGAATCTTGCAGCCTATTTTAGCACACAACCCTAATGAAATTTTGGCCATAGATTTTTATGGGCCTTTACCTGCCTATAAACGATACCGATATTTAATCGTAATGTACGACATATTTTCTAAGTATGTAACTGCATATCCATTAAGAAAGGTGGATACATGAAGTACTATCCGGATCTTACAGGAGCATCAGTTTCCTAAGATTTGTAGGCCCCAGATGATACTTACAGATCATGGGACACCCTTTAAATCTCACCACTGCAAAAAGTGGATTCAGCAACAGGGCATTCAGCATGTATTAACATCTATTCATAATCCTCAATCGAATCCCTGTGAGAGAGTCATGAGGGAGTTAAACCATTTATTTTGGCTGTATGTCAGCGAAAATCACCGTGGATGGGTGAATCAGATGGGAAACATCACTAACTACATAAATTGGACACAGAATGAATCTACAGGGTTTGCCCCCATCAGATTACATTTTGGACAGAATTATCCAATGCTGATAAAGGCTCCCTTGCCTGTAGATTGGGACAAAATTGATAAAGAAATGGATAAAAGAAAGGCTCAAATAAAGTTGAAACATATGGCTGAAGTACGCATAAAGCGGGGAAATCCACGACCATGTAGATTTGAGATAGGGGACTTGGTTTTTGTACAAAAACCTCATGTCAGCAATCCAACCCAGCATCAATATAAGAAATTTTCCCAGTATGTGAGGGACCCTTCACTATATAAAAGAAAAATGGTCCGAATGCCTTTGTATTGAAAGATGAACATGGGGTTTATGGATCTTATAATGTGCGAAGCCTTAGGCCAGCCACCTAAAAGATAGGAGGTACACTTAAGGAATTGATCTCAGGGCAAATGTTAGTTTTAAATGTTGGGGTTTAAGTTTGAAAAAAAAAGAAATAGCAAATAGATGCATTTATTTTTTTTTGTTGGCATGAAGGGGCAGTTGAACTGGATACTTTATCCGATTCAAGGGTTCTATTATGTAAATTAGAAAAAAAAACAAGTTTTATATGTGCAATAACACACATACTTATTTATTTTGAAATCTTATATTTTTAATTCTAAATTGATTTTAGTATAAAATATTTTTTTTATGACGCTTGTTTTCTTTTAAAATAATTAAAAGCAAACAAAGTTTAATTAGTGCTCTTATATGTATTTCATTTAAACTAAAAAAAAAATTAATGTTGATGTATTTTAAAGCTGAGATTTGGTTTTGTATTTTTTTTTATAAAAAAATAATAATCATTTTTGTAAGATTAAGCCCTGTAAGATATTGTTTTTCTAATTAAGATTGCGCGGGAGATAACAAAGGACATAAATAGCTGGGTAATTTATTTTCATAGGATTAGAGAGGAGGATTCAAAGAGACTATTCTGTTCATTCAGTTTTTATTGCTTGGCTTCTTCTTATTAAGGATCATCCAGATTTTAGCTGTTATTGAACTGTTGCATTGTGAAAGTGATTAAATTTTTTTTTTTGATAATGGTGCCACGGGAATCACCAAGTTGAATTTCCATTGACTGACAATAACTCTATTTGCCACAATAATATCAGTCATTCAGATGCCATGCCTGTATTATATGCCACGAAGAATCTCCACAACATGATGGGCTGAGCCTTTCCAAAGATGAACCTCCGGACCTCCAAATTGTGACTTCCATCATGACCTAACTGTCAAGTCCAGAGTGGATCCCGATAATGCCTCCAGACTTCTGAACCTGTAGTAAATGACATCCGTTGTAGAGGACTCTATAAACCAAACTTTGTGTGAACAACAGAAATTAATATTATCTTGAGGTAACTTACCTTTCCATATCAAAATCAGGGCTAAATCTCAAATTAAGTCTCTTGCAAATCTCAGCTTAATCTTAAAAAGAAATTATATTTACAATGTGTAATTGATCAATTTAAATATTAATGTATTTTTGTTTATTTTACATTACAATCTTAGTAGCAAGATTTTCAATCTTAAAATGTTGCTTGTTCAAGAGTGTAGGGCAAGTGATATTTTATATGCTTAATAATTTCTCAGTTTTATGATTAACCGTTGTTAAATGCTCAGACCGACCTTAGTAGTTTTCTTTTAATTTTGTTTGTTTGTTTGCTTCGGCATTAAACTAAATCAAACTTGGTTTTGGCTAGCGATTTCTAGGATATATGATTTTTTTATTTTTGGTAGAGATTTATTTGCTATAATTCAGATTGCATAATTCATGTTTCTTTCTTGTGCGATACTAACCTTGGCTCATTTCAATGTACTTGTCCATGAGCGTTTTGCAGAAGTATGATATTCTTGGTTCCAGCATTTCTTTTCTGGACTACGAAAAGCTCGTCTGTGCTGTCCCGTTATTCTCCCCAAAATCCATCTTACTAAATCTCTATAGGGAAAAGGGAATTGGTTGGGTGAACCACTAGCAAGAAGATATCAGCCATTATTGTGTTATAGATAAAAAATAAACTTGTCTGCCTGGGTATTTAACATAGTTCTGCTAACATACACTCAATGTTAAGATCTGTTAAGTAAATGTATATCAAGTTTCATGTTTATTTTGTTATTATGTTTAATAAATTTAAAAAGTTCTTATAAGTATTTTGGCTGATGTTTGTCTCAGTGTTTTCTCAATTGTCTGAACCACATTTATTAGCTTTTGCTCTCCCTGGGTTTAGTCCAGCACATTCATGTTCGTATATTTTGCCCACTCTTAAAATAAATGTCTAGTTCTGATTTTCGGACTAATGGCGCCCTCATGGTCAGGATATACAAAACAAAAATTTTTTGTCCGGCACATAGCTATAGTAATTTTAGCGCTACCAACATGAGGCTTCGAGTTTTCAAACTCATGTGAGATTTTGTTTAGACAGTTGAGAAAGATTTCAGGTGTAAGAGGCAAGATCTAGTAGGTGGAGGTTCGGTTTTTGTTAATTATTGTATGTATGGTTGGAGTAGGTTTGGTAGAATGGGGTTTGTCTTTCTTTTTAATGAAATAATTTAGAAACTTAAAAAGCATATTTTCAAAAAGTCTGTCGGAGTAATTTTATTTGAAGAGTTAAATATAGTTTGTCTTTCTTTTATATGAAATAAATTATAAACAGTAAAAAGTGTATTGTCTACTAAAAAATCTGTCTAAGTTAATTTTTTTTTGAAGAGTTAAATATAGTTCGTCTTTGTTTTGAAATAATTTATAGAAACAGTAAATAGCATTTTATTTGCTATTAGATTTTAGATTTTCTTTTAAGAAGTTAGTATTGTGAATTTAATCTTTGTATAAAAATGGAAGTCAATGAAGAAAGTGACAGGGCAGCATTTGTAGAAGAAAGTCCTGTCTCATTTAAAAACCCTCAAATTGTAGAAAAAGAAGAAAGTGAGTCACAGATGATGATGAAGATGTTGATGAAGTTGGTAATAGAAATGAAGGAGGATATGAGTGAATTCAAGAAAAGTCAGCAAGCAATGATGGCAGAGTTTAAAGTGGAAATAAAGGAGGATATTAAGCAGATCCAACAGGCAATGAAGAAAGAAGTTAGTAAAGTTAAACAGGGCCATTAGGCTATAAAGGAAGAAATGATTAGGGAAATGAAAGAAATGAGACGAGAAATGATGGGAGAAGTAGAAGAAACTCAAGAAGTAGAAAAAGTTGAGGTCATAAAAGATATAGAAATTAAGGTAGAACAGGATAGTGTTAGGACAGAAAAGGTGGAAATAAAGTTAGAAATAAGCACAGATGGGTTAAAAATAGAAAGTGTGGTGGAAAATCTAGTAAATGTAGATAAAGAATTAGAAGAAAGTTATAAGGTAAAAACAGAAAAGCAGGTAGAAGATTCTCCAAGGGAAACTAGAAATAAATTGGTTTCAATAACTGTTTGTTTTGAAAAGAAGAAAAGAGGTAAAAGAAAGATTAAGAAATATGATTTTAAAGCGGAAATAGAATCCATCTATAGAACAAACTTATTTAAAACGTTTGAAAAATGGGTAGAAGATAAAAATTTTCTTTTTGCTAGTGTTGATATGCTCAAAAATAAAGTAGGAAAGGAGGAAGAATTGGGAAGTTTCGTTAAGAAAAAGATCCAGGTATATATGCTAGAAAAGAGAACAGAACGAGAAAGAGACAAGAGAAATTCGGATAAGCTAAGAAAATATAAGAGTGGGAAAGGAACTTATTTTAGTAAGTTAGTAAAAGAAGTAAAAGAACCGCCGGACAAAAGTTAAGGGTTCAGCATTTAGCAATCGGACGGATTGTTTTTAATAAAAATAAAAAAAAAAAAAATTTGTTAATGAATTACGAGAATGGAGAAAGGTTTTGATTAAAATGAAATATTGTTTTTTTTTTTTTTTATGAGTGTGAGGCAAACGTTTGGCTGAATTTCTAAGAATATTTTTAAAGTGTTTATAGTTTAAAAATAAAAAAAAAGTTACAGGAATGTTTTTTTTTTTTTTTTGATCATGTTTTGAGGCAGATGAACCTGATTGAAATCCGGTTCAATGATGTTGTTATTAAACAAAAAAAAAAAGAAGTTTATTAAGCTTTTAATTTTCATTAAACGTAGAGTTTAAATTTGCAGTATTATTTAAAAAGAATGTGTGTATTGATGTACACACGCGTTTATATGTAAAACGGATTTTTTTTAAAATGTTTATCGACATATTTTAAAATAGTTTTCATATACCGTCTGTTTTTAAATCCATTTGATTTAAAAACAAGCTGGCTAGCTAATTACATTCCTGTGGCTTTTATTTTAAAGAGTGGAGATTTGATTTTTATGTAGTTGTTTTCATTTCAGTAATCCCTGGGTAGAATTCCTAGATAGATTGAGCGGGAGATTAATATTTGCCCTGCCTAAGGTGAAGAAATTGAACAACAAGGAAAGTGTTTCGCGGGAAATGGAGCAAAGTATAAATAGTCCCGAAAATTTGGAGTGTCAATTAATTCATTATTTGTAAATAGACAAGCTGTTTCTAAAATAAAAATTTATATCAGTGCGGACATTTAATTTCTTAAAGGACATCAGCTATGATTAAATACTTTTGCCTGCAACACAATGAAAAATTCTATACTTGTTACCACCATCCGAATGGCTTCCACAAAAGACGGATCCCTGACTTCCAAGTTTACTCCAGTAATGCCTTGAACACCTAAAAAAAGCCGGAACCTCTCTACATCTACCTTGCTGCCTAAAGAACCTGAAAATGAACTCAAGTAAAAGTGCGCACTCTACGTGAACTTTGTTTTACCGAAAGGTAAGTATTTTCATTTTTATTCTTCCCAGGGGAAATTAATTCTCATTAAATCTCCGCTCAATCTAATCTAAGAATTCTACCCAGGGATTATTGAAATGAAAACAACTACATAAAAATCAAATCTCCACTCTTTAAAATAAAAGCCACAGGAATGCAATTAGCTAGCCAGCTTGTTTTTAAATCAAATGGATTTAAAAACAGGCAGTATATGAAAACTGTTTTAAAATAAGTCGATAAACATTTTTAAAAAAATCCGTTTTACATATAAACGTGTGTGTACTTCGATACACGCATTCTTTTTAAATAATACTGCAAATTTAAACTCTACGTTTAATGAAAATTAAAAGCTTAATAAACTTCTTTTTTTTTGTTTAATAACAACACCATTGTACCGGATTTCAATCAGGTTCAACTTTTTTTTTTCATCCATAAAAATATTTATTTACGCACATATAAAATAACATTTAAATTTTGAGGAATAAATTCAACATTTTAGATTTTTCTATTAATCTTTAGTTTTACATTTAAGTAAATTACAACCATGAATTTAATATTTATTTAGTGAGTCGAGTATGAATAGACTACATAGATCTGCATTTATCACTCACTAATTTAATTTACCATAAATAAATTTCCTATTTTATTTATTTGATCTTTTTGCCAAATTGTTCAGAGAAGCTGGACAATGAGTTTCTGTAAAATATATGGTCAGTTATCTATCTATCTATCTGTCTATCTATCTATCTATCTATCTATCTATCTATCTATCTATCGATCGATCGATCGATCGATCTATCTATCCATCCATCCATCCATCCATCTATCTATCTATCTATCTATCTATCTATCTATCTATCTATCTATCTATCTATCTATCTATCTATTTATCTATCTATCTATCTATCTATCTATCCATCTATCCATCTATCTATCTATCTATATATCTATCTATCTATCTATCTATCTACATACAGAGTATAGAAAAAAAAATCATTCTTTATGCTTTAAAGTACTTGCTATTATGCATTATCATTTTTATTGAAAACTTTTAAGTGATAAGTAGTTAAATTTTAAGGTGAAATGGTTATCTCTGGAAGTTATTATTAAAGAAAATATGGCTTCATATATCTTGAGATAAAAGCTGTTTTTATTAAAAATAGCTTTCACACTGTGACTTATAATAATATATATTCCTTAGAAAAAGGATTAAACGTTTTTACACGATTACAAATTAATCTTATATCAATGTGATATTAAATGGATTTTTCTAATATCACAATTCGAAAATGAAATTCTAGTTTGAAATAAATCAGAATAATAATATATGTTTAGATAGAAAGAACAGAGTTTAATTAAGAATTTAATTTTTATATTGTCGGTGTGTGTATAATATATATATATACACTTTTTTTTTAAATCTATAGGGAAATACAGATTAATAATTTTGAAATGTAACTAATATACTTATTAGAAAGCATGATAAACTTATTAATAATAGTTTTTTTTGTTTTCTTAATATTTAATTTATCTATAAAAATTTATTTTCAATTTAATAATTTTATTTATTGCTGTTATATAAGTTTTAATTATATGTACTTCTTTTGCATATGCATTAGTAATTGTTATAATATTAATTGTAGTTTATAATTTGTAAGACTTCTAATTTTTGATCATTTTAGATTTAGATTATTCTTAGGACATTATGTGTGTGCATGCATATACATATATAATAACTAACTAAAAAAAAAAAGTAAAAGCAAATGCAATTACTGTTTATACAGCCGCTTTAATATTTCAACCAAAAAAAAAAAATTATATCGAAACGGTTTTCTTCAAAAAACAAAAGAAGCTGTATAAAGGAATAATGGTGTATGTTTATAATACATATGAGAGAATGGAATTTCATATATAAGTTCTAATAATATTCTTCATATACATATATGTAAAGAAAAGAAAAAGAGGGGAGAGAAAAGGAGGGAAGAGGAAAGACGATGTAAAGGGGGAAAAGGGAAAGGAAGACGGACGAAGAAAGGGAGAAAAGAAGAGAAACAACGGTTGGTTGGAATCGAAAAGGAAAAAGTGAAAAAGAGGGTGCGAAGGTAGAAGTTTAACAAGAATAAAGAATAAAGAACAAGTCCTCTATATCTATTACATCTTCCGAATTGCCCAGAATTTTAAATGAAGAAATGAGAAATGCAATTAAATGAGAAAAAAGGAAAGGCCAGGTAATGATGGAATTATAATTGATATATTAAAAGAAGCAGGTGAAGAAACAGAAAAAATATTAGCAAAGTTATATACCAAATGTCTAAATGATAAAGATGACCAGATGATTGGAAGAGCGTAATATATTAATATTTAAAAAGGGATAAAGAAGATATTAGAAATTACGCCTATCAGTTTTATCAGTTTTATATAAAATTTTTACCAAAATAATTACAACTCATCTACAGAGACCTTGGATTTTCCCAACCAATAGAACAAGCTGGATTTAAAAGTGGTTTTAGTACAGTAGATCATATGCAGGTATTGAGAGAAGTTATAGAAAGGACAAATGAATATGAGTTGTCATTATGTTTTGGATTTGTAGATTACGAAAAGGCATTTGTTTTATAAACATTTCTTCAGTGATTAAAGCATTGGATCATCAAGGTATAGATCCAGGATATTGTCATATTTTAAAGAATATTTATAAAAATAAACAATTAGATTAATAATGATACTGGGAAGTCAACATTGAGAAAGGTGTAAGACAAGGTGCCCATATCTCCAAAACTTTTACAGCAGTGTGCAAGAAGTATTTTGTGGTTAAAATGGGGAAACTAAAGGAGTGAAAGTAAATGGAGATTATTTAAGTCATTTAGATTTCGCAGATGATGTAGTTGTTTTTGCAAATAATGCTTCCGAGCTGCAGGAAATGTTGCAGGAGTTATCAGATGAAAGTAGGAAAGTAGGCTAAAGATAAATATTAAAAAGACTAAAGTAATGTTTAATCGATTTGCTCAACATATGAAAATAAAGATTGATTATGATGAATTAGAAGAAGTTAAGAGTTACAAATACCTTGGTCAGATTATTAATACAGATGGAAACATAATAGAGGAAATTAATCATAGAATTAAACTTGGTTGGAGTGTTTTGTAGAAATAACTTGATATTAAAAGGAAATATGCCTATGTGTTTGAAAAGAAAGGTTTTTAACAAATGTGTTTTACCAGTTCATACTTATGGATCTGAGACTTGGACACTTAATAGAAGATCAATACAGAGACTTCAGACCACTCAAAGAAGTATGGAGAGATGTATGTTGGGAGTAACAAGAAGAGATCAAAAACGCAATGTATGGGTAAGAGAACAAACAAGTGTTACTGACCTCATTGAAAAAATTAAAAGATTGAAGTGGAGTTGGGCTGGACATATTGCTAGAAGAGATGATAATAGATGGACAATTGAAATTTTAAACTGGATTCCAAGAGATTGTAAAAGACCCAGAAGGAGACCACATGTAAGATGGATGGATGAAATAAGAAAATGTGTAGGGATGATGTGGAGAACAGAAGCTAAAGATTGGAGAAGATGGATTAAACTTGGAGAAGCCTTCATCCTGCAGTGGATTGATAATGGTTGATAATGATGATGATGAATATGAAATGTTATCATTAATAATGGGAACGGTGTGATAGACTTATGGGCAATAAGATTATGATTTATTATCGTCTCTTGTAATTAATTGTTGTGTTACTAAAAATTATTTGAAAAGGTCTGATGAATAATAATAAAGATAGACATGAAATAATTTTGTGTTGTCTTTTGTCAAACTACATCTTGTCCACTAATATCATTTTATATTTGAATAAAAAACCATAGCAATTACATATTTTAATTGATGTTACAGTATAAAAATTTCTACTGAGCTTAATGACAATTACAATCTTGCAACGAATGACATTTAAACATTAGATGTAGACATTAATCTTTTTATTTCATATGTCAAATGCGTTGACCGGGAAGCGAATCCGGGTCAGCTGCTTGGAAGACAGCTATGCTAACCACTAGGCCACCAACGCTGCGATTTTTTTCTTACTTGACATATTAACTTCCAGTTCTCATGATAATATGTAAGAAACACATATATAATTAAACCACAACATAATTTTTTTATCATTTCGAGTGTAAGAATGCTTAATTTTACTAAAAAAAATTAGGTTAATCAAAATACAACTTAGATGTTATTTCTATTTTTTTTAGTAATTGCAAGCCTATGTTGAAAGTAAAATAATGTTGTATTGTGATTTTATATATATGCTGTATACAATTGAAATAATATCCTTATTAATTTATGAAGAATTATGTTTATGCTTTCATATTATTTTTAAATTGACATAAATTATTTCCTGTTAGATATTAGAAAATATCAGATATAAAATATTTATTCAATATGGAAATTGTGGGTTTTTAAAATAATAAATTTATTTATTTATCTATTTTTAATCCTTTTATCTTCCTTTTAACAGAAAGTGAATCTGCAATTCCAATTTTATTTTGAGTAATGTATTGCTGAAAAGTAAAATAAAATTAACGACTTTGTAGACGATGTTTAACTATAGTAGTAAAGAGAAAAAAATGAAACAAATAATCAAAAACTGTATGTCAATTTTTCACTTTTAAATAAATCAATATAATATTAGCTCATCAGAAGCTTTAATCCATTATAAAAAAAAATATGATTTCTAACATCGGTTTCTCTTCTTTAAGATGTAGCACTTTATTTATTTGGTTTTATTAATTTAATAATAAATAATAAGTAAATAACATAGTAATATAAATTCCAAGGAATCTTGAGTGGAAACTTTAAAATATGTAAAATATAAATCATAAGCTAAATAAAAAAAGAAAGACTTAAATATTAATATAATACAATCACTGTCGTAAACATTTTTTAAAAAGTAAATAACTAATGTTAAATAAATTCAAAAACATTCTTGTATAAACATATTAAATAATGGTAAAATTATAACTTTTATTTTAGACTGGAAGTGTTGAGGGTATTTTTAATGGATAATAAAAAATGTAAGATGTAAGTGATCTTACAATATATATATATATCATCATCATCATTATCAACCATTATCAATCCACTGCAGGATGAAGGTCTCTCCAAGTTTAATCCATCTTCTCCGATCTTTAGCTTCTCTTCTCCACATCACCCCTACACATTTTCTTATTTCATCCATCCATCTTACATGTGGTCTTCTTCTGGGTCTTTTACAATCTCTTGGAATCCAGTTTAAAATTTTAATTGTCCATCTATTATCATCTCTTCTAGCAATATGTCCAGCCCAACTCCACTTCAATCTTTTAATTTTTTCAATGAGGTCAGTAACACCTGTTTGTTCTCTTACCCATACATTGCGTTTTCGATCTCTTCTTGTTACTCCCAACATACATCTCTCCATACTTCTTTGAGTGGTCTGAAGTCTCTGTATTGATCTTCTATTAAGTGTCCAAGTCTCAGATCCATAAGTAAGAACTGGTAAAACACATTTGTTAAAAACCTTTCTTTTCAAATTCATAGGCATATTTCCTTTTAATATCAAGTTATTTCTACCAAAAGCACTCCAACCAAGTTTAATTCTATGATTAATTTCCTCTATTATGTTTCCATCTGTATTAATAATCTGACCAAGGTATTTGTAACTCTTAACTTCTTCTAATTCATCATAATCAATCTTTAATATATATATATATATATTTTAGATTTATTTATATCGGTATAGATATATATATATATATATATATATATATATTCTCTATACAGATATAAATAAATCTAAAATAATGTGTTGAATAATTCTGTAAAAGAAACAGTTCACCCAAAGAGAGATATTATTTCATACTAAAAAAATAGGTTCTCATCTGATCCTTCTTGTCAGCCACGGGTAGTGCGATTTCTAGCTAAATTTCTAGAAATATGCAGTTTCCGGGGCCGCACCCAAGTCTTTAAGCATTCTTTCTAAAATAAATCCTAGAAAGATTGTTAACTCGGAGTTAAGTCTTGTTTCTATGCTAAAAGATAGAGTGTTAACTCAGAGTTAAGTCTTCTTTCTATGATAAAATCTAGAAAGAATGTTAACTCGACTTAGTGGCTAATGGTGTGGCTTTTTCCGATGCTAAAAGCAGAGTAAAATGCCATAGTTGTTTGTGTCATGCACTATATTGTAATGCTGTGTTATGTATTTGATGTAACAATATCGTACGAGGGTGTGTTAATTTGATCGTGTCAAAAGTATTTAAATTTTCATCGGGGCCTTTTTTTAAGACGAATTGATGTACTGTTACCTTTTAACAATTTAAACAGTGTAGTGATTGTTCCTTGTAAAGCTATAAGCCTTCTAAATTCTTGATTAGGGTGGGGTAGCATACAAATTTTAAACGATCATGCTTTGAGTCATGTTTTAGCGAGAAATTTTCTGAGACCAAGAAGATGGCTAATTCAAACAACAGAAAACTTGAAAAGATGGGAATTGCCACACACGGAAGCTGGTGCTGGAATATTTCTACAGCAGAAAAAATCATCCTGCTGCTGAAAGAAAAGATTGGATTGTGCGGCAAATATATGCAGATTTGAGGTCCAAAAACATCTTTCGACTTTCATTTGTAAGTCTCATTGTGGCCAATGATGGAAATGTTCACTTCATAAAGGCAAGCTTGTTTGAGGGATTCCAAATGGCCTTCGTCAAATGTCAAAAATAAAAGAAGAAACTTCAATTTTTATTTAAACGTACATACCTTCTTCTCCTGGTAATTGTTGTCATCGGCAATCAAATGTAAAATAAAAGAAGTAACTAAAATTTTTATTTAAATATAGCCCAAAAAACTATCTTCTCCCAATAATTGTTGTCATCAGCAATCAAATATTCAAATAAAAGGAACATCAATTATTCTTTAGTAGCATAGGAAAAAAACCCTCCCACTAATTGTCGTCAGCAATTAAATGTAAACCAATCAAAGTAAGACCATAAATTATTAGTTAAACATAACCCAAATTACTATTTGAACATACTCCGAAAAAGACCCGCTCTTGTCAATCAAAATTAAAAAAACAACAACTATTATTGTTCCATAAACGGAAAAAAAAAAAGTCAAATCGGTTTTCAGTCAAATGGTAACCGATAAAAGTCACTTAAATTTTTATTTAAACATACATGCAAACAAAATAAAATGCAAAACACTTTCTCCCACTAATTGTTGTTGGCAATCAAATGTAAAGCACTAAAAGTAAGGTAAACCAATTATTTTTTAAACGTAACCCAAATTACTATTTGAACATATACCAAAAAAAAGACCCGCTTTTGTCAATAAAAATAAAAGAAACAACAACTATTATTGTCCCATTGTCAAAAATATTAGGTTTTGGGCAAAACAAAACCATAATTTATAAATGAAAACAAAAAAAAAGAAAGTCAACTCAGTTGTAAATCAAATATAATCGATAAAAGTAACTTCAATTTTGATTTAAACGTACACAAAAAAAAAACAACCACTTTCTCCCAATAATTGTTGTTGGCAATCAAATGTAAAATAAAAGGAAAGTAAATTAGTATTTAATCACCACCCCTCTCACTAATTATTGTCAGCAATCAAATGTACACCACCTTTAAAAGTAACGTAAACTACTATTTTTTAATTGGTTACACCCCTTCTCCCAATAATTGTTGTCTACAATCGTACACACAAAAAAACACCCTTTCTCCCAATAATTAGTATCGGCAATCAAATGTAAACCAATCAAAGTAAGACCGCAACTTATTATTTAAACGTAACCCAAATTATTATTTGAACCTACACCAAAAAACACCCTCTTGTCAATAAAAAATTAAACAAACAACCACTATTATTGTCCCATTGTCAAAAATATTTATTTGTAGAACCAAAACCATAATTTATAAATGAAAGGGAGTCAAATCCGTTGTCAATCAAATGTAAACCAATAAAAGTAATGGTTTTAATTTTTATTTAAACATACACACACACACACGAAAAAAAACACTTCTCCCAATAATTGTTGTTGGCAATCAAATGTAAACCTATAACAGTAATGTAAATTATTATTTAATCATACACAAAAAACACTCCTTCCACTAATTGTTGTCAGCAATCAAATGGAAACCTATCAAAGTAACGTCAATTATTATTTAAAGATCCATAAAAAAAAAACCCATTCTCTTTTGACTTTTGTCAATCCAATTTTACAAAAACAGTAATACTATTTTAAAAAAACACAAATTACTATTTGAACACACACTGAAAAAGACCCTCTTGTCAATAAAAATTAAAAAAAACAACTATTATTATCCCATCGTCAAAAATATTATTTGGGAAAAATAATTCAGAAATGAAAGAAAGTAAACTTTGTAAACAAACAAAATAAAGTCAATATTAATATAGAATCACTAGCCCGGGAACTTTATATTAATGTGTTTTTGGTTAGAAATTGTACCACCCACAGCTGACATGAAGGATCAGATGAGAACCAAAAAATATTAGTAATAGTTCAGGTAAAAATGATAACTTACACAATTTTATTTATTTTATATCATTTTAAATGTAAAAGAAAAAACAACAAAGTATTAAAAGTATTTTACAAAAAAAATAATAATAATACATAGAGTTTTTAAAAAAAAAAAATAAAAAAGAATATTTGAAAAAATAGTTATCATGTCTGATTTGAACTGTCTTTGATAAGAAATACAAGTCAATTCAAAGTGATGTTTTTTTTCCAGATTTCAAGATAACTTCGGATTTTTCTTTCAGATGCAACCAACAGTAGATTTAGTTAATCTTTAAAATATTGATCAATAAATGAATACCACAATCCTCACTAAATTAAATTTCATTATATATTTAGCTCTACTTTAATATCCTTTACAAATACATAGCAAAAACTCTTGCAAAGAATTTGTCCACAATAGCTTGTTAGTGATTTAAAGTCAGTTTAACATATATAAAATCTCGTAGTCCATCACCCTTCTGTTATAATGATACTAATTCTAATCCAGAGTGAATGAGATTTGAAACATATTTTTTAGATTTCAATTTAGATTAGGTTTTTTTCCGTGTATCTATTTTATAGACAACATTGGCAATTTGGCATGTAGAGTGTTCCACTTGGAATTGAGAGATAACAGGATCAATTCTAATACTCGAAGTGCTTTGCTTGAACTTCTTATAAATTCCCAAAACAATAAAACCATTAACACATTTTTATATTTTTTACAACCAATCAAATATCAGCCAACATTGTTCATTAACTTGGTATTTATAGAGTACAATAAAGATTAAAAACCATTTAAAATTAATAACAAATATATTAAACCTATATGGCTATATTATTCTATAACATATAAATGGGAAAGTGTAAAATTGATATAGAATATATGCACATATGTGCCCATTCTCATTACAAATAAAACAAAAATTTTAATCTAATATTATCTTATGAATCCATTTATTGTTCTACTATTTTCAGACAACTATTAAATTATAAACAAATATAAATAAATAATATTTATATTTAAAAGTCCAACTTGAATTTTTTTTTAAAACTCTTTGTCTTTCATTTTCTCTATTTACAAACTCAAAACACATTTTTCATTGTTTAATTTATTTTATTTAAATATTTTTATGCACAGTTATTGTGGAAAAAATTCCCTTTCCTTTTTTATAAAAATGTTAAAGTAAAATAACCTACATAGAATTTTTTTCTTCACCTTAAAGAACTATGTACGCAATTGATATATATATATGCAACTGATTGTATATTCTATCGTCTTTGTTTTTATACACGTAAATTACTACATAAATAGAATACTGTTATTGGAGTATGAAGATCAAAAGATACGTTTCTTATTATCATATTCATGATACATCAGTAAATTAACTTCTTAATATTATGTTTGGTATGCATATATATCATCAATATCATTTTAACCATTATCAATTTATTGAAGAATGAAGGTCTCTCCGAGTTCAATCTATCTTTTCTGACCTGTAGCCAATCTTTTCCACACTACCCAGCACACTTTCTTATTTCATCCATGCATTTCACATGTGCTCTTTTTTCTAAATCACTTACAATCACTTGGAATCCAGTTTAAGTTTTCAACTGTCCATCTATCATAATCTCTTCTAGTAATATGCTCAGTCCAACTCCAATCTTTTAATTCTTTCAATGTGGTCAATAACATCCTGTTTATTCTCTCACCCATGTATTTTGTTTTCAATCTGTTTATGTTATTCCTAACATACATCTCACCATACTTTGTTGAGTGATCTGAAGTCTCAGTATTGCTTTTTTGTTAAGTATGCAAGTCTCAAATCCATAAATAAAAACTGGCAAAACACATTAATTAAAAACCATCCTTTTCAAACACTAAGCCATATTTCTTTTTAATATTATACTCTTTATACCAAAAAAAAAAACACTCCAATCACGTTTAATTCTATGATTAATTTCATCCATTATGTTTCCAACTGCAGTAATAATTTAACAAAGGTATTTGCAGTTTTTAACTTCTTCTAATTCATCATTGTCAATCTTTATTTCCATTTTTGAATAATGTGTATTGAACACTACTTTAGTCTTTTTAACATTTACTTTTAATAGTACTTTCTTGCTTTCATTTGATAACTCTTGCAACATTTCATGAAAATCAAAAGCATTATTTGCAAAGACAACTAAATCATCTGCAAAATCTGGATGACTTAAATAATCTCCATCTGTTTTTACTCCCTTAGTTACCCATTTTAATCCACAAAATACTTCTTGCTAAATTGATGTAAAAAGTTTTGCAGAAATCACCCTGTCATACACCCTTTTTAGTATCATTATGTAATATAATTGTTACTGTTGCATTTTTATAAATATACTTTAAAATGATCTGATCTCCTGGGTCTACAGCTTGATAATCTAATGTTTTAATCACTGAAGTGATGTTTATAGAATCAAATGCCTTTTCATAATCTGAAAATCTAAGGCATAATGGTAATTTATATTTATTGGTCTTTTCTATAATTTCTCTCAATACTTGAATATAAACTATTGCATTAAAACCACTTTTTAAATCAGCTTCTTATTTTGGTTGGTTAAAATACAAAGTTCACTGTAGATGAGTTGTAATTATTTTGATAAAAAATTAGTATAGAATTGATAAAAGATTAATATGTCTATAGTTTCTAATATATTCTTTATTACTCTTTTAAAATATTAATATTAATACTGCATTTTTTCCAATTTTCTGATACATCTTTACCATTTAGACATTTGACATATAACTTGGTCAAAATTTTTCTATTTCTTTACCTCCTCCTTTTAAGATATTGATTATAATTATTGCCAGTAGCTTTTCACTTTTTTATAAATTTAATTGCATGTCTCACTTCTTCATTTAAAATCTTGGGCAATTGAGAAAATATATAGTTTTAGAGGGTATTTTTTCTTGTTCTTTATTGTGTATAATTCTTGATAAAACTAGTCTACATATTCCATGATGTCATCTCTCTTTTTAGTAATGGCTCCATCATTTTCCTGATTGCAGAAATAAGTTTTTTTACCAATATTAAGATGTTGTTTTACACTTATAAGATTTTTATTCTCTTTTATAACTATCTTGTTAGTTCATAATTATAAGTTCTTATATCATTATCAATTTTTTTCCTTCACTTTACAAAATTTGAGATATTCAGTCCTTCTTAATGCCTCATTTTTATATATTTCTATATTCCTTTTTTTATAAATTGGCTTGACTCAAAATAAATTTTACTGGTTAATCGCTTCTTTTTTGTATCAGTTATTTTTATGTAGTTTTTAAAAGTGTATCAATTATATTTTTATTGAATTTGATCAAATCCGACTCATGTTCAAAATTTGTTAATATTTTAAAATGATTTTCAAGTTCTAAATTAAATTAATTGGAAGGTTTCTGAAGATTAGGAATATCAATTGTGAATATTGTTTTTTTTTAATAATATTTTCTCTCTAGTTTAGCATTAATATTATTTTACATTTTGAAGATCGCTTCCTGAGTTAAATTTATTAAGAACATTACAACTTTAAATACATATTTTCTGTTAGTCAAAATATAATCCAATTCTGCTGTACCCTCATATGAATAATTTCAATGTCCATTTGCATTTAACATATTTCTAAAAATAATAATAATAATATAGTTTTTTTTTTTTTTTGCAAACTTTACACATTTATGTCCTCATTTCTCTCACCATAATTACATTTATCTACAGCACATTCATCTTTAAATTGTTCACCAATTCTGGCATTAAAGTCTACCATGGCAATTTTAAAATGTTGCTTGGTGTGATCAAATGACATTGTGCATCTGGGTAAAAATCCTCTACTATGACAAGGAGAATTTGTTGTGGCAGAAACCTGAATTATCTGTATTTGATACCTGGTATCAAGTAGAATAACTAGTCTTGCCATTCTATCTGATACCCTATCAATCATCACAATGCTATTATTTCATTTTTTATTTATTATAAAATCCTACTCCACTTGTACTTCTGATATTTGTTTCTTTGTAGTACAGTACATGTCCATTTTGTAAATCAATTGGCTCTTCACCTATTTTTTTTAACTTTATAATGTTTAATAATGACTCATTTAATTTGAGACAGTTTTTCCAATTCTTACAATCTTCCTTCATTGGAAAGTGATGAGTAGTTATAAGTGCCTAAATAAAAGGCCATTAATCAAATAGCTTCATTGATCTGCAAGCATGAAATTCTTGGCACTCTTCACTTTCAACAACCTATTGCTTCTTTTGGCTGGCAATTTTATTGTATCCTTGAAATACAGGACATGATTTATTTTTGTATATCATGATTGTAAATATCAATTAAAAGAAGAAAAAAAATTCACGCACATGTTCACTCTGCTGTAAGAAAACTCAAAACTGATATATTAATTAAGAGATATGAGACAACAGAGAAGAAAGACAATTGTATTGTTTGATTTTAAACTCAAAGGTAAAAAGCCAATACACCCACCATGTTGGCTAATATATTGTAACGATATATAAATATGCCGTTACATTAATTTGAAATAAAAACTTTTGAGTTCGCAAATAAAAATAAATGTATTAAAAAAAACAAACTAAACGCTAAAATTAAAATGTTTGTTAAACGTATATATATATATTCGCACAGATGCAAAACTTTAACAATATTTTTTTTATAAATAAAAAAAAGTAATTGAACGTATTTTTTTATAAAAAAAATACAAGATTTAAATATAAAAATATTTTAATAAAGAAATAACGTAAGTACAAATAAAAACAGGTATTAATTAATTTCTGTAATCTGTAAATGGAAATGATTGTTTATTAATTGAAAGGCAAGCTAGCCTTGGGGCTCTTGGGTAATTAAAAAGTCAGATGAAAATTAGATAAGAGAATAAAGAGAAATTAGCTTGACCAATGGAAGCACCAAGCCTCAGCCCGGACCCAAATGAAAAGGATAGATTAGTGACATTTTGTTGGTTGAATTTGTGTGGATACTATAAAAAGAGAAATGTAGTTTTCCTGACAGTTTTGGTGAGATGAATGATAAGATGCACTTGTCATTCTCTCTCACTTATTTTAAAAATGAAAAGACTGTGATACCAGAATGGAACCAGCTAATGCTACCTCCAGAACATCAGAGTGGTCTTCCAATGGAGACATTGTGGAAATTAAAAACAGGAACCTGGAACTCTTCTACCATGAGCTATGAACTTTACAATTTAAAAAAATAATTAAGAACTTTCGTTCAAACTTTTAAGATTCAGCTAACCTAAATTTTTTAAAAAAAACTCTTATCTGATTTTCAAATTGACAATTAATATTTAAATTATATATATCTGACTTATGTTTCAAATTAATTATAAATGTTTTACATATTTACTTGCTAAAAGAAAAAAAAAATCATTTCCATTTTATTAATTTTATTTGTATTAATATTTATTGTTTAAATTTTAAATGATGAAATTTAAGTTGGGTATGGACATTGCATGGATTCATTAGCGGTTAATTATGTTGTGGTTTTCATATTTGATTAGAATATATAGGTCATTGATGTCACTGTGGCATCTTATGATGAATGCTATTGGGTTTTCTTGTATTCCCTCTGCAATTGACATTATCGATGACTTTATATTTTGATCAGTTATATTTATTTTGGAATGTTTTTAACTATGGAATCTATGCAGCCGATCTATACTCAACATTATAAAACAAATTTTATAAAATTCATCTGTGCGAACGTATCTAAATGTTAAATTTAAGTCAGGTGTGAATGGCTATATAGTTTTGTAAAATTATATTAAGGGAGGGAAATCTTAGGTTATTCATTTCATAGTTGAATTATGTCAATGGATTGGATATATTTGTGTAATTAGTAGATGTAGTATGAGTTCCGCTACTTGAAGAATTGCTGTATACACCGCACCAACCCTTTGCCTATGGATGGGATTGTAAGTCGGTAAAAAGGACCACGGTCCCTTCCTATGGAGTTTTTATTTTATTGTTCTTCTTGCCATACAGATGTAACATTCCTGTATTGTTCAAGAGTCAATGTCTTCTCTAACTATACTGTTCAGATGTCCATTCCTGACAGTATAGTATATTTTGTGCTGTTGTATTTCATGCTACATTGAATACATAAATGTATCAGATGGATTGACACCAGTTTGACTGCAAACTTTTGGCCTAAGGTTAAATAAGGGAAAGAATATTTTCTTTTCAAATGCAGATCTATGTAGTCTATTCATACTCGATCCTCTAAATAAAATATTAAACTCATTGCAATCTATTTAAATGTAAAATTAAAAGTTAATATAAAAATCTAAAATGTTAAATTTATTCCTCAAAATTTAAATGATTCAAAATTTATATGTGCATAAATAAATGTTTGTTTGTTATTTACTGGCAGTGGCTTTTATTTTTCTTATATATACAAACTAAATAAGTTATTTCTTATCCCTGCGTCTCCATGAGCTAGTGACAATGGCTAACGGTCTAAATATTTAAATAAAGTGGAATCTTAACAGCACATATCTGCCTACTTTATAAATTTTTCTAGGTTTAAATGCCTAGATAGCGCCCTTGTAGTGCAGATTGCAGTTAGATTCGATCTCCACTTCTTTTGGATCATTATAATATGTTGGTGAGCAGGCCATTCATATTCGTTTACTATATGACTAATCACATAGTAATAACAACTGCAATAACAAAAATGTATGTAGTGGATATTAGGAATTTTCCCTGCTCAGTTTCTTTAATGCCTCCATGAAGAATCAAAGAGTCTTCTTTAAATTAACAGCAAATTTCTTTCTGAGCCAGACATATATATATATATATATATTATAACAGTCGGGTAATGTTGAAAGTTGGAGTTTTACTGCATCTGCCATACAGGGCACCATCAGGTTATTGGAACGTGAAAAATTTATATAGTAGGCAGATACGTGCTGTTAAAATCCAATTTTTATTTTATATTGACCATTAACCCAGTCATTAGCTTGTGGAGCAGCAGAAATAAGGTATACTTAATTTTTTTAAGAAAGAAAGATAATAAAAAGTAAAAATAAGCCACTGCCAGATTAACAATACACAGACACATTTATTAAACACATATAAAATTTAGAATTATTTTAGTATAACTTTTATTTTAGAATTTAATTTACATTTTAACTTTTATTTTAGAAGTTTGTACAGATGAATTATTAAGATTTTATTAGAGTGTCACATATGGATAGACTGCATAGATTGTACTCAAAAAGAAAATATTCTATATCCCTTATTTAACCCTAGGTCAAAAGTTTGCATTCAAACTAATGTATATCTATCTGATATATCAATGTATTCAATGCAGCATCAATACAACAGCACAATACCATACTGTCAGGAATGCACACCTAAACAGCATGGTTATAGAGAAGAAATAGTCTCTCATCCAGTATAGGAATGTTCCATCTTTCTGGCAAGATGAGCAATAAAAAAGAAAACTCCATAGGAAGGAACTGTAGTCTTTTTTGCCATCTTACTATCCCATTCCATAGGCAAAGGGTGTGATTCACAGAGCAGGGAATACTGCCTGTCTACGATGTCAATAAGAAATAGGCTTATTTTGCCCAAGTGAGGTGTATATGTGATCCTGCACATAGCGGATCTTCATGTTACATTTACTAATTACATCAATACATCCAATCCATTGACCCAATTTAACTGTGAAATGAATAACCTAAGATTTATGCTTCCTTAAACTAATATAACTTTATAAATCTATGCAGCAATTCATGCCTGACTTAAATTTAACATGATTTAATTAAAAGTTTAGCTTAACAGAAAAAAATCATAATAAACACTTAAAAGAACTGAAAAAAAATAAATTAATGGAAATGATTTTAAAGAAAATAAATTCAATAAAAATAATTTTTAATAAATGATTTAGTTTGGTCAGATATGAATTTCTAATGATATAATTTAAATACTGGAAAAGTTTTATACTTAGTGTTCATGAATTATCTAAAGTTCTTATGGTTTTAAAACACTGGAAAAGTTTTTTAGAATTAAAGTTCATTTGTTAGAGTTCTTACTATTTTAAAAAGTCTGTATTTACTAGTTGCTTGTAATTTGAAAGTTGTTAATTCCCATGGTGTCCTGAGGAGATCAGTACACAGTTAGCCATTGGACCTTTATTGTAGCTGGTATCTTATTGCAGGGCCCTGATGTCCTGTGGTCTGCAATATGGGAAAATGATATTTCTTTTTTTAAAACAACTGAAGGGATTGAAAAGTTCGTCTTTTCAATCCCTTTTCTTTCAACTCTCCCTGCACTAACACATATAACACACATCATATATTATTTCCATTTTTTTTCTTTGTATATTAAATTTGTGGATTAATTCAACATTACTTCATGATGATGGTGATTATTTTGCTGAGGTCTGTTTCCTGAGGGATTTCTTTTATTGGCTATTCCATTCCTATTGTGTTTTTCTCTCCTGTCTGACCTTTACATATAAATTTTGAGATGCTCAAGGGCTAGTTTACTTTAGCTAATTGAAAATAATCATTTCCATTTTACACAATGGTATTAATTAAATTATATACATTCTTAAAATATATTTTTATCTTTAAATCTATAAATTTTTTTTTCTGAAAATTTAGTTTTTTAATCCTTTTTTTTCTTTTTAATAAAGTTTTCTTTTAATTTTTCCATCTGTGTGATTTTATTTATATACAAGATTAGATGACTTTTAATTTTCAATTTTTAAAAACAAATTTTTATTTGAGAACTTTTTATTTTTAATTTCTAATTTTATTTATTAGCATGTAACAGCATGTGTGCCCATTACATATCAGTAAACTTGCTTAAAAAAATAAACCAAAAAAAAATTACTTAGGGTTAGTAATTACGGTACATGATTAATGAAAATTTACAAAGACATTCTGTTAGTAACTTTACAAGAATATTATATACAAAAAAAATGTTGACTATCATTTTCCTATGAAATACCTATTTTTACACCTCCTCCCCCCAATAGTTCCCTTTTCTCTGCATTTCATTTTTTAACATGCGGTATGACAAACAAATTATTTATTTAAGGATGTTGCATTGGAGTAAATACATTTTAAGAAATAATGAGTTTATACATGTATATTTGCAACACAATTATGTATACCACTGACTTATTTATGGTTAATTGAAATGCTTAAATAGGGTTACACTGAGGTAGATTCCCAAAGGACACTTATCATGAGGTGTCACATTCACAATCATAAACTTACATGGCTGTGTGCACCTATACACTTTTAAGCATATATAAAACTATACTAATTGCAACCTTTTGATTATTTCTTTTTTAAAAAAAAAATTACACTTTAAAATTATTAATATTTTTTTTTTCATGTTTAATATATGTGCTATTTTTTTTCTGGAAGTGCTTTTATAAGATTTAAAGTATATGGCTTTATGTAATTAGATAAAAAATATTTCATTTAAAAAAATTTACTCAGGGTACTCATGGTTTATTATACATTGGCCCATGTTGGGAGTCCAATTATAACAGTCAGGAAATGTTGGAAGTTGGAGTCTTAGCATATCTGCTGTACAAGGGCACCACTAGGCTATTATTTTTATTGAATGTATTTTTTTAAAAATCATTTCCATGAATTAAAAAATACATTCATTAAAAATAATTATTAATAAATTATTTAGTTTGGTCAGATAGGAATATCTATTGCTATAATTTAAATACTGGGAAAGTTTTATACTTAGTGTTCATGAATTATCTAAAGTTCTTATGGTTTTAAAATACTGGAAAGATTTTTTAGAATTAAAGTTCATTACTTAGAGTTCTTACTGTTTTAAAAAGTCTGTATTTCATAGTTGCTTGTAATTTGAAAGGTGTTAATTCCCACAACATCCTGAGGAGATTGGTATATAATAAATATTGACAGTCCTCAATATCTTTAGGTTTCTATATTTTGATTAACTATAGCCATGCAAATCATATATTTCTTACATATTGTGTTGTGAATGTACAAAAAATCACATCTTTTACATCTCTGGAACATAAAACTTAAACAACTTGCATCTGATAGCTGCATTTCTCCAATTGTCCAGTATAATAATATAACTAATTTCTTATTTAAACTCATTCTTTTCAGTATACAGTGGAATTTAAAAGCAGGATAATTAAAATATTTTTTTCTTCAACTTTGTTATTAATTTACTTCCTTTAAAATCAACTAGTTTTTTTAAAAAAAAATCTTCATTCTTTACTAAAAACTGATTATAGTATTTTAAATGTACATTGTAAAGAAATCTTTGTTTTATACAAAATATTTTTTTTGCTTATTTTATTAAAATGTTTTACATTTTTGTCAAAATCAGAAAATACAAATAAATCTAATAAAATATTTGCATTTAATAGACTTATCCTTTGTTTTATTTGATTTTTAAATAGTTTACAATACTATAAAAATAAAAAAATATTATTTAATCATCTCATTATTTCAGATTTGGTATTTTAAATAAAAATATACAATATATTTTGTATGTGTTCTATTCTATTTTTTTTTTCAAATTTTAAACATACTCACTCATACACACACACATACACACAATTATGTATGCCATAAGACCAATACACCACAATATATAATTTTTAATTTATAATATTCAGATATTTTTTGTAATTATTCCTATTTAAAATAGAGAATGAAAAACAGTTTCAATCTGTGTAACATTTTAAAGATAAAAATTGATTTTAGTATTATCTTGTTTATGAAAAAAATCAAATATATAGAAAAAAAATCTTATAATCAAGATAAAATACAATTTTATTTTTTTTAAAGAAATAGCTCTTATAATCAATTAAAATTAACATTTCTATTTAAATTCATTTTTAGTGAAACTTTTTTAAAGAAAATAATAGCACTTAAAAAAAATATTGCCCTATCTAAACTGATATGTTTGAATTTTATTGCACCAACATCTTAAATTCTATAACCATTGGACAAGCTGGAAATATTGTATTGTCATATTGTATTGTCATCACTTTACATAATTTGAAGGAATTCCACTTGATAGAAATATATTAAAATCTAATTACAAATCTTATTGTAAACAAAAAAACATATAAATAGAGTTTTTAGGTTTTTAAAACATTTTTTTTTATTATATTTATTTAAAATATAAATCTGTAATTATATTGCAATTGATGATTTAATTTAAAAAAGCTACTTTTTATATACAATCTTAAAAGATGTAAACAGAAAATAAATTCTTAATCTTGATAAAAGGTATTTATTAATAAAAAGTAAAGTTGTATGAGGCAACTAATAATAACTGTTGGCATTTAGTAACATCATTGTCATCATCATCAACCATTATCAATCCAGTGCAGGATAAAAATTTCTTTTAGTCCAAACAATCTTCTCTGATCTCTAGTCTCTCTTTTTTACTCATCTGTACACATAAAACTTACATGTAAATGTTCAGGGTCTTTTACAATTCCTTGAAATCCAGTTTAGTATTTCAATTGTCCATCTGGAACTATATTTTCTAACAATATGCACAGACCAACTCCACTTTAATCTTTTAATTTTTTCAATGATGTCAATAACATCTGTTTGTTCTCTTAATCATTTTCAATCTCTTCTTTTTACTTCTAGCATGCATCTCTCCATACTTAATTTGCATGGTTTGAAATATGTGTATTCTATTCTAATGTGTATCCAATTCTGAGATCCATACATATGCTAAAATTCATAAAATACAATTATTAAAAATCTTTTTCAATCATATAGGCATATTTACTTTTAATTTTAAGTTATGTCTACCAAAAAAAACTCCAAACAAGTTTAATTCTATGATTAATTTCACCTATTATGTTTCCATCTTTACTAATAATCTGACCAAGGTATATGTAGTTGTTAATTTCTTCTAACTCATCATTATCAATCTTTATTTTCAACTTTTGTGAAAATCCATTGAACATTACTTTAATACTTTTAAAGATTACCTTTAGTTCTAATTTCTTACTTCAATATAACTATTGCAACATTTTCTGAAGCATTATTTGCAAAAGCAAGTACATTATCTGCAGATTCTAAATATCTTAAATCATCTCCATTTATTTTTATATGTCTAGCTTCACATTTTGCATTACAGTAAATGTTTTGGAGATATGGAGTTACCCTGTCTTATACTCTTCTCAATGTTAACTCTTTTGTTATTATTATGCAATTTAATTATTGCTGTTGCATTTTTTAGAAATATTCTTCAGAATATGACTGTATCCTGGGTGTTGATAATCTATTGCTTTAATCACTGACAAAATGCTTATACAATCAAATGCCTTTTTATAATCTGCGAATTCAAAGCTTTATCTATTTTTAGTAATAATTCCATCTTTTTTATTCCAGATATAGGATTTCTACCAATATCAAAATGTTGTTTTATACTATTGAGACTTTTATTCTCTTTTATAGCTTTCCTTGCTAGTTCACAATTATACTTTCTTATATCACTGTCAACTCTTTTTTACACCATTTTTCAAAAGTCAAGATATTCAATTCATCTTAATGCATCATTTTTTTTTATTTTTTCATTATTTTTATTTTCTTCATAAACTTTTTTAATCTCTGTAGAAGAGTTATTGGTAATTTGTGGCCTTTTTTATGAGCTATCTTTGTTGCAGTTTTTAAAAGTGTATCAGTTATTTTTTATTAATTTCATTCAAATCTGAATCATGTTCAAAATCTGTTGATATTTGGAAACAATTTGGAAGTTCTAACTTAAATTCATTAAAACCTTTCTGAAGATTAGGAATACAAACTGTAAATATTTCTTTTTTTAATAATTTCTGTCTTTCTAATTTTGCATTAACATGTAACTTATATCTCACTAATCTATAATCACATCCTGATTTGAATTTATTAAGAACATTACAATCTTGAAATACATATTTGCTTTTAGTCAAAATATAATCCAGTTATGTTGTACTCTCATTTGGATGTTTTTGTATTTATTTGCATTTAATAATTTTGTCAAAAAAAGAATTCACAATATAAAGCTTTTCTTTTTCTTCAAACTCCACAAGTTTATGCCATATCTAATTTATATCAATATAACCAAATTATCTACTGCATTTTCATCTTTCAACTGTTTGCCAGTTCTAACATTAAACTCTCCCATGACAATTTTAAAATATTGGTTGGTTTGATGAAAAAGGTTTTTGTACACCCATGTAAAAATTATCTAATTCCTCACATGAAAACTTGTTGGTACATAAACCTGAATTATCTACATTTCATATCTACTATTAAGTTGAATAACTAATCTTGCCATTCTATCTGATACACCATCAATCTTCGCAATTTTGTTTTTTCACTTTTTATTTATACAAAGTCCTATTCCACTTATACTTCTAATATTTGTTATTTTGTAGTGCAGTACATTTCCATTTTTATATCAATTGTCTCTTTACTTTTTTTAATTTCACAAAGCCCTAAAATGACCTATTTAATTTGAGACACTTTTTCCAATTCTTGAAATCTTCCTTCACTTGAAAAAGATGGACAGTTGTAAGTACTTACATAAAAGATCATCAGCAAATGTCAACATTGGTATGCAATCAGAACATTTTAGCACCATCTGTCTTCACCAAGCAACTAATGTTTTGGTAGGTTTTACTTTTTTCTGAGAATAAGGGTCATGATTTATTTTTGATTGCAAATATCTACTAAAAAATCATTCACACACACATTCATTCTGCTTTTTCAGGCATTGAGAAAAAAGGTAATAGTGCCTCTTTATCTTAAACTAAGCAGTAAAAATCCAATAAACTCACCACACTGGTTAATGCATGTTGGACAGCACTCCATCCAGGTTTATTTACTTTATGAATAATCACAAGGTTATAACAACTTCAATGACATGACCATATAGAATGGATATTAGGAATTTTCCTTTGTCAGTTTCCCTAAATATATCAAGAGGAATCAAAAGGTCTCCTTTCAGTTAGCAGAAAACATTCTGTGGTCTTTATTAAGTATATTACGATATGTATTGACAATTATTCCATAAATCATTTCATCAACAATATAATTTGAATATTGAATTATTATGTATGCATAAAACGATCAATGATTAAAAAAAGAAATAAATTGATACACTTAAATTTTAAATCAAATATGCACTGAATATAGAGCAATAGTTTATTGAGTGCTAAATAATAATTCATCAACTGTATAAAAAAATAAAAACAAGCTATAGCCTTAGAAACTATTAAGTTTTAAAAAGTCTTTCAGCTGTAATCAAAGCTACGTTGTTACTATAAATACACATTTAGTTGTTACTAAAACAAAAACATAATTCTATCAGTTATTTAAATTGATTTGTCCTTATTGTTAAAAACTCTCTAATTTTGAGGTGGTATTTGGACAGCTATATTGTTTTATCTTTTCTTCATTATTTTAAAGCTATCTATAAAGAAAAATTAATGGTACACATTTTTTGCAAACTAAAATTATTAGTTTTAAAAAAATTCTGAAGATGTTAATGTTACACCGACCTCATTTGGACATCATATAAACTTAAATCAGAAAGCAAGTCATCAATGCCTGATTTAAAATTAAAAGCATGCTGACATTTTCTGATTGATTGTATCATAGTATAAAGAAACCATCAGTATTATTGATTGGAAGATTATTTATCTCAAGTCATTTTAGACCAAGCTTTATTATTGCAGTATTTCTGATAGAAATTTATAAACATGCTACGAAAATTTATGCAACATATTGATAAAATATTTATTTTAAATCAAAAAACTATCTGACTATATTTAGATTTCATTTAAAAATATTTATTTAAAAAAAAAAACAAGTTTTAAAAATGTATTCCTGAGAAGGGAAGTTGGTTTTTGCAGGCAAAAATCACAGCTTTCGTATATGCCAATAAACATAATTATTATGAAATTTTAATATTAATAAATGCAACTTTTACTCTGAAAGCATTTTTTTGATTTTTAACTAAAATTTGTTTCTGTTTTCAATATAGAATTATATTGATTAATTTTTTTTTTTTTACATTTTAATATGCAAAAAGTACCATTGTTGTGATAAAGTATTTTATTTTATATCTTTACTTTTCTATTTTGCAATAATAAAATATTAACTTAAAGAATGAATTTCATTTGTAAGCTTATACTTATAATTAATGTTGTAAATATTACTTGTATAATATAGAATAAAGGTTTAATTGAAAAAATAAAATGCTGCAAATATGACTAATGTTCTCACTAGAGTTTTTCAAATAAAAGTGAAAAGAAAGACGTAGTGAAGAAGTTAAAATCAATTTCAATGATTTATTTAAGTAGATTGAATACCAAACAAAAAGCTAATAATTTTTTTTCCTTAGATTCCAGTTGAAAAAAAATCATTGGAAAAATACTTTTTAAAAATATTAGATGTTTTATAGATAACACATATTGCTCATTATAATGAAAAAACAAGCAAAATAAATGTTTGATGCATTTTATTGATGTAAATAGCATATTAAATTTTGTATACAATTTTTAAGGCTGTAGCCTCAAGCACGTGCGTTTTTAAAAATGCTATACTAGGGACCTCTACAGGTCTTAAACCACAAGCTTACTCTTTGGAAGAGTTCTCACTATTGCAATTTTAGAAACGCATGTGCTTGAGGCTACAGCCTTAATAAATATTACTTACGTAATCAATGTGTGTTTCAATAAATTTATATACAATTTTTGTAATTGAAATTTTAATTCAATTAAAATCCAACCCCTTCCATCTTATTTAAATACTATATTAACAATTTCAATCATACTTACTGTTTTCATATCAGATCTTAATAATGTCTATTGATAAAAATTATTGAACAAAGTATTTCATATTTGAATTACATTCTAAAAATAATAATGACTAAAAAATAAAAGTATGCCATAAAATTCAAAATTAAACTTGTTATTATTTAAAATTTCACAAAAATTTATTTGCTGGCATTTATGAATGAAATTCTTGCAGATCTGTAAAAACAACTTCCATTTTATTGTAACTATGTTTGTATAACTTGTCCACTTAAAACAAATATTTTTAAATAAAATCTAATTGAAGTCATAAGGTTTATTGATTTAAAATAAATATTTTACAAATATTTTGCATAAACAAGCTTAAATATGTAAATAAATTCCTGCAAAAATTTAGAAATACTCTCAATCAGGCATGTTGTTAGTTATTTGTATTATGATACAAGCAAGCAGAGCATTACTGACTTCTCTCCTATTGAAATAAAAGTGATATTTATATGATGTTGATATGTTTAGATTTTTGTTAGATTAATAATTTTAGAAACAATTTCTGTGGGGAAAATATCTATAATAAACTAATATTATAAATAACTGCAAAATAGTGAAGAAAATCTAAAAGCAATAGGAACATGATCATATTGCTGGATGTGTCTCAAAATTTAGGAGAAAGTCACTGACATATTTTCTTTAAACATGTTAAAATAAATGGAAATATATCACCAAAGTAACTATCAGTAATAATTAAGGACAATTACATATACAATTATCAAGAAAAATTCAAAAAAATTCTGTGAGGATTTAATTATAAATATATCCTTTTTTAGGATGATTTATTTATCTCACAAAATATTTAGCATTGTATTATATTTTCAGTTTTCATACATCACATAGTGGTAATGTTTTATCAACAACCTTTATAAAATCTAGAGTAGCAAACTAAAATCAATTTCACATTTGGTTTAAACATGTGTGAGACAAATATCATTTATTGGCAGTTTGCAATATTCGTTTTATTTTGATGTTCACTGTTGTTAAATTATCAGTAAACAACCATATTGTAACAAAAAGATTTATGCTTAAAAAATAAAATTTAAAAGAAACATTAATCTATCAATCGGTAGAGTTGACAAATTTTGTTTAGCAGTCAAAAATAGTTTTTTTCTAAAAAGTCTCCGATCACATACATTTAAATTCTCTCTCAGAAGTAGGCTGCAAATGTTTCAATAAAACCTTATTCATTCTTGTAAAGAAAATAGTATCCTAAAAAAATTGATCTGTCTCTATTAATGAAAAAGACTGGGTATAATTTAGAGTTTTTATTAGATATTTTTGGATAGATGTCTAATTATTAAAAAAGAAAAAAAAAGAGATTATATATATACATACCAATTAATTTTGAAATTAACATTTGGTATAAAATGTAACCATACATTTATTAATAAAGTTTCAAAAAAAATAAAAAGTAAACAATGATAGGATAAACATTACAGATGAACAACGATATGTAAATTTTTTGTAAGAACTAATTATCCTAAAATAAAATAAAAACATGTCTCGTGTTGTATATCACGTTTTTACTAATAAAACTAAATATAGCAAAAAAAAAAAAACTTTTTGCCTACTATTAACTATTTGCGATATCTTTTAATCTTCTTTTAATAAATTATTGAAACACACACACACACACACATATATATATATATGACACAAGCTTTAATCTTAGTTCTAACTTTTTATAAATAAGATTTATAAGTTCAGTGTTGTGAACTGACTTGGGATCAGCAAGCTTATTAGAAATCTAGGCAAAAGTCTTCTTTAAATTATATAATATTATAGAGCAATCTCTTTTATAGATTTTGATAACATATCATGATTATATATATATATATATATAAACTATTTTATTCCTAATTTAACATGGATAGCAATAAATAATTAAATAACGACTAGTTTTAAACATAATGTCGAGCACAACATAGCCTAAAAATGATTGAGAATTAAGTTAATTAATAATTATTTAAATTTTTAATATAAAAAACGATAGAAATATAATTTTCAGATATTATAGAGTCATAATTTAAGTATTATCTAATTCAGTTGGAAAACTTTATTAACAAACACAATTGGTTATCTTTCAAACTGTGTAACATTACATTTTAGATATTATGTGTTTTTTTTTTTTTTTTTATTATGAATATAAATTAACATCCTTTTTATTCAAATCATGTAATACATATAAAATTAGATTAATTATTTAGAGTTTATAATGTTTTACTCTTTATTCCAATTATCCTTCGTATAGGATGAATGATATTTTGTCTACTTTTTCATTTATCATCTAAACATTTATCTGTCTATTTAACCGTTTAATATTGGCCTACTTACTTAATTATTTCTATTTTTTCTATCCGTCTATCTATACATGTTTTCTATTTATAAGTTCACTACATATTTCTCTATTATTATCAATAATTCTTTGTAACTATGTTTCTGTTTCTCTCTATCGTTATATCTCTCAATTCGTCTGCCAGTCTATCTATCTATCTATCTATCTATCTATCTATCTATCTATCTATCTATCTATCTATCTATCTATCTATCTATCTATCTATCTATCTATCTATCTATCTATCTATCTATCTATCTATCTATCTATCTATCTATCTATCTATCTATCTATCTATCTATCTATCTGTTTTATCACTATATCTGTTTAGCTGCTTATTTGAATCAATGTGTCTATCCATTTATATATACCTATTTAATTATCTATTTATCAGCTTCTCTATCTATCTATCTATCTATCTATCTATCTATCTATCTATCTATCTATCTATCTATCTATCTATCTATCTATCTATCTATCTATCTATCTATCTATCTATCTATCTATCTATCTATCTATCTATCTATCTATCTATCTATCTATCTATCTATCTATCTACTTATATATTATTTATTTGTTTCTCTTTATTATGCTGCTCATTTATCTATCTATTCACCCATTTATTTATTTATCTGCTTATCCATTTCTAATTTATTTATTTTCCATCCATCATTATATATATATATATATATATATATATATATATATATATATATGATGGATGGTCAGATCATGTAAATTATATATATATATATATATATATACCAACAAAGCTACTAGACATCTCAGTATACTTTTATGTGTTTATTAGACCGTTTAGTTATTTACTTATATGTTATTTATCTATTTAATTATTTATCTTTCTATTGTCTATCCATATACCTATTTAACTAACCATCTATGTATTTATATATGACCAATCTATCTATCTTTCTATCTATCTATCTATCTATCTATCTATCTATCTATCTATCTATCTATCTATCTATCTATCTATCTATCTATCTATCTATCTATCTATCTATCTATCTGTCTATCTATCTGTCTGTCTATCTATCTATCTATCTATCTATCTATCTATCTATCTATCTATCTATCTATCTATCTATCTATCTATCTATCTATCTATCTATCTATCTATCTATCTATCTATCTATCTATCTTTCTATCCATCTATCTATATATCTATTTACCTATCTACATACCTACCTCTTTCAATATTCTGTGACAAATGAACAAGCTGCAATGCATAATGGAGAATATTTTGTAATGTAGACATCATGCGATAACTGGTATAAAAGCTGAAGTTTGGAAAAATCAGACATTCTTCACAAATTCTTATTGCAATCAAGACCTAAATAGACTCAAATTTTTAAATAGCCATTTTTGTTACCATCTATATAATGACAGACAAGATCAAACAGCTAGGTATTTGCTTTACTATGCAAAGTGACTTTTTTCATTGTTCTAGGAGAAGGATGAATTGCAATAAATAAAGCAGAAACAATCATTAATTAATTAATTAATTTTTATTTTAAGAATCTCATTTATTGTAGTCAATTATTTATATAAAATGGATAAAATGAGTTATGGCATGCTGTCTCACATTTTCAACAAAAAATACTGGATTTCTTCAATTGGAAATACTATTAAATGGGTGATATAATTGGAAAATTATATTTACTATCTTCAAACAAGTAACTAATATGTATTTTTAAAATATTGAAAAATAATTTTATTTTTACTTGAAAAAAATGTGAATATTAAGTTTCAGTAGTGCAAATTTATCTTGTCTTTAATTATGTAAGGAAAAACTTTAAACAATAATTTTTCACTGCAAATGTGCCTCCATAAACTTGTCACTTAGAGAAATGAACTTTGATTCAAAAAGTAATGAAAATTATTTTATTATGATAATAAACTCTTTGCATTTTCAGAGATATCATCAGAATTACTGGCATCATGGATTAATAATCTATAAATGAATAGATTAATTATATATCTCAAATTAAAGAAGTAATAAATAGTAATCCTTTACATAAAATTACTATACCTGTCCAAATGGATTAAATTACTGTGTGTAGAAAATTATGAGTTTGCATCAGGTGCTTAAAAATGCATTGTGGATTATCATTGCTAAACATTTAAATACCATTCAGTAAATAATGGATTATGAAGTTAAACAGTTAAAAGCCACTCCTGAATTGTAAAATATCAAAGCAAATATTAAATATGATAAATGTCCAAGTGGTAAGCAGCCTTAAAACAGATTAAAGTCTTGAATGTAATTTCTTTTGAGCCAATAAGTAAGCTAAATGGAATTTATTAATCATTATGTCATGTCCAGAAAGGATTTTATTACAATAATGAGATTAATTGTGTAATAAACCAATAAATTATTTAATGTACCTTCTCATAATTGCTTCTTGTTTAGTTAGTTAATGCTATATTTCTTATTAATGTAATAACGTTTTCTCAGATATTATTATGCTCATGAACATGTATTATTTTTATTTAATATTATTATTGTTACTAATGAATGGGATTAAATGTGACTTACTTTAGATTAGAAAAGTGTAAATACCAATAAACTTATATAAAACTGATCTATAATGCAATTATTATCGTTTTATGGGTTCTTAAGTTTCAACCTCAAGAGTTAAGTGGAGTTAATCATCCTTATTTAGATAAATAGATCTGTAAGGAATATTTTATGCCTTACCATTATATGGTGGTATTAATATTTTAAATGTTATATAGTATATTACCAGGCATCTTAATAATCTAGTTATATTTTGTTACTAGAATAACATTCCATTTTAGAGCTGCAAATGAATCTAGTAAAAAATCTTGAAATAATACATTAAGCAATAATTGCACTTCCTTCCCTTAAAAGAGAAAAACTTCTACAATATTATTAAGGTTGATTAATAGTCAATTAGTTAGTGAAACAAATTAATTAACGGCAATATAGAGCATTTATTATTGATTATTATTATGGTGATAATTATCCTCTTGTATTTGAATTGAGAATTATCATCATTATTATTTTTAAATAATAAACAACCTATTCCAATTTCATGTTAATGTTTTCACAAAATTGACTGATAAAATACTTTCCATATCCCAAGTTCAAATTAGATTGAGGAAACGAATAGTAATATCTATTATATATTTTATATAAATTTCTTATTGTTATTATTCGTTTTTAACATTTATATTATATTGTATAATACAGTAATTTTTAATTTCTAATATTTCTCTTTTGTTGTTATTAAAGAAACATCTCATCACTGCATATTCACGATATAAAAAAAGGTCATATTTGTGATATTAGCTTACATTTAAAATCTATGTGCGTTAAATATATCATTATTGTATTAATGCTATCTGAAATATAAAATTATTGAGTAAGATTTTGCACATAAAATCACGTTTCCATTGTCATATCCTAAACTGCACAAACACATTTGATATCCATGGATTTATTTTCTTACTTTATAAAACCCTGAGATAACTCATTAATCAACTTTGCATTTAAAGTGGCTAACCTCAGTTGTAAAACACAGATTGAGTTACTCTTAATTAGTTTTTATCATAAGAAACAAAATATTTGCAAATGTTTTTATTAATAAAATAGAATAAGAATAAGAGTACACACTTTATTGAATAACTTTGATAAATTTATTTATTATTTTATTGAATTTAGACTATTATCAAAGTATAAAATAGGTTTAGCTTATGTAAAAATATATAAAAATTTGTATGCATAGCAAATTTTAAATCAAGTGAGAAGGTCATACTTTTTGTGCATTCCTAACCATACCACATCTTGGCCATATCTTCATAATATTGACATGTGATCTCAGCTGGTTTTCTATTCCTGTGTAATTTCAATATGTCAGCAATGCAATCTTCCAAATAGTTGAGAAATGATGTTTGTAGGATGTTAATAAATATAACATTGAATTTTTTAAAAAATATATATTATATAACCTACTAATACTATCAATATTCAAATGTTATATAAATAATTAATAATCATTTAAAAAATGTAATAGATTTGTAAAAAAAAAGCATTAAAAATTAAGTTAAAGCAGTAAATATATTAAAACTCTTATCAAAGAATGTGTTGCAAATCAACTCAGATTAAAAAAATAAAGAAGCAAGTAAATACATAAAATTATTAAGTTGGTTTTGATAAAAGATTTAAAAAATCAATAAATTTAACTCTAGTACTACTTCATCCAATTTTAAACTTATTTTGCACATATTGAAAATTTTTGAAAGTTTTGTTTTAAAATACAAGGATGTTTTATATATATTGCAATGTAAAATTTTACTTTGGAAAAAATTCCATAAAAAACAAAAATTTATCAAGGTAAGAGCCTTTGCTCCACCTTGACAAATGACCTTTTTGTATTTACAACATTTTCTGATGACACTATTTTTTATGACATTGTTTGGAGAATATACTTCAAATAACTAAAAATATGATTATTTGTGAATTTATTAAAATTGAAACTATTTTATACAATAATTGTATAATAATTATTATAAATCAAGAATACAAATTGTTAATAATTTATTTTGAACTAAATAATTGTATTCCTATAAAACAGAATGTTATATTTTGGACAATGGAAATTTACCCTAAAACTTTTTCCAAGCTTAGCTACATATATAATGAGTGCAATTAGTAACAGTGAGAATGAATGTTTTGTGATATTATAAAAAATATTTAAACTTTTAAAAGCAAATTTTATGGATTTAAGAGGAATAAACATTTATTCATTCAGATTTTATATACAAATGTTATATAGGCAAGATTGCAATAATTTTTGAAAATGAAATTATTCTTCCCAGCAATGTTGACATGTGAGGCTTTTTGTTTGATTATGATCTCTTTTTTTTTTTAATATTTAAGAAATAAAATGTAAATATTTAGAATTTATTTCATCTGTAAACAAAAAATATCTATCAAATAAAGTTAAATTTATTATTTTCTTAGAAGGAATAATGATTAAATCTTAAACTTAGTGTTGGAAGTGAGAACAAAGAAAAGACAAATGCTTGAAAAGTTAATGGTCAAGTTCATTCATTTAAATGTGTTTTTTTTATGTCCATGCAATTAAAATAAAATCTGATTATAAATATGTCAAGAATAAAGTAGTAAATGTATGAAAAACAATATTAACAAAGGCTTTGTAAATCAAGATCAGGTGGTCTAAAACAGGAACAAGTAAAACATATAATTTTTCTTGAAGCATTCATTTTACATTCTCACATTATTCAATCTATATTGGGCTTTTATTATGCTGGCAAAGTAGAAAGGGAAAAAAAACTGTCAATGACAAAATCTATCCTGGACATCTGAAAACTTGATATGCTATTCTTAACCAAATCTTTAGATAAAAAAAAAAAACAATGCTTACTTCATATATAAAAACTGAAGATTGTTAAAGAATATTATGGTCACTTACAAATTTATTATTTTTTGTCATAGTGAAGAAAACAAAGTATGGAATTAACTTTAAGTTTACAAAAAAAAAAAAAAACATTTAGACTTTATCCTATCAACCATTTCAAGTTTACATTTAATACTAACAAGCTATATTTTATATTATGAATTGTTTAAAACCAGGATGTGAACATTTTAAAACATGTTAGTTGCATTTTAATTGAACTGAAATTAAAAAAAATGTTTTTTTAAACAAAAAAGATATGTGCTATGCGTTGTATTGACTCTCTATATATGACAGATTAGGATTTTATAAAAAGATAACTTTAACCTTTGGAATCCTTCTTGTGAATTTTTTCTTTTACCAATTTGCCCCCTGGTAAATTTTTTGTAAGTATTATACATTAAAATGCATATAAAACAGTATATTTTATTATATATAATTTTTGCTGACAAATTTGTGCTAGAAGGTGGGACATTCAAATTTCCCACTCTTACAAAAGACATAAACCCCATCCTAACATGTTCAGCCATTGTCTGTTGCCAAGGCTGTAAAATGTTTCACATTTTATAAAATTGAAGTATTTGTATTCATTCATTTTATAGTTAAAATCCAAAGCACATGTGCAACAGTTTAATGCTGTTTAAAATATTACAGTTTGTAAAAAACATAGTGCTATATAAAATAATTGACTTATTTAGAAACATTGTTTAAAAAATAGTTCCAATGACCAAAAACATGTTTATTTGTGAACTTATTATGGTTTTAGATATTTTTTAAAAATGATTTACACTCTATTTATTAAATATCAAAAATATAAATTATTGACCGTATATTTTAGTGGGAGGTTAGAAATTTGCCTTTTGACCAATTCTTCCCCCTGGTGAATTTTTTGTAAGCATTATACATTAATATGTGTGGGAAATGGTATATAGAGCAAATACCAAATTCCAATAGACATAAGTGCCACCCTGACATGTTCAGCCACTGTCCATTGCCAAGGCTGTCAAACATTCAGCATCTTGTGACATTGTTTATTCCAATGATTAAAAATGTGTTTTCAGTTTTAAATATTTTTTTAAAAATAATTTACACTTTATCAATTAGATATCAAAAACTATAAATTATTAATAACTTGTTTTGACTTACAATACTTTATTTTCAAAAATATAATGTTATATTAGCAGCTAATGTGAATATGGTCTGAAGCAGTTTACAAGCTTAGTTTCTACGTAAACAATCTACTTAAACTTATGAGTATAAATATATCACAGTTTTGCAATAAATACTTAAAGCATAATTCATTAGATATAAGAGAAATAAATAAATATTTATTTTGATATTTAAAAATAATAAAAATTAAGAAATATTTTGTTGATTTTATAAATTGAAAATAATCTTTTTAGAAACAATGTCATGTAAACTCTTTATTTTGATTACAATTTTACTTTTTTAATATTTACAGAAACAAAATGTGAACATTTAAAATTTATTTCAGTAGTAATATATATATATATATATATATATATATGAAATGAACTCAAATTTATTATTTTCAGATAAGTAATAACTATTTAATCATATATTTTACATTGATTTATAAGACAAAGAAAACATCATCAGAAAATGCTGAAATATGAGAGTCTTAGGCTGTAGGTTGGAAGAGTTCATTAATATACCTGTCAAGAAAATGTAAATTGTTAGAAATTACTCAAAGTTGTAATACTATTTTAAATGTATGCATGAGAGTAAAAAATTTAAATAAGGCATTCATGTGTTAAATAATGAAGATAATAATTGCAAGTAGTTTTAAGTTAAAAATTATGTAAATCATGATCAAATTCATTTGTACATTGTTTAACTTTTTTATTGTTGTGAATTAGATTTTGTCAAGGTATATATATATATATATATATATATATATATTGTGACCATGGTTTTTTCCACAATTCATTAAAAATATGTAACATAGTAAGTTTTATTTAAAAAATTGAAATGTTATCAAACAGTTATCATTCTATGTCAATTTTGTGCATAAAGCCAGTTAAGATATTATGTGTAATTTACTAAAAAGCTCATCTAAATTATTTTAAAGTTATATTAGTTAAACTTTTTAACAAAATTGATAATATAATATTATAATTATAATATAATACTAGTTAGTATTTACTCAAATTAAGAATATAATGTTAAACTAACACTTTTAGTTATAACATTTAATATTCTGTAAGTTTTGGTAGTTATTTTAAATAATTCTTTATTTAATTTAATTATTTAAAATATTAATGGTGATGTCACAAAGTCTGAAATATGTTTATTCATTTGTGTGCATAGACAAAATGTTTCATTTTACTTTTTGGTTGATAATTTATTAAATTATATTTAATGCATGTTACAATTTAATTTAGATTTTATTGAAAACTGTATCAAACTTTGTATTAAAATTGTGTCAATTAATTTATATTTTTTTAAAATCATGTTACTAAAAATAATTTTATTATTTAAACATGTATTTTAATATTATGTTTAAGTAAAGAATTAAATTATTTTATTTAAAAATTATTAAATAAGTTATTTTAAGAAACAAACAGACACAATTAATATATATGTAAAATTTTCTTGTTGAAAACTAAAATAGTCAATCAAATTATGAGCAGTAAAAGCTATAAATAAAGATGTCAGTGTTAGGGTTAGTGTGTATATAATTAATCTTAATCAGTAATTATTTCTAAACGTTAATGTTATAATTTTTTTTAAATATTTTTTTTCTCTGATCAGTAAAGTATTAAAAGTATATTTAAAAACGATGAATAATATTTAAGAACTTATTTTAATTCATGTTAATATTGAGTAAAAAAGTAAAATATTCACTATTAGTGATTCATATGAAACTGACTTTAATCATGATAATTGAGGAAGATAAAACGAGTTATCTAACAGTCATACCAATAGTTAGGACATGATGCAAAAGGTGGTCCCATACAAATGGGAAAGTCACATTTAGAAATTGTAAGAAATAGGATGTTAATAATATTTGCATGGTTGTAATGAAAGGACAGTTTTCTTTTCTTTTTAGTAATTAATCTTGAAAAGTATAGGCTGATATGGGATTTTTATATCCATTTTTGCTTTAAGGAAATCATTAAAACCTATTTTAAAATTTACCCCCCCCCCATTAAAAAAAATGAATGTAAGATAATAAATGTATGAAAATGAACTTTATATTTACTAGTCTGAGATCTGTTATTTGCAAAGGGTTTTTTTTTTTATATATAATGTATCTACTAACATTTAAAGAGACTACATAGTTATCAATATTTTTCAAGTTCTGTGAAAAATTGATATGAAATAAATATTAATTATTGAAAGAAGAGCTCTACAAACTTTGAATTCTAAAAATAAATTATCAATTAGAAATTGACTATAAATTTTGTTTTAAATGCTTATTAATTCCAAGGAGAATATTGTTTAAATGTTTAAAATAGTTAAAATCTTAAGAGTTATTACCAATTGAATATGTATACATGGAGAAAAAAAATTAAATTAAAAGAACTATTTATTAAAAATTGTTATAAATTACATGCATATATAAGGAAAAATAATTTTAAATAAAATAATTATCCCTTGAAAAATTAAAAGTGATATATAATACTTTTATACAAATGTTTGACAAACATTTTAAAAGGAAAAATTTCTGCTATAACTTATTCAAACCTAGATAAATGCAGAGACTTGTTATATGAAAAATTACCTTATTAAATGATAATTCATTTTATTATTATTTATCTTCATGAAATTTTTGTTATAGTTGGAGAAATAGAATGAACTTTATTTTAAAAGTACTGCAATCCTTTAAAAATGATAGAATTTCAAATGGATTTTATTTGATATAATATTTTGCGTTTTGCTTATTACAAATGAAAAAGTGAAATAACAACATTATGGAGATTGATTGCATATGAAACAGTGAAAATATTAATTATTCAACCTAATTAAAGAGGTCAAATAAAAAACTATTCACATACGTCAATGTGTTCTCACTACTATTTATATAGATGTACAAAATTGATTTTGTCTTAAAAAATATTATCATGTGAGAGATTAATTCTACAACTGTTAAATGATTGAAAAACAAAATCGCAGTAGGTAAATTTGGTTGTGATGATAGAAATGAAAGAAGACACAAAGCAGTGGGACTCATGAATTTTTTCCTATAAAAAATAACTAAATTGAAAGCAGTTTAAAGACAGTAAAATGAAGATAAAGCAGAATAGGATTACATTATGACTAATAGAAAATATGCATTTTAAGATTGTAATGTTCTTAAGAAATTCAACTCAAGAATTAATCTTTAATTAATGAGATATAAGATATATGTTAATGCCAAACAAGATAGAAAATTATTTAGAATGTTAACATTAATAATTGATATTGGTAAATTTAGAAATATTCAGAGAAATTTAAATTACAACTAGGAAATCAATATTTAAAATATTAAAGCTATTTTGAAGATGGTTAAAATTTGACTGAAGTCAATATGAAGATACTTAATACTTTATTTAAAAAAAAAAAGAAAATAGATAGTGCAACAAGAGTATTTTACCAGTAAATTCTCTACAAATACATTTTTAATGTTTCATTAAAAAAATTGAATATATAGAGTTTGGTCAAAGAATCAATAATATATGAAAAAATAAATTGTGATTTAGCAAAAAACTCAAAAGTCTAATAAGATATTTTGGTAATGAAAGAAACATTATTTCAGAAATAAAACAAGATGAAACTATTATTATAAAGAAATATTATATCAATATTGCCAAGTATTTTAAATGAAAAATGATATAGACAATTAAATCTGTAAAAAAATGGAAAAGCTCTAGGAAGTTATGGAATTCATTATTAATATTTTTTTTTTTTAAATTGGGAATAGAACTAGTATAAATATTGCCAATGTTGTTTATCAAATATTTAAATAGTAAAAAAAAAATATCAAGTGTTTGGAATAATGCTGTAATAATGTTGATATTTAAGAAAAATGATAAAGAAGATATAAAAAAAAACATTACAGATTTATAAGATTTTTATAATTTCTATATATTTTTTTTTATCAAGATAATTCAATTATTTCTACTGTAAACATTGAATTCTAGTCACACTAAAGAACACGTTGGTTCTAAAAATAGTTTTAGAACCATCAATCACTTGCAAGGATTCAGATAAGTTATAAAAATAACCTATGAATATAAATAACCATTTTGTTTCAGATTTGTAAATTATGCACAGACTGTTGATTTCATTCTAAGTTATTCACAAATCAGAAACAGAATATTGTAATATTTGGAAAAATATTTATCAAAATGTAACAGAAATGAATAGTTATATGATGATGCTAAAAAGATTAACAGTGAAAGGATTACATATTGAAACAGTAAGATTCGAGTTCAAATCTTAATTTCACCTCAGTATATTATTGTGCTATTGACTTCTACCCCCTCCTCCATTCCACCCAAATTTAAACCCTCAATATTGGACGGTGTGCATGAAACGGTACTATATATATATATATATTGTACCGGGTTCGATATGGGTCAATCGAAACACCGGTCTTTTAGGCAGAGAGGAACATACTCAGAGAGTATGTATGTCCAAACGATAGCTATAAAATATATAACTAGCATTACATTTCCAGGACATAACTTCTTCTAGACTGTTGAGTTCAACTCCAGAGTTCAAAGCACTTTTTTGTTTTATGTAAACATAGGTGCCTGCTATCTATTCAGAAGAATAAACAACACACTTTGAACAATAGCCACTACCTCAACAGCTAAGTATCCACGACTAGCTCAGTTGTTGGTAATCACTAACAGATTATACATAATTAGTGGTGAAAAGAATTATAAGAGAGATTGGTAAAAAGAATTGATAAAAAGTATTGACCGACAAATAAAGTTTAATTTTAAAGACAATTTATTAACTAACATTTACTAATTTTAAACATTTTATAAATCTAAAATAACACACACATTTTAAATTAACACACTATAATATATTTTATGAGAAAGCATAAATAATGTTTGATGTTTATAAAATCATATAGCATTTACAAACATGCACATCTATAGTTCATTTTATACTTGCTTATAGAGTTCAAATTACTTGTCTCTGGAGGCTTTACGAGTTAATGCGATGCAATGGCTATTATAAAAATAAGAATATGAAATATTATTACCTAGGATTTTGAATGTGGACGTAGAACTTCGTTTTCTTTGGTTACTGCTTTAGGTGAGAATATTTCCAGCTGGCTGGGATGTTTCCTTGATGAGTTTCTTTATTATTCACAATTATTATTATTGGAGACAATTAGATATTGACGAGATTTCCATGTTGTTATGCTGACATTATTTCATGGGCAGATCTTGCTGTTTTCATTGGACTTCAGGCTGTGGAGAGGCGTATGTTTCCTGTGGGTTTTTAACACTACATTTCTGTTTCTGCATACTTAATAAACTGCACTGTTATCTGAACTGAAACAATTACTCAACTGAATGATTTTATCCTCTCTAAACTTAACTGACTCAATTGATTGCCCCCCAAAAAGGTCTATTTATACCTGCGAAGTGTTGTCCTTGTAATATTCTCCAGCAATATCTGTTGTCGAAATTCCTTTGATAATCCTTTCACAATGTGTTTTGGAAGATCGTTTAATTAGTAATAGCTTGCAAACGTGTTGTTTTATATTTTTAATTAATAGCCATCGCTGTGTTTTTTTAATGATAACTTCCATTTATTTTTTATTATTTAATACGCTTACATTTATTTTATTTACAATCACACATATATACACATATATATAACTGGTTTTAAGATTACTTTTTTTTTAATTCGAATGAAAAGAGATTTGTATTTTTTAAACTTTAAATTATATTTTGACTTATCATAATAAACTCTACTTCCTTTTATAAAACTTTTAGTTTAACTTTTTAAACCAAAACTCCCCCTCCCCCCTTTTAATCAATTATTTTCTAACTTGTATTTCAAACTCTTTTACGGAAATAAACTGTAATAAAACTCTTAAATCTTTAAATATGTTTTCTTTTACGAAAGATTATTTTAATAATTTTTTTAGATGAATTATTATGTGCCAATTTCAATATTGGTACAATATATATATATATATATATATATATATATATAAAAGGGCACAATATATATATATATATATATATATATATATAACTACTTGTTAAATATGTTATGTGTACACACACACTCCAATATCAGATAAATATTAGATTAAGTAACACACTTTAAATAATTTATTTAAATTTATAATATTTAATATTTCTTTGCATTAATAATTATTTAGAATTTTATTTATAACATTTTATTTTGTAAATTCTAAAATCTGTTTTTTAACTTTTAAATGTATAAATTTATTAAAATAGAAATTCCCTGGCTTAAGTAATATTACAAAGTCATAGTGGGTGGGGAGAGACAATAGAATACTGAGAAATTCCTAAAAGCTTTTTAATTACCTTTAATAAATGTATGCATTATAATTAGGTCAGAAGTAAAATACGAAAGAAAGTATTAAGCAAAATTTTTGTATTGGAAGTATAAACTGAACATGTGCTTCTTATGTGTTAAATTTCCTGCAGGTATTACTTGGCGTACCTAAAAGGAAATAACTACATAATGTTAGATGGATCCACAAGATAGTGGAAGAGAAAGAAAAAGAGTATATAATGTCAGAATTTTATATTTGTTGGCTTTTTTTTTGCCTTTTGGTTTTGTGCACTCTCTTCCCTTGGTTTGTTTGTCAGTTTGAGAAATATTATTATTAAATCATGCTATTTGTGATGTATTTTGCCATGATTGAGGAATAGGCATGCTGTTCTTTCTGGAGAATGGAAAATGCACTGGATGCCCTGCTTGCTAGAAAATAAACTGAATTATTGATAAATCCATATGCTGCTGCCAATCAGAATACTACTAATTACATGAAATGAACTGTTGAAGAAAAACTGCTGCTTAAATATTCAATGGACCAGAAATGATCACTTAAAAACATGCACATTTGTTTGAATTCAAAGGTAACCAGTATCCAAAATCTGTTGAGAACTCTGATTCTTAACTTTAAAGATATAGCTTTTATCTTAAATCTTTATAATTATTTATGGTTTTTTATTGTGTAAACTCTTTTGAAACTATAAAAATTAAGATTCAGTAACTCTATTAAATGTTTAATTGATATACAATCTTTCCATTTTACCTTGGTATCCATTTATTATTATTTATTTATTTATGTAATTAATTTCATGCCTAAAATAATTTCCAATCTAGACCATCGGTTTTATTAAATATTAAATTAGCATTTGTAGTCATGGCCAAATGTGCAAATCATTAAAATAGTTTAATTTCAATAAATTCATTTGATATTGATAAAGCTGGTAACTCGGAAATTATCTATCCTTATTTGTAAACCAATTTATTTGTTGGATGTTTTCTCACTTTATATTACTATGCCTTCCTCTTTTTTATTATAGTGTATTTAAATAAATTGCTGTGATTGTAGAGATGCATTCATATTCATAATTAGTTATTAATGCAGGTGTACTATAATTTAATGTGAATGGATAGCTCATCTTGGCAATAGAAATAAAAGAATTTTGTTCTTCTCTCCTTTTAGTTTATTTATTAGTTTATATTTGATTTATCTATGTTTGATAAACCAATATCTGGTTATTTGAGGGCTCACAAGTAAATAACTCACAAATGTGGGCCTTGAAAGTGAATAATCATTTTAAGCTATTTTAAATATAAATATTACTATATTCCATAAGTGATAAGTGTTATTGTGTAGCAATGCCAAATTCTCTCTTTTAAAGCTATGGAGATCACCAGATACCTATGCTTAAGGGTATAGTTCCACTCCTATACAGGGCATATTTAGAAGTGCTCCAATGGATAGCTGAGTCCATCATGCGCTTAGGGAATACCAGTGGCAGAAGTTTCCATACACTTGAATCTGCGATTATGACCAGTGTCATAGGGTCCCTGGCAGAAAGCCCACCCATGAGTTTTAAATTTCCAAATGGCTCATCGCATCATAATTCATTACTTAATTATTACTTGACATCTCTATGAATACCACCTCTCATCCATTTAATTCTTTTCATTATATGCTTATGATTACACTTCTCAAGTCTTTCACATTATTTGCCTTCTAATAACTGGACACTTAGAATTAGTTAACAGATAAAACTTTTAAAATATATAATCTATTGTTGGGGTGAGTATATTTCTTAATATTTTGTTAAATACTTACCTTGCATGATGGCTAATATTACTAATATTGACATGGAATAAGTATGTTTCCATTAAATACCCAAAGGGCCAGATCAAATAAATAAGGTTATACTAATCATTTAATTTTATATAAGGAGTCTTGGAAATTACTGAACTGAAATATGTAATCACATTTTAGATTAATTCTTTGCATGCCTGATTTGTTTAAAAACAAAGTGGCTTAATGTCACTCTAAATCAGTCACTTTTTGTACTATGATTATGATTTTGCACTCTTTTTAAAGATTAAAAAAAGTTCTGTAAGATGCTTCCCTTTCTTGAATTATTTTATAATTAAAAAAATCAATAAAAATGGCCTTATATGTCTAATAAAGAAAAAATAATGCTCCTTCTTAAATCTGATTGGCTGTTAACCCTTCAAACGACTAATTTTTCATTCGCCGCAGGTGGTAACACTCAAAGCTTTTAATTGGCCGATGCACAAAATAATGTATCAATTTTTCAAAAGTTATTGACCGTTTTTTTAAATATATTCACTTTAGTTTCGTTTTTAAAAAGTATATTAGTAATTTCTCACATTATAAAAATAAACGAAAGTTTGTTCAAAAATAAATTTTGATTTTTAATTTTAAAAATATTTGTTACGGTTGACATGAAAAGAAACGTCAATCATCAATTTCACGTTATGATTTTTTTTCCCAACTTTGCAATAAATAAATAATTCATTGCTAAAATCTTAACTATTTTTGTAAAATAATATTTATTTTTGACATATTATATGAAAATAATTTGTATTTTAGTTGTATTTCATCAAAAAATATTTTAAAATGCTCTAAAACATTCGTTTATCATTTTCAAAATAAAACAAAAGCATTCGTAACTTTTTAATTTTTGGCAGCCATATAAAAATTTTAACAGCCAATAAGATTCAAGAAAAGATGATGAGAAGGCGGAGCTTTTCCATTTTCTTTTGTTTACAAAATTTCAACAGCCAATAAGATTCAAGAAAAGATGTGAAAAGGCAGTGCTTTGTTTTTGTTTGACATAAATCGTCTTTTTATTGATTTTTTACTTGTAAAATAATTCAATAGATGGCAGTATATTATAAAACTTTTTGCGTTCTAAAAAATGACGTCAAAACCGTAAACGTAGTACAAAAACTAAGCAATTTACAGTGATGTCAAATTGCCTCGATTAAAAACGAGCAGGTCAGTCAAAAGGTTAAATTTTGACAACAAAGAAAATGGCTGTCAAAAACTAAAGAGTTATGATTTTTTTTGTTTCATTTCAAAAATGATAAACGAATGTTTTAGACCATTTTAACAGTATTTTTTGACAAATTATAAATTGTTTTGATAAAATATGCTAAAAATAAACTTATTTAAAAAAAATAGTTAAGACTTTAGCAAAAATTATTTCTTTATCACAATGTACTTATCACAACATAAAAGTAGGAAGAAATCATGAAGTCAGCAAATATTTTTGGTTGGCAAGTGTTGTTCCTTTTAATTTCTACCACTATAGAATATTTTTCTAATTCTAAATCAAAATTTATTTTTGAAAAAACTTTCGTTCACTTTCATAAACTGACAAATTATTAATATACTTTTTACAAATGAAACTAAAGTGAATATAATATTAAAAAGATGAATATATTTTGACCATTTGATCATTAAGTTTGTGAATTGACCAATTAAAAATGTAGACTTTTACCTCACTTGGTCAATAAAAAATCACCTGTTAAAAGATTAATATTAAACATATATAGTATTTTAATTATAACTGCATCTTAATGTCTCTTCCTTAATATCCTATAGCCATAGTGTCTCACATCAAAATAATTTAAGTATACAAAGGTCATTCATTAGGGTAATACTAAGCATAATTTTGAATAGGTAGTTAGAGTCTCTTGCATCTACCTGACCTCCGTGGCCTAAAAAGATGTTTGCTAATGTGGTGGCAGGTATGTTGTCTCACAGTGACGTTGTGTAGTCAGTCTTTTAGGTTCAAACATTATTTCAGGCCCTGATTCCACCTGTGGTGCTGCTCTTTGAATGTAGTGGAAGGATTGTGCAACTAGTTCATGAGACATATGAATTCTGACCATTACAATAATAAGATGATTCTATATATTTAAAGTGTTTTACAGAAGCTTTACAATATGTATTTTGTAAATGAAAATTAAAAGCTAAAAAAATAAAAATAAATGGAGATTATTAAGTCATATTAATTTTGCAGCTAATAGGCTTGTTTTTGCTAATAATGTTTCAGAGCTTCAAGAAATATTGCAATAGAAATCAAATAAATGTAAGGAAGTAGAATTAAAGCTAAATCAAGGGGAAAATAATGTTTAATGAATTTTCTTAGAAGTCAAAAATAAAGATTAATAATCAAGAATTAGAAGAAATTAACAATTATAAATACTTTGGTCAAATTGTTAATATAAAAGAAAATATTATTGGATATTAAACATAAAATTAAACTTGAATAGTAATTCTGTTGGAATAAGAAGATTTTTAACAACTATAAATATTCTGGTCAAATTATTATATAACTGGAAACATAATGATTAAAATTATTCATTGAATTATATTTTTACAGAGTGATTTTGATAGAAATAAGATATTGAAAGAAAATATACTTATGTGCTTGACAAGAAAAGATCTCAGTAGTTGTTTTTATCAGTTTTTACTTAACGATCTGAAACTTGGACACTTAGCAGAAAAAATATATATACATGTGAATCTAAAAAAAACATATTTATGGATCTGATGCCTGAAGACTTATTTGTATATCAATACAAACTTCAAATTATTAAAAAAAAATTATAAGAAGTAGGTTGCAAGTAACAAGGTAAGATCAAAATTAATTTCATTGATGAGAGAACATCATCGATACAATTAAGAGAATGAAAGTGGTATGGGTTGGACATATTCCTAAAAGAGATGATAATAAATGGACAGTTAAAGTTATAAATAGGATTGCAAGATATTTTGAAAGTCTCAAAATAAATCAAATGTGATATGGATAGATAAAATAAGAGTGTGTAACATGATGTGTAACAGACATAAAAAAGAAAAACTTGATTAAACTTGGAGATACCTTCATTTTATTGTTGATCCATAAACGTTTTTTTAATATAGCAATGATATCGTGCGTTTGTTATGTATAAACCATTAGTTGTTATTATTATATAAATATTTATAATATCCTAAAGTATGCAACAAAAAGTTAACCTAAATTATTATATCATTAAATAACCTATCTTATGGTTGCATAAACTAATGGTATATGTTTTTCATTTTATTTTAGCTGAACAAGAAACGTTATCTTTCTGTCTTATACTTTACTCTCTTTCTATTGTTTTTTTTTTTTAAATTCTTGAAAAATGAAAATAAAATTGTATATGCTACTTGCTTATATATAAAATTCATATAAAATATTTACATCATATTATATAGTTGCTTTTAGAATTAGGAGCTATTCAGGCTTCTTCTTCTATTATGGTTTGATCCTATGATGAATAGCAACAAACGTCTTCAGCTAATAATGACAAGATTAAAGAAAGTGTAATTATACATACATTTGAACCAAATGTTTTTGAACCAAATATTTCAATATTATTGTTAGCATTGGTGGTCGAGAGGTCAGCGACAGATGCTTTACAAGCAGTTGTCCTGGGTTAGCTGGTTTGATTCCCTGCTGATGCTATGACAGATGGGAAAATGTTTCAATAATATTTGTTTTCATCATGAAGCAATATAAAATCTTGACAATTAATGAATCAGTCTTATTTTGTTTAAAAGAAACGCTTTTTTTAAAAATATATATATATATATTGAAGAAAAAAAATCGTGAAATTTAAAATTAAAATTTAAAAGAATTTATTAATTAAAAAGAAAGACATTATTTTTTTAAAAAAGACAGATGAAGTATGTCTCACAATTCTGCTATATTATTAAAGCTTTGTTAAATATAACGTCACATTTCAACAAGATTTCACTGGTTTTACAATAAATAATTGAAATGATTTAAAGTGAAAATAAGATGATTAAGGAAAAGAGAAAAATTCTACTTAATCGAAATATTTATATATTGAATGGTGGGGAAATAGAACGTATATAATGTTTCTCTTGGCTTCATAATTAAAATTTAAATCATGTTTAATTTAAACTCATTTTTTTATTTATATTTTTTATATTTAATAATCAACGATTATATAATAAATAAAATGATAAAAGTTTCCATCAATGAGTAAATAATTACTTTTGCATTTGCTTAATACAATATAATGATCAAACTATAAACTTGGGGGGGGGGGTATTATTGATTAAAGCTGAACTAAAAAATGAAGTGCAAAAAATAATTAAAATACTTTGAAATCTTTCATTCCTTTAGATTATTTTAAATTATTTATAGATTAAAATCAGCAAGCAATTTTATTAGATGGGTTAAATGGATATTATAATGTTTAAATTAAAAATAAATTTTCAATTCCAACTTTGCTTTATTGTTGTTAAGCCATTTACCATAATGCTTACTTGAATGCATTGAAATTTTAAAAATATATATGAACTAAAACAAGGATAAAGCTATACAAAAATAGAAATGCTTATATAAGGATTATATATGAAGTGTAATATCACAGGGAAAGTACGTCTCTCTCATAAATGTTGGCATCTGCCTTCAATACACACAAATAACTTCGCATTTAAAACATTAATTAAAATATTCTAACAAGTTATATTTTATTTAAGTATTTTTAGACTACATTAGCAATTACAACTGTGTGACTCTTTATACAATATATAAATATAAATAGATAAATAAACTCTAAATGTGTGCATCATAATAAAATTTACAAATCAAACATATTAAAATTATTTTAACTAACTTACAAACGATGCCTGTTCTCTTAGTGCTAATTTATTAGTCAGACAAAAAATAGATATTTATCTAAGTTCCATGCTTATGTACAGATAATATATCAATCGCTGATACTGAAAGGGATGAACCTTTACATTAGCACCGATTTTTTATAAAGACTATATGATATAAAGTTTTAGTTATCCTATAAATAAACTATTTATTAAAACTGTAATTCTGGCAATATTTGATAATATTAAATATACGTTTACAGCTATTTAAAATGTATATCTATGGATGGTTTCAAAGTAGTGAGTGGAGGAAGTTTGACAATGGTAAAGGAAAATGTAACTATTTACTCTAGATAAATATTTTGCATATTATATATATATATATATATGAGAGATATAATATATATATATATATGAGAGATTGTGATCTGGGCCAACTGATGAAAGCTGGTTCAGCATGAAATGCATCTTGGGGGTCATTTGTCTTTTATTATATCTTTATTTATATGAATTTGAAAAGAATGGGGAAGTGTGGAGATGTTTATTATATCTATATCTTAATTAGTATTTACAAATGTTATATATAGAGGAAGTTAAAAACAAACTCTTAACAAGCTTCAAAAATACCCTCAACCTCAGACCGTGGTTTCTGCCTCTAGCATCATCAGTGAGGTAATAGGGAATAAAAATACTAGAACTAGTCTAGCATTTTATCAATGCCTAACTATTGAGAAGAAAATCTGATGACGCTAGAGGCAGAAACCGCGGTCTGAGGTTGAGGGTATTTTTGAAGCTTGTTAAGAGTTTGTTTTTAACTTACTCTATATATAACCTTTGTAAATATGAGCTTTATTAAAATTAGGTCATCTGACTTGATTTTTTTATCAATTTAATTAGTATTTAAAACGGTAAGCCGGTATATTTAAGGCATTAAAAAGATTGTTGCTAAAAATAAAGCTTTATCCCTTCAAATGGCAGTGATTGGTGCATATAACGTCATGAAAGTTAGGTAAAATAGTCTATATTTTGCATATTAATAAATTAGTATGGATATAAAATAGTGTGGGGTTTGCGTGTTTGTTAAAATTACTCTAGTAAATCAGAATTTTGAATTATTATCATTAGTGCATTCAGATTTATGTCTTCATTAGTTTTATTATGTAGTTTTTATTCTACATATTTAATAGTAGTTGTTTATTTGTATTATTAAGAAAACTGTTAGAATATAAATATATTATTAGAAAGTGAAGTACTTCATATGTATAATATTCAATACATGTATATTGTCAAGTGAATGGCTGTGGAGAGCTTGAAAGTTTGAATTCAAGTTCATATATATATATATATATATATATATATATGTGTGTGTGTGTGTGTGTGTGTGTGTGGGTGGGTGGGTGGGTGTGGGGGGCATGTAATAATATTATTTGATGTCTGTATTTTCTTCAAAGCAATATACTCTACCTAATTATATAATTAAATATTTATAAATGCAGTAATTAGATAATTAAAAAATTTATCCAGATAGGAGCACTTTTGATTATTCTAGTAATCTTTGTCAAGTAACACAGTGAAAGGCTAACATTCCCACAATTCCATGATGGTAACATTTTATGCTTGCCTGTTAAGTCATATTTGTATTTGTAAGTTAGCATAGCTTCCTTTATTTTACTTTTATTGTTATGTTTTTCAATTTGCAATATTTTTACATTATTAAAATTGAAGTCAAAACCATAAATACATGACTTATTATGGCCATAAAGAACAGATGGTGAAATATTATCTACTTTACAATTTTGTTTCGATTTCTGAACCCATTTTAATAACAGCAAGTGCTTGTTCATTCTCTCTTGCATTGTACATATCGATTCACCTATATATCCACTACCACACCTACATATCTATTTATAAATGACACAATTTTTATTTATAAATGAGGTTTTATTTTTACAATTATTTACTAATTTATTTAATGTAGGAGGTATGTAAAATGCGATATCACATATACCTTTATAAATTTTCCATATAAGATTTTCTGGATCATTCAAAATATATTATTTTGATATCTATATTTTTTATTAGCAGGAGAAGCAATATTATTATTAAAATTGTTATTCTTATATTTTATATTAATATCTCTAATAACATTATATATATGATTATAATTGTAGCCTACATTTAACAATTCATTCAAATATATTTCAATATTTTTGCCTTTATCTGATGAATATTTGCAAAAACTATTTTGAAATAAGAATGATTTCAATCCAGACAGCTTATGACACATAGGTACATGTGATCCATATGGAATAAAACCTCTAGTTTCAATTGGTTTAATTAACAGAAGATAATCCAAACTGTAATCATTAAGAGTAACTTGAATATCCAAGAATTTTATGGAATTGTATTTCTCTTTGGTTATAACCCATTTTATATCCTTAATCTCATTTAATTCATTAAATAAATTGATTATTAATTCTTTTTTTCCACAAATAAAAATATCATCCACATATCTATGATATACTTTAATTTCTTGATATTTCAATTGTTTTAAAATTTTACTTTCATATGTTGATATAACAAAATTACAAATTTGAGCAACAGCAGGAAGACCCATTGGCCAACCAAAATTCATTTTATAATATTCATTATTAAAATTAACATAAATATTTTTATCAATAAACTGCAATACTTTTATAATAAAATTTATAATATCAGACTTTACATTTTTTGAAACAAGAGCATTATAAATAATATTAATTGACTCTATTCTATCTATGGATCCATACATTTCATTTATATCAAAAATACAAATTGTGTCATGTAAATCTATATTTATATTCTTAATTTTATCAACAAAATCAAATGATGATGAAACAGTATATTCTCCTAAACTTAAAATATCTTGAAGTAATAATTCAATATATCTACGTGAAAAATTATGCAAATATTCTAGTGATAAAATTAAAAATGTACATTTATTTGTTAATGACTTGTTGAAAATTGGTTATTATAAAAATGCTATTGCTAATATTATTAAAGGATTTGAAAGAAATCAACACTATAATAAAATTAAAAATAAAAATATCAAAATGAAATGGATTTCAATGCCATTTATATCAGATGAGCAGGTCAAGTTTATTAGGAAAATTTATAATGGTTTGTGTCATATTGCTGTTTTCTCTAAAAATAACATAAATATATTACTTAATAATTCTAAAATTCAAAATTCAAAGTTTAATCAAAATTCTATTATATATAGATTGATATGTGGATGTGGCGTACAATAGATTGGTGAATCTAAGTGTACATTTGAGAAGAGAATAAAAGAGCACATGCTTTTATATAATAGAATTCAAAAAGAGAATCAATATGCAACAGATGTAAATAAATATTCATCATCTGTTATATTTGATCCTAATAAATCTTGTCAATATGGATTTAAATTTGATTATAAAAATATGAAAATTATTAAAATTGAGCGTTGTCATAATAAACGTAAAATAAAAGAGGCTATGTTGATTTCAAGAAATTGTCAAATGTTAATGAATCGCCAGTCATCAAATGTTAAGATAACAGAATTGTGGGAAATCTGAATTGATCTATGGGTATTGTTAAAGGTTGTCTCGTTTTGATTATTCAACGTTATATAGTTGATAAAGACTACAATGTGTACAGTCGAAACTACTTCTAAAAGAATATAATTTATATAAATTGTACTGTATTTTGATATATATATTGATTTGTATATTACATATATTGTGAAACGAATACAGATATCAAACTTTATTATATTATATATATATATATATAAATTACTAAAGTTTAGTTTGTCTTTATATAATAATAATAATAATAATAATAATAATAATAATAATAATAATAATAATAATAATAATAATAATAATAATAATAATAATAATAATAATAATAATAATAATAATAAAACATGTTTGTTTGTAGCAAAAAATAAGATCGTTGCTTGCTAAAATTTCAAATTCTTTGTTTGAATTGGTTCGTATTTCAATATATAACGGCATATAGCAGACAGGTCAAAGTTATATTTGAAATACGAATTCTAATGTATTTATATATTAGTTCACATAGGGCAGTACTGGGTTTCTTAACCATCTGGGGTGATTTAATTGCTTAATATTTGTATATTTATTTCATTATAGCGTTATGCACTGAAATTATTTTCTATACATTTGTGTTAGGTGGTTTAAAGATTAAAATTACTAAAGTTTAGTTTGTCTTTATATAATAATAATAATAATAAAACACGTTTTTTTGTAACAAAAATTAAGATCGTTGTTTGCTAAAATGTCAAGTTCTTTGTTTGAGTTGGTTCGTATTTCAAAATATAACATCATATAGCAGAAAGGTCAAAGTTATCATTTTGACCTGGCTATTTTGAAATACGAACTCTAATGTATTTATATAGTAGTTCACAGAGGGCAGTACTGGATTTTTTAACCATGTGGGGTGATTTTTAATTGCTTAATATTTGTATATTTATTTCAGTATATCATTATGCACTGGGATTATTATATTATATATATAATTAAAATTACCCCAAATCCAAAATTCAACCAGACCAGCAAAAAATAATATTAAAACAAAACCAAAGGTTTCACTGCTACAAGCAGACTTTTCAAGTGTAAAGAACTAAAAAAACTACACAATATATATAATATTAAACATTACCCATAAAGCCATTCACTTCCCATCCACCCTTAATATTAAAAGAACTTTTAAATAAGTTAATAGCTTCAGAATAATATATTTTCAATAATAAAGATTCTTTAATTCTTCTTTATTAATGAAAATATATTATTCTGAAGCAATTAACTTATTTAAGAGTTCTTTAATATTAAGGGTGGATTGGAAGAGAATGGATTTGTGGGTAGTGTTTAATATTATATATATTGTGTAGTTTTTGTAGTTCTTTATACTTGAAAATAGCAGTGAAACCTTTGGTTGTGTTTTAATATTATTTTTTTACTGGTCTGCTTGAATTTTGGATTTAGGGTAATTTTAAGTATATATTGACTAGCTTAGCTTTGTGCTTGTAGTATTATTGGCTATAATTTTATCAACATGACTGACACTTTTGAAGTAGTATTCAATAAAATTCATATTAATGATCTAAAAATTAGAAGGGATAATCCTAATCATAAGAACAATATAAATTCTTAAGTCAATAAATAATAAAATAATTCATATCCAAGGAATTTTGTAATTTTTTAAGAGTATTCAATAATAATATCACAAGTGATGTGTGACAGATATAATTAAACAAATAATATAATAAAAATAGTGTTCATAAGGAGTGAGTTATGAGATTATGAAAATAAAATGAAGACTTTTCCAACATCAGAAAATACACATTCTTTTTTTAATAATGTTTAATAACCCATACTTGCTTATTAACTACAAAATAATTAATAATTTTTAATATAATAAAGCAAATATATTTATTCAGTTTGAACTCCTACAATTTCTATTGCTCTACCTAGTGAAAGTCGATTCTGTATAAATTTTTTATTTTACACTAAAATTCAGTAAATTGGGCTTGATTTTTTTTTCCATTTAATTTTGTAAATGAGTAGTATTGTAAAAAAGTAAATTTAAACTTAAATATTTAAAAACTGAATTGTAAATAAGAGCAAATGCAGTAAATATTATCATTGATGTTTGGGTAAGAACTCTTTCAAAAAATGAACATATTCTTTTTTATTTTGTTTTTTAATAAGAATGACAATATGAATTTATAATAAATCTATATAATTCTGCTTTATAAATATTAATACACTTGAAAAAAACTCTAACACTATGTAAATTTTGATAGTTGGTGCTGGTAACAAAGAATTTCACATAAAACAGAGTCAATCTTACTTATATTATGATTTCATTATTAATATTATGATAAAATTTGTTATTTTCTATTTATAAAAATAAACATAAATGCATAAAATTAAATTCAGTATGTGCTATAATTGTCATTCAATTAATATAATAAAGTAATCACAAATATTTAATATGTCAACAAAATATATTTTTATTGTAAAAACCTGAAGTCAAAATGAAATCAAAAAAGCAGTACCAACTTTAATCTTTGAGAATAATAAAGATGACTGATACTTACTGATGGTTACCAAAATATTATCTTTTTCATATTTCTTTCTATTAAAAATTTAATAAATGCAGCATAGTAGAATTTATATTATAAAAAAATGTCCATATTAATAAAATGTCAATAATGGTAAAACACTGTTCCAAAGCAGCAGAAGTGAAATGCTTTTTCTGAGATAAATACTGAATTATTCTCAGTAAATGTGAGAGATCAAGTTAATACTATGAGTATTTAAACAAATATCTTAGTGTTTTGATGCTGTTAAATTCCATTTGCAAAATATTCAATAATATAATACATCAATAATAATATATTAATTCTTGTATCAGCAAATAAAATTACATAAATGATGATGATGTTAATCTCTTTTCAGTATAGAGTATACTCTTATAAATTCAATCAGTAAACAATATCAGCTAATATATTGGATATAGTACAGTTTGGATGTAAAATAAAATGTAAGGATTATAAAAATTCAGAAAGCATTTTCTAACACAAATAGTAATCCTTTTAAGGAATAATTAATTCAAATAAACAAATAATTTCATAAATAAAATTTGTAAGAATGGAGCTTAGATTCTCATGCTAGTCAAACTTTAAATAACAAACTAGTTCTAAAAATAATCATAACCTAGTAAGAATTTTTTTTTCTTATGAACAAATAAATAAAATAATTTAATTAACTTACAGCATGAGCCCACATATAAATTAGTAGATTCAGTTAATACTAAAGTCTTATAATGGCCCTTCAACATGCTAATATTTTACTCATTCATATACAATCCTCTTCATTATCATCAAGTTTAACTCTTACTAATCCATTGCCGAAAGAAGGTATTTTCAAATTCAGTCCATTTATTCTGATTACTAGCATCTTTTCTCCATATTACCTAGTCCAATTCCTTATTTCATCTATTCATCTTACTTGTGATCTCTTCCTAGGTCTTTTACTGTCTTTTAGAATCCAGTTTAGGATATCAACCACCCACCTATAATCATCTCTTTTAGCAATATGTCCAGTTCAACTCCATTTTAGTTACTTAATTTTTATAATGATGCCAGTAATACCTGTTTGTTTTTTTACCCAAGTATTTAGTTTTTGATCTTTTTGTTACTTGTAATATGCATAATCTCACATATTTCATTGAGTATTTATAAGTTTATGTAAATAAAAAAATATTAATATTATTTTTCTGCAGTGCATTATTATTTTACAAGAATGCAATTCTAATACAATTATAAGTAAATTTGCATATCTATTCTCCAATATGGTATATCTGTATATCAAACTTTGCTGTGTGTTGCAATATCCCACTACAGTTTTTAGTATTCTTATTTAATTTATTAACATCTTAGTAAAAGTGTCCATTGCACTATCAATATTTTTATTGTAGATTATACTAGTAGCCTTGATTAAATTTTATTATTAAATAGAAAATATAGTATGTTTTTTGATTGTCCTCTTAATAATCACACTCCTTGTAAAAAAAATTCAAGTTTACACTATTTAAGGCATAAGCAAAAACGTTGGCTGTAATTTGTACTTAAAGTTGATCTTCTGCATAGTTATATATATTTCTCCAAAATGTAAGCATATTTACCCAGCTTTTACTAAAACAAATAAAATGACAAGTAGATTAAGAAAAAAAGTTGTTTTAATTTATTAGTTTAAGTACATCAAAAATAGCTATATTAACTTACTGATTGAAAATAGTTTAACCGATTGAATTCATAGTTGTAATCTCATGCCTATTTTGTGACTTTGCATGGTATGATGGTGCTGCAATCACTATAACTTCTCTAAATTGTTTTAAGCTTATTGTACAGTGCATAACTTCTATTTTTCCACAACTGCAATTTTAATTATTAGATGAAGAAAATCTAAAAAAAAAAAAATGTAATTTTCAATAATTATTTAACAAATTACTAAAGGTTATGATACAATATTTTTGGAAAAAAAATACTACTAATTCCAAAACTATATCCCCAATAGAAGTTTGTTCTTGAAAACAATTTATTTAAAAAAAAAAACACTCTAAAAATGTCTATTACAACAAGTAGATGCAGTTTTTAGGGGGGTGAAATAAAATTACAATTGTCAAAATAGTAAAGAATATATTTGTAAAAATTTTAGTAACAATAAATTAATATACTAATGTAATTTTTTTTTCCTTTGTTGATAACTACCTTGAAAATTATTTCATTTAATAACATGTACACACACACATATATATATATATATTTTCATGGGTTGCACATATAAAAGACATATTTTGCAGGTTCAACCATGTTAAAAAAATTTTAAATATTAATGTACCAACATTTAAAACCTTGGTACATTAACATTAAAATTTTTTTAACATGGATGAAAACACAAAATATCTTATATATATATATATATATATATATATATATATATATGCTTGTATATATTTATATATATATATATATATATATAAACATTACAAGCATATACTGTAATGGTATGCACCCTCTCACTAAGATGTTAAGGCAGTCGCATCTCACTATAATCAGATTTAAGATCTTCATGTAGGATGCCATGAATGATGTCATTTAATTTTAATATAAAACTATATTTGTTCCAAATAAATAATTTAATATTTATTAGTAATATAAATTATATTTAAACCATATCAAATCAATCTTTACCTTAATTGATTTAACAGTTATGCTCAGATCAAAAACTCAGGAAAGTTTAACAATTGACTCTCTTCAGGGGTTCCTATCAATATACAAGAGTAAGAATAATAAATCTCACTTACTCTTTAAAATGGGTTTCATGAAGTTAATATAATAATCAATACAGATTATATATTAAATGTTTGATCTTATCATATAAAATTAAATAAATAAATAAAATAAATTAAAGACTTCATTTACTTTAATATAAAACATTTCAATTATTTATTTAACAAATAAATAATTTAATATTTATAATATATAAGAATTATTTATATATCTATTATCTAATATTTAATATCTCTCTCTCTATATATATATATATATTGACCCGTATTCGAATATGTTTATTCGAATCACCGGCCTCTTAGGCAGAGAAGAACATACTCGGAGAGTATGTATGCCCAAACGATAGCTATAAAGTATATAACTAACGTTACATTTCCAGGACATAACTTCTTCTCGACTGTTGAGTTCAACACCAAGTTCAAAGCACTTTTTTTGTTTATGTATAAACACGGGCACCAGCTGCTTATTCTAAAAGAATAGACAACGCACTTTGAATAGTGGCAACTAACCCAACGCCTAAATCCACGACTAGCTCAGTTGTTTATAATAAGTAATAGATTATGCTTAATTAGTGGTTAAAAGACTTGATAAAGAATTTGTTAAAAAGAATTTATAAAAAGAATTGTAAAAGAATTGATAAAAAGGAATTGATAAAAAGAATTGACCGACAAATAAAGTTTAATTTTAAAGATAATTTATTAACTAACATTTATTTACTAAATTTAAGCATTTTTATAATTCTAATAAAACACACGCATATTTTAAATTAACATTTCTAAATAGTCTAAATATTCCTATAGATTCAATAACAGAACACTCTAATTTCATTAATAAATATTGGTAGAATGATCACGCACATATTAACTCATGCACACACATAATAATGATAATAAAGGACTACATAGCATTTGAAATTTAATCACACACATATCAATAGTTCATTTATGTATGATATCGAGTTCATATAATTAGACTCTTGGAGGATTCGCACGAATTAATGAAATGCAATGGCTATTACAGTATAATGAAAATAAGCAAATGTTTAACCTAGGATTTTGAATGTTGATGTAGAATTTTGTTCTTTGGAGGCTGCTTTCAGTGAGGATATTTCCATTATAAATGCTTACCAGCCGGCTGGGACGTTTCCTTGCTGAGTTTCCTGATTTTCACGATTATTGCTATCAGAGACAAATAGATACTGACAAAGATTTTCTAAGATGTTATGCTGACATTATTTCACGGGCAGATCTGCTGTTTTCTCGGACATCTGGGCTGGAGGTGAACGTGCGTTCCAAAATATTCTCAGCACTGCATTTTGTTTCTTAACTGACTCAATTAATTTCCGAACTGCACTCTCTCATAACTTTGGGAAATGATTGTCTCAACTCAATTAATTTGTGGAACTCTTTGTCTCAACTCAATTAATTTGTGGAACTGAATGACTGTCCGATAAAAAAGGTCTATTTATACCTGCGCCTTGTTGTCTTTCTGATATCTCCAGCAAAGATCTGTTGTCAAATTCCTTATCAATTAATCCTTTGATAAACATGTTTTGGAAAATTGCTTAATTAGTAATAGCCATGCAGAGATGTTGTTTTATTTTGTTAATAGCCATTGCAGTGTTTTTTAATAATAATCTTCTTTAACTTTATAATAACATTTATTCTATTGTTGACAATTGCACATATATACGGTCATATATTTTTAATACAATTTACTATTTAGTTTTAACATTACTTTTTCTTTAATTAAACTTGAATGGAAAGAGATTTGTATATTTATATTTTTACGAACACTAATAAAAACTATTTAATTCCTATCCTTTTCTAAAACAAACTGAATAAACTTTTTAACATTTAATTTTATGTTTTTCTTTTACGAACGATTACTTTAATAATAATTTTAGATAAAAATTATATGTGCCTATATCAATATATATATATATATATATATATATATATATATATATATATATATATATATATGCATTGTAGATATATATTTTAATTTATAACACTACATAATTTAATAGTTGAAAAGATCGTGTATAAAGATTTTGTACCTTAAATAAAGTATGTATTTCTAAATATTAAGATTACTATATTGAAACTGTTATCGAATAATTAGATTATATACATAATAATTTATTTATTTTTATGTAATATTTTCATCTGTTAAAATGATTATATGAAATTTATGATCATTAATACAGAAAATATATAAATATATTTCATACCAATGTTAATCATTTATTCAACTATAATAAATAATGATTATTAAACTATTTAATTAAACAAAGTAGTGTCATGTCATAAAAAATATGTAAATCGAAGAATAATTTAATTTCTTACCTCTAAATTTACTCTTTTCCTTTAATACATTTATATATCTTTCCCATGTTAATATTTGTTATCCCATATCTGTTTTTTTATCAAATATAAAAATTATATATATATAAAAGAATGCAATAGTTCTAGATATTCCTGCAATTCATGAATTAAAATCCTTTGAAAATAAAATTGTTAATTTCTTGGTTATTATGCAATGAAGAAGATAATATGATATTTTAAGTTGATGTTTAGTTTCCTCCTTGCATATAGAATGCAACTTCCTTTATACACAGTTCTTTTATTAGCAATTATAATTATATTTCAAACATATACAGCTTATATATAATTTTAACGGCATTTGGCAATAGTTGTTACTCATATATATATATATGATTAGACAAGTGCATTTTATATATACTACAATAAAATTGATGCTCTATTCACTTTGTATTTTTTTTATAATGTAAAGTTCATTAATTTATTTTACTTGAAGTTTTTGTAAAAATTTTTTTTTTTTAAAAAAAAAAAAGGTCTTTATATTTAAAACTCCAACTAGAATAAACTTTATAGGATATGAAAATATATTCAAATATAAGTAATTTAGAAATTCCTTTTTTTAAGAACTATTAAAAATTTCTTCTAAGATTTCTTATTAAAGCATTCAAAATATGGATTTTATCCCATACACGGTTCTTTAAATTGAACACAGTATAAGTCCTTGTGAGGCCTTGCTGAAAAGATAGTATCTTTAATCTTACAATAAATTATTTAATTTTTTATATTTATAGTTGCATGAGCTTGCTAATATTGTGATATTATTATTCTATGTTAAATCATTGAGTTAATTTCATTTCCTTTAATTCATTGATAAATTGCATTTGAACTTAAAGGTTATCACCTTATCAATTGTCTTTATTAATGAATTACTATTTCAACAGGTTTTTCATTTTAAAGAATGATAAATACTATTTTACTATGTTACATATTTATTTTCATAAATATAGTAGAAATAAAAAATATGATGTATACATATATTAATTATATGTATGCATGAATAATGTATACTCATACAATATATATATATATGATTTTAGGGTAAAACTGTGAAAACATTGAATATTATATAATGGTAGTAAACTATTATAAACAGTCTTTAAATCTGTAGAAGTACTTTCAATTATTTTTTAAAATTTAATGGCAGTTGAGGCAGGTTTAAAAATTTAACCAAAAGTACTTCTGCAAATTTAAAGACTGTTTATAATATTTTACTACCATTAAAATGTTTTTTATTATAATTACAATGTTGTTTTAATTAATGGACATTTTATTTATTATATATATATATATATATATATATATTGCGGGTTCATCCATGTTAAAAAAATATTGATATACCGATGTACGAGGACCATATCCACATGTAATAATCTCTACCAGTGCAAAATTAGAGAAGCCATTGAGATACTTATAAGGCCAGATTCTATCAATATGTGAGATGATACATGCAAACTTCCTCCTATTTGGAAAGATTTTTTTAAAAAAACATTCTTAAATTTAACATTTTTGCTATTGGTGGAACTTTAATGTTTATTCAAATCAGTGATTGTAGAATGTCTACAACCATTTTTCTACCTTTTATCACCCAGTGGATGACTTGTGTGACCACGTTGAAACATTAGTGTATCAATATTTAAATTTTTTTAATGTGGATGGACCTGCAAAATATGTCTTTTATTATGCAACCCGTGAAAATCTTCATTTCAATATATATATATATATATATATATATATATATATATATATATATATATATATATATATATATATATATATATATATATATATATATATATATATATATATATATATATATATATATATATATATATATATATATATATTGTATCTTTTACAATAGGTATATACAGTTAGGCTGAGTTCAAAAAATAGCTATATTTAAAAAAAGTTATTTTCTAACATATAATTTAAATATTATAAAAAGCAGGCATTCAAATTCAGTAGACAGGAGCTTATAAAAAGATATTAGATAGTTTGAACTCATTGTAAGGTGAATTAAATATAAAATGATGCAATAAGTTATCTCAAATACAGTATTAACTTTAATTTATTATATTTAATAGATATTATAATAGTAGAATAGCTTAATTAAAGCAGTAAATATTTTATATTATATTTTAAGATAATTATTTTGTTTAAATATTATTTACAATGATAAGTAAATTTAATTTTAGTGTAAAAGGTGCAGAAAGTATCACATGATGAGATATGTGTGAATATGTGTGCTCTCAGAAAGTTAGGCAATGAAAACTTTAGTTTTAATTTGTTAACAAAATTTGATACACAGTACAGTGTAGCAAATTTTCAGATGAGAAATAATGTTAGAAAAGTATTGAATAAAATTATTATTATTTTATTTGGGTGTCATATTATATTTTTTTAAATCAATTTCAGGTTAATTAAATATTAAAAATTGATTTAACAAGGAAATTTTATATTTAAATAAAAATATTGATGACTCGGTTTTATTACTTAATTTTAAAAATCATATTTATGTAAATTAGAAAATTTTTAAAAGCCATATTGAACAACAAAGTTATTCGATTAAGACCAGTATAAAAAAGATGTTTAAGCCAGTCCAGACAGATTTTTTATATTAGTCAATTATGTTTTCAGTGATTTTTGTGTTTTAAAGATGTAGTTTAAAATTTATAACTATATTTATTTTTATACTGTAACTCTAGTAATTACTCTTAAATTATTATTATTTACTTGAAAGTGTTTTTGAAAAATATAATTACAATCTAAATAAGGAATGACTAAACACTATATTTCCCTATCAGTTTGTCTACTTGAAACTTAATTTAGGACATCAGTAACTCTACAGAACCTGGTTGTGTCTACTTAAAATTGTAAAAATGAATATTAATATCAGGAAAATTACTGCAACAAAACTGGAGTGGATTTACATAAGAAGTTTGTAATTTTTATAGATATTATGTTTGGAATGAATGACTATTTATTTCAAATGACTTTATCATATTGCAATGCAACTACTTTAATTGAGTTAATTAAGACAAACTGGTTATTCATTAAATATATTATTTGTAACATTAAATTTGAAAAGAGAAAAAAGTTAAGACTCTGAACCTGTGCTTTAAAACTGAATATAAAATATCTTTTGGTATGCTGAATGTCTGTTTTGTATATAATTGATGGTAATAACCCGTATTTGATTTGTCTTTAAAGAAATAAAAATGAACTTATGTTTTAAAAATGATGTATTTAGAGACAAATTGAAGACAATCATTTTGAAAGTCTTTTATGTCTTTTAAAGAATTTTCTATTGATAAAATCAAATATAATTTATATTTTAACATAATTTATTTGGAAATAATGAATTCATATTCATCTTTTAAAAGAATTAAAATTATATCTGTGAATAAATACCTGAATGATATAACTGTCTTTTACCTGGAAAAGAAAAATATTTATTGACAAAAATGTGTTTAAAACATAAAAAAATCATATTTTTTTAAAAGAAAAAATATATTTATTTTAACTTATAACTATATGTCTCCTGATAAACATATTAAATAACTATTATATTATACAATGTTTGCTACTAATGATATTATCGATGAAAAATGTTAATATTAATTATATTATCTCTACTGCAATATATACTACCCCTACATAATGGCTGAAATGTATGTAAAAAATATTTTCACAAATTGATCCATAAATAATTTAAAGAAAATATTATACGTCTGAATAAATGCCCAGAAAATAAAAAAATGGGAATGAACAATAATTTCTTTGGATTGATATTCTTCTTGGATTTTACTGGATTTTAATGTCAGCATTTGTACATTTCATTGCACCGAGATAAATATATATATTTGAGCACAATGCTGTTCACTATTGTACCTGGGCAATGGAACAATCTACTTGACAAGCAATTCATCTTATGAATAAGAAAATAAAAAAATATTTTGTAACTTTAAACTTTATTATTAGGATTTTTCAGTATAATGTTTTATCATTGGTATTTAAAAGATTACAATTATTTGTTTTAAAACTAACTTATTATATAGTTTTAAGATAGATTAATTTTATTATTATGTTTTAAAATACCAATGGTTATTCAGAAAGTAATTTTCTGAACAAAGCAAATTCCAATCATATTTTCCCCTTTGAATATATTGTTTTAAGAAGTGGATCACTATAAATGATCTAACATTATAATGAGATCATTGATAATTTTTAGTATTTTGATTACATTTTTGCTTAATAATTTTGTTTCCTTTCTTTTATTTAAAAAAGGGTATATCATAATTAATATTTTAGATCAATATTTCATGTTGCTTGAATTTAATGTTAAACAATCGAATGAACCATTGATAAAAATATTGTGTGTATTTTATGAAGAAATTGATAGTGCTGATGAATCTTTGAAAAACATCTAATGATATTTTTAAATGTTTATTTTAATGTGAATGATTGAATATGCAAATATCATATAGTATCATTAAATTATTAATGTTATTTTTACTAATATTGTCTGTTGAAATACATTAAAAGACATAATACCAATCTCTAAATTATATCATAACAAACAAGTAAAATGTCAAGTATTGATGTATTTTTAATCAAGATCATTTGTGCCTTAAAACATTGAAAAAACATAATGAAATGAATTTATATCTATGTTGTTTTCTTTAATATTATGTTTTGGAATTCAGTGGAAGATGTAGGATGGTGTTCAAGAGAGTGATAGTATTCTTTTGAAATCCTAGATGTTAGGGATATGTTGAAAACTGTTATATGCTAATTATATTTTCATACTATAAACTTATTAAAATATACAGGGCTGTATAACTTTTTCCATGGACAGTTGCATTCCCTTTTCATCAATAAGAGTGATAATAGAACCATGACTTAAATTTTACATTCCCTACTCATACGATTTTCATAGTACCCATGATAATATGATATCATTTCTTAAGATATTCTTGTTATTATTCCATAAACTACACCTTAATCACTATCTGTGCCCACAAGTATCATCATAGAAGATAGTTTTATAAGTTGGAAAAGTAATGATTAAATTGTTTTAAGTAGATAATTTTGTGAGAAGGCAATATATAGTCTATAGGAATTTCTTACACAAATGGTGTTGAGATATTTAATGATTGCCATAGTATGTAATACAAGAGAAGAATAATTTGATGCCCATACAAAAGACTACAGATCACTATTCAAATGGAATAAAAGTGAAAGTAGTGAAAATAATTTTTGTATGATGTGCTGTAAGAAAGAGTATAATAATGACAGTAATACAAATGTCAAGCAATAAAACGTATTGATAATTTCTTAAATTTATTACAAATAATTTAAATCTAGTTAATTTACAAAAAATTATAAAATTACCTCTTAAATATTTTTGCATAATAGTTATTTTAATTTTATTTTGCATAGAGTAAAATATTCATATTTTTTATGTAAAATTTACTGACATTCAAATATCAGGATGATACTTTGCCAAATTGCAAAGAAATTTTGAAATATTTTTTTTTTAATATTTTACTTGGACTTTAAAAAATCTATTTTAAAATATAAACTTACATTGATGTGTTTACATTGTAAAAAATACATTTTATAGTAGAATACATAAATATTTTTTTTTTTTAAAAAACGAAATTGGAAAATTTATTCTAATTATTCCCAATACAAATAATAGAAAACTATTTTACTGAATGAAGATTACATATTATCATTACTGTTGTAAATTTCATTTTATCTTATTTTGAAATGGCCAGACTGAAGGCTATTTTTATTTTATCTCGTGTATTTATTGGTAAGATTTATTGTAAATATTTTTTTATGTTGAATAATGTTAATTCAAAAATATTTTTGCAAATATTTTTTTTTATATTATGTTATAAATTTATTGTTAATTTGTAAATAAATTTGTGAATTGTTTTAAAATCTACATTTTAGTCATGTTGTGATTTATCTGTGTGTTGTTTATTTGATTTTTCATTCTATATGCATGATCCACAGAAATTAATACTTTAAAATATTACTTATATTGCATATGATCTTTAAGATTAATTAAATATTACTTCTATTATATTTCATTTAGTAACCAAATACATTATCAATATTATCATTGAAGATAGGATCATTAGTAATTATTTTAAATTGATACAACACCAATGAGAGGTATACTTGGAATTGCCACAGTATTAAAATACATTGTATTTTTATTTTAAGAATGCTACATTCCACAGAGAAATATTGTACAATGTTTAATTAAAATTTTATGTTTTATACCTAAACTTTAATCATTAATTAGATTTTTGTGTTAAGAGTCATTAAGTTATTTAGTTGCTTATTGTTGAATTTATTTTATAAGAGTAGTTAGATATCATGTAAAATCCCTCATCATATTTAAGTACAGAGTGTTAGTTAATTAATTAATTATGTTATTAGATTGTTAGAAATGAACCTGAGATGATGTTGATGATGATAGTGATGATGATGATGATTATTATTATTATTATTATTATTATTATTATTATTATTATTATTATTATTATTATTATTATTATTATTGTTGTTGTTGTTGTTGTTATTATTATTATTATTATTATTATTATTATTATTATTATTATTATTATTATTATTATTATTATTATTATTATTATTATTATTATTATTATTATTATTAGTTTGGAGAAGTGTAAATTTCTTATTGAGAGATGATGAGTATAGTTATTAGTTTATATTTTATTAAAGGAATATTAATTTATTATTATTTCTGTAATAAATTTATAAAATCATATTTAGGATTATTAAATGAGTGTTTTAAACACATGAGAGTATTACATGGCATTTTTGTTATATGAATTTGGTGGGGTAATAATTCTTATGTCATTGGAGATGTATCTTTTGTGATGTATTCTTAATGTTTAAGCTAGTGTACCTTACTGAACGTCTCATGTTAATTTTTTTTAATTTTGTATTTAGCCTTATTTGTTTATATTATTGAATTAAAGTTATAAATTAGATTTAATAGCAAAATGAATGGATTAAGTATTATAGTGGAACCATTATCATTTATTGGAAATATAATTTGTCTTACATTTAATCTATTAAATTTCTTTTATTTAATTATTAAAAAAAATATTGATTGGTATTAGATATTGTATCTTAGTGATGTAACTTGAGCTAATATTCATGTTAATCATCTTGATAGTCATTGTTTATGTAACTTAACTGTAATACATTATTGTTATCTCAGTTAGCTGGATTATATTTGTTCAGTAGTTTTCCTTTAAGAAAAGATACAATATATAAGTATAAAAATGTTCATGGCTAAATGGTTTATAAGTAATCAGTAAAAACCAGTCAACATTTAGACAACATTAATATCAATAACACTCAACAATTTTAAACTGTTGTCAAGGAAATCTCTTCCATTAAATGGATTCTACCTTTATTGTTAAAATGAGGTTGCCTTGACAACAATTTTAAATTGTTGAGTGTTATTGATATTGAGGCTGTCAATGTGTTGACTGGTTTTTACTGATTATATATATATATATATATATATATATATATATATATATATATATATATGTAATATACAAATCAATATATATATCAAAATACAGTACAATTTATATAAATTATATTCTTTTAGAAGTACTTTTGACTATACACTTTGTAGTCTTTATCAACTATATAACGTTGAATAATCAAAACGAGACAACCTTTAACAATACCCATAGTTCAATTCAGATTTCCCACAATTCTGTTATCTTAACATTTGATGACTGGCGATTCATTAACATTTGACGATTTCTTGAAATCAACATAGCCTCTTTTATTTTACGTTTATTATGACAACGTTCAATTTGAATAATTTTCATATTTTTATAATCAAATTTAAATCCATTGACATATTTGAATAATAAATCTTGTCAATATGGATTTAAATTTGATTATAAAAATATGAAAATTATTCAAATTGAACGTTGTCATAATAAATGTAAAATAAAAGAGGCTATGTTGATTTCAAGAAATCGTCAAATGTTAATGAATCGCCAGTCATCAAATGTTAAGATAACAGAATTGTGGGAAATCTGAATTGAACTATGGGTATTGTTAAAGGTTGTCTCGTTTTGATTATTCAACGTTATATAGTTGATAAAGACTACAAAGTGTATAGTCAAAAGTACGTCTAAAAGAATATAATTTATATAAATTGTACTGTATTTTGATATATATATATATTGATTTGTATATTACATATATTGTGAAACGAATACAGATATCAAACTTTATTTATTATATATATATAATATCCTTTAATAGTCAAGAATATGTTTAAAAATACATATATACAAGCAACAAAGATTACAAATTATAAAATTATCATAGAAAAGCCTTTTTCAGCAAATTATGTTTTTTGCCCTTTTCAATATGTCTCCAGAATACCATGATTTAAAGTACATACAGAGACATTTATAACAATACATGAGAGAAGACAGATAAACAAATGGATATCCAACACGATCTATTACATATTTTATTTCAATCCTACTACAAAATCATCATCATCATCCTCATCATCATCAACCATTATCAATCCACTGCAGGATGAAGGTATCTCCAAGTTTAATCCATCTTCTCCGATCTTTATCTTCTCTTCTCCACAACACCCCTGCAAATTTACTTATTTCATCCATCCATCTCACATGTGGTCTCTTTCTGTGTCTTTTACAATCTCTTGGAATCCAGTTTAAAATTTCAATTGTCCATCTATTATCATCTCTTCTAGCAATATGTCCAGCCCAACTCCATTTCAATCTTTTAATTTTTTCAATAAGGTCAGTAACACCTGTTTGTTGTCTTACCCATACATTGCATTTTCGATCTCTTCTTGTTACTCCCAACATACATCTCTTCATGCTTCTTTGAGTGGTCTGAAGTCTCTGTATTGCTCTTCTATTAAGTGTCCAAGTCTCAGATCCATAAGGAAGAACTGGAAAAACACATTTGTTAAAAACCATCCTTTTCAAACACATAGGAATATTTCCTTTTAGTATCAAGTTATTTCTACCAAAAGCACTCCAACCAAGTTTAATTCTATGATTAATTTCCTCCATTATGTTTCCATCTGTATTAATAATCTGACCAAGGTATTTTTAACTCTTAACTTCTTCTAATTCTTCATAATCAATCTCTATTTTCATATTTTGAGCAAATCAATTAAACATTACTTTAGTCTTTTTAATATTTATCTTTAGTCCTACTTTTCTACTCTCATCTGCTAACTCCTGCAACATTTCCTGCAGCTCTGAAGCATTATTTGCAAAAACAACTACATCATCTGCGAAATCTAAATGACTTAAATACTCTCCATTTACTTTCGCTCCTTTAGTTTCCCATTTTAATCCACAAAATACTTCTTGCAGCACTGCTGTAAAGAGTTTTGGAGATATGGAGTCACCTTGTCTTACACCTTTCTCAATGTTGATTTTTCCAGTATCATTATGTAATCTAATGGTTGCTGTTGCATTTTTATAAATATTCTTTAAAATATGACAATATCCTGGATCTATACCTTGATGATCCAATGCTTTAATCACTGAAGAAATGTGTATAGAATCAAATGCCTTTTCATAATCTACAAATCCAAAACATAATGACAACTCATATTCGTTTGTCCTTTCTATGACTTCTCTCAATACCTGGATATGATCTATTGTACTAAAACCACTTTTAAATCCAGCTTGTTCTCTTGGTTGGTGGAAATCCAAAGTTCTCTGTAGACGAGTTGTAATTATCTTGGTAAAAATTTTATATAAAACTGATAAAAGGCTGATAGGTCTGTAACTTCTAATATCTTCTTTATCACCTTTTTTAAATATTAATATTATTACTGCATTCTTCCAATCTTCCGGTACATCTTTATCATTTAGACATTTGGTATATAACTTTGCTAAAATTGTTTCTATTTCTTCAACTGCTTCTTTTAATATATCAATTATAATTCCATCATTTCCTGGAGCCTTTCCTTTCTTCATACACTTAATTACATGTCTCACTTCTTCATTTAAAATTCTGGGCAATTCGGAAGATGTAATAGATATAGGAGGTACTTGTTCTTTATTACTATATAATTCTTGATAAAAATCTTCTACCAATTTCATGATGTCATCTCTCTTTTTAGTAATAATTCCATCTTTTTTTTTATTGCAGATATAAATTTCCTACCAATACCAAAATGTTGTTTAACATTTTTGAGACTTTTATTTTCTTCTACAGCTTTCCCTGCTGTTTCACAGTTATACTCTATTATATCATTTTCAACTCTTTTCCGTACCATTTTACAAAATTCGAGATATTTAATTCTTTTTAATACATCATTTTTGTATATCTTCATATTCCTTCTTTTCTTCATAAATTCTTTAGTCTCAGTAGAAATTTTATTAGTCAATTGCTGCTTTTTTCTACCAGGTATGTTTGTTGCAGTTTTTAAAAGTGTATCTGTTATTTTCATATTAATTTCATTGAAATCTGTATCATGTTCAAAATCTCCTAACACTTGAAATCTATTTGTAAGTTCTAATTTAAATTCATTAGAATGTTTCTGAAGATTAGGAATATCAACTGTAAATATTGTTTTTCTTAATAATTTTTGTCTTTCTAGTTTTACATTAACACGTAACTTACACCTTACTAATCGATGATCACTTCCTGTGTTAAATTTATTAAGAACATTGCAACCTTGAAATATGTATTTTCTGTTAGTCAAAATATAATCCAATTCTGCTGTACCTTCATTTGGATGCTTCCATGTCCATTTCCTTTTAATATTTTTCTCAAAAAATGAATTCATAATATAAAGTTTTTCTTTTTCTGCAAACTCCACAAGTCTATGTCCTCTCTCATTTCTATTACCATAACCAAAATTACCTACAGCAATTTCATCTTTCATTTGTCTACCAATTCTAGAATTAAAGTCTCCCATAACAATTTTAAAATGTTGTTTACTCTGATCAAAAGCCTTTTGTACATCCATATAAAAATCTTCTACTACTTCATCACTATGAGAACTTGTTGGGGCATAAACCTGAATTATCTGCATTTGGTATCTGCTATTAAGTTGTATAACTAATCTTGCCACTATGTCCGATACACCATCAATCTCCACAATATTGTTCTTCCACTTTTTAAATCAATTGTTTCTTCTCCTTTTCTTCTAACTTCACAAAATCCAATAATGTCCCATTTAATATAAGACAGTTCTTCTTCTAATTCTTGCAATCTTCCTTCACTTGAAAATGATCTGCAGTTGTAAGTACCTAAATAAAAAGTCATCATCAAATGGCAGCCTGGGTCCACAATCAGGGGATTCTTAGCACCCTCCACCTTCGGCCACCAACCGCTGCCTTGGTTGGTGACTTTACAGCCTCCTGGGAATAAGGGCCATACTTTATTTTTGTCTGTCATAATCATATATATGTATTGGAAAAAATATTTATCATTTACACATACATTCATTCTGCCTTATCAGGCACTGAGAAGAAAGACCATGGTGTTTCTTGATCTTAAACTCAGAGGTAAAAAGCCAATGAACTCACCACGCTGGCTAATGCATGTTGGTGAGCAGCCCATCCATGTTCATATACTATATGAATAATCACATAGTAATAACAGCTGCAACGACAAGAATGTATGGAGTGGACATTAGGAATTTGCCCTGCTTAGTTCCTTTAAGGCTTCCAAGAGGAATCAAAGGGTCTCCTTTCAGTTAATAGCAAACTCCTTTCTGCAGCCACTACAATATCACCCTGTTATATATATTGAATGGATATATAACCACTTATATTAATTAATTAACTATCCATTATTTATCCATTAACCACTTATTATTCAACTTAATGAAGGTTTTGTATATATTCATACAATTGTTTTTATTATACATTATATAGTTTGTTTCATTTATTTTATGTCTACTGACATTTTTAATATAATCTACAACATTTATATTATCAATACAATTTATTTTATGTCCGTACTGCAAATAATGATCATAAAATGAAAAAGGCTTTTGCATGATAATTGTATAATTTGTAATCTTTGTTGCTTGTATATATATATTTTTAAACATATAATTGACTATTGTATTCATGAAGTGCAACATAAAAAAATAATCGCTTTTAATTCTGATTCTTTTTCTGTATAGAAATTCCCTTTAAACTAATTAATAATATCAAGGACTGCCTACCACCCTCGCTGACACCTCAGGTGGTCTATAATATTGCCTGCCCTGAAAAATTTTGTAGATCATCATATTATGGTTAGACTAGGGCCTCTCTGTCCACTAGGCTATCTCAACACACTTATTCTTATAATAAAGCTTTGGTGGACACTACTCATAGTTCAGTTTTTGTGCAGCACCACGCTTCAGCTGCGCATGATTGTCATCCAGATAATCCAGTAGTGGTGTGAAGAGAGTGGCATGATCTTAAAAGAAAATAAAAGAAGCTGTCTTTATATCTAGAGATGGCGATGTCATCAATAGAAAAGACTCATGCTATAAAATATCCAAGAAATGGAATGTGTAATCATTTCATTTGCATAAATTTGCATCACTCCGAGTCAATACATTATAGTTTGTAATAAGGCTATGATTTTTAAAGCTTTGACCCTTGAAAGTGCTTAGCCATTTACTGGAAGAGATATTAAAATAATAATATATATTTTCTTTATTTGTTTTTAGCTTTGTGTGCTTGTGCCTGTTAGTGCATTTTATATATTTTGATTCATAATTAGCCACAAAGTATAAACTGTTTGCTTATTTTAATTCCCTTTAACAACCTTTTTGAATATTTAAATTAGATCCAATAATATGGTGAACCATTATTTTAAGTAAACTCTCAATTCAAATATTTATTTACATATTTTTAAAATGTCAATTATCAAGTTTTTAAAAACTTCTATTATTAGAAAGCTTACATTTATTATAAATAATGTTTAGATTATCAATACATTACATGGAAAAAATGTATCATTGTTAAAATAAAATGCACATATATGGAGGAATATTAACAAAAGTCTTACTATTTCCATTTAAAATAGAAAGAAGGAATTTGCTGCTGATTGAATTAAAATTACAACTTTTTATATCATCAAATTAATTTGTCGTCTTCATTATATTTTCAGAACTTTTGAATTATTTGTTCAAATAATATATTTACAACTGAAAATGTTTTTTTAATATTATTTCAATTTTGCAATTATATAAAATAAATAAATAAAATTCATTGTAAATGTATAAGGAATAATAACTTTTTTCCCATATTGGATAGTTTCTGCATTGCTAATAAAAATATTAAGTTAAACAAATCAGAAATATTTTAATTTAGTTTGTAAAATCCAAATGAGTATTTAAAATTGTATTTGGGGAATTTTAAAATGCTATTCATATATTTTTAGAAAATGATAAAAATAATTCTGCTACAATCAACATGAAGTCATTTTCATTCAACCAATTCCATGTTGCAACCATAAATTATTGAATTTTCTTATTTGTATTTATTTAAAAATAAATATTTTTGAAAGAAATCAGATTCTATTCACAATATTATTTTAGAAAATATATATTACTATAATATTTTATGAAAACTAATCATAAATATATAAAAAAGCTACAAATAATTTATGTTTCCATTTTTAATTCTTATAAAAGAATAAATATACTCAAAGCTCTTGTAAGTATTCAATTGTAAAAAAAAAACTAGAAATTATCAATCAGAAAATTGGAAGCTGGCTATGAGCTCATTTGTAAAAACATTCTCTTAATGATACTGACATTTTGAGAACTTTTTATTTCATTTTTTTGATGTCAACACACCCTCCACAATTTTTTGGATAGACTCTAGCAATGAATATTTTTTACTGTGACACCATGTTTGATTTTTTTGTGCACAAGTAAATCATTTTTATGTATATTTCAAAATCCATTTATAATCTATATTATAAATATTTAAGCCTTCTAATAATTAAAATTTGAAAATATAAAAAAATAATATTTTAAAATTGTGAAAATAAGTATCTAACTGTGAAGATCTTACCGATAACAAAAGAAGATACTATATTGGCTTTACAATATCTATTCAAAAAAGTTAAAAGAATGAAATATTAGATATATTAATTTTGTTATTAAAAATGATATATTTAGAATTAGTTATCATCAAAAAAAAAAAAACAAAGAAAATTCTAAAAGTTAATAAATTGTTAATTGTTATTAAAATATTTCACTTACAGTTTTTTCAAAAATGATATTCTTTTTAGCCTCTAATGCAGTGTTTTCCAACCACTAGTATGTCTACTGGTATCAGTAGGTAAGTGCCAAATTACTGATATGTGACAAGTAAAATAATAACAAAATACATTATGTATAACAAATAATTATTATTTTAAAACATTTTTATTTTTAAAAAAAATATCACAAAAGTGTAATTGGTTATTTTTTTTTATATTAAGAACTTTTTTAAGTAAAGTAAAACAATGTAAAAGTTTGATGAAAAATAATAATATTTCATGTTTTTACTAGCCCATGCTTTTTCCCATATAATAAATAGTACATAAAATTATAAAATCTGTTTGCAATAATTATTTGTAGTGATATATACAGCATGAATGTATTAAAAATAATTATAAGATGTTTTTTGGTTTGTGAATTATATAATGACTTTTATTAATTCTGTGAAGTGCAGTGTAATAAATTTTTAAACATTAAACATTAAACTTAAGTTTCAAGTTGTATTTATTTCTTTTTATTATTATTTTAATTGTCATTTAAAAGAGAACAATAAACAGCCTTAATAGGAAGAAAATTTTAGGGCAGGCTGGATGTAGTTACTTCAAATCCAAAGAAAATAAATTGTGAGATATGAACAAAGATGAACCATGACATCAAAATGTAAAGATAGTTGTATTAAGCAGTATGAGACTGACTATATAAAGGATGGATTCTCCCTGAAATATGGCACAGAAGCAGAACCTATTCTATAGTGTGTTATATGTTTTGAATGTTTATCGAATGAATGTTTGAAGCCTTCTCTTTTTAAAAAAGAAACATTTATTTTCCCAACATAAAACTTAAAAGATAAATAAATTGATATATTAAAAAAAAAAAAACTATGCAATTTTGTGACCCAAAGAAGTTATGTCTTTTTTCATCAGTGTCAACACCAATTGAATACTGGTATCATATTTAGCAATTCTGCATATAACCAGGTACAGAATAGCATACACAATGGAGGAATATTGTTATTACCAGTAACTAATGATATTGTGAAATCAGTACTTAGAGAGAAAACAATAAAGGGATTTGATAGATTGTCACTGTCAAACAACACAGTAAAAAGTTGAATAGATGATATGACATTAAATATTAAAAAATCAAGAGATTGAGAGAATGTCAGTTTTATTCTTTGCAAGTAAATAAAAGCACCAATGTCTTTAAATTATTTCAATTACTCGTATATGTAAGATTTGATTTTCAAAATGAAATTAAAATATTTTGTAAGTCATTACCTGCATGGCAAGGTCAGAAAAATATTTAAAATAATCAAGGATTATTTTATTAATGACAATATAAATCAGTTCAAATGTGTTGGAGTTTACACATATAGTGCTCACATAATGATTGGACAGTTATCAGGTGTAGTAATCAAAATTTAAAAAGAAGCACCAGAGTGTAAATCTATGCATTGTATAATTCACTGGAAATTTTAGCTACAAAATATATCTCTGTAAATTTAAGATCTGTTCTTAATGAAGCTGTAAACATAATGAACTTGGTAAACTCAAAGGATTTAATTCCTGCTTATTTTCAATTCTATGTAATGAGATGGGTGGTGGACATAAAATACTGTTACTTCATACTATGGTTCAGTGGTTCTTATGAGTGAAAGTCCAACTTTTTGAGTTACTCTCTGAGATAAATATTTTTTTACAGATTTAGGAGATTCAATAAAATATTATCTTACTGATGAGGAATGACTATTTAGACTAGCATACCTAGTGATATTTTCTCATGGCTAAATGATTTAAATATAAATTTGTAGAAAGCTAACAATTCTCTGTTTGAACTTAGTGTTAAATAAGAGCATTTAAAAATAAATTACCATTTTAAAAAAAAAAAACAAAAAAAAAATAATTTCAATGTGTTTTCCACTATACATAATTTTTCAGAAGAAAACATTTTATAAATAACAGTATGTGTCATTAGTGACATGCAGTATCATTTAAAATCTTTGTATGATAGTTTTCAAAAATAATTTACTGAAGATTTTATTGCTGAAAGTTGAATTTGCAATCCCTTTGCATTTACAGAGTAGATTCCACATAATATAATTGAAAAGTCATCTTTCATAGATCTTATTAGTGTTGGTGAATTGAAATGGAAATTTCAGAGTATCAACTTGTTTTCATTTTGGCTGTCTACCTGGGTACAACATCTAGAACTCTCTCAACAAGCATTAAAATTTTTAATGCCATTCAGTCCCACATACTTGTGTGAGAGTACATTTTGCTATGATTGTGATAAATCAAATATAGAATATTTTTTCAATATTGAATCAGATCTTCGACTTAAGCTGAAAAATATTGAGCCAGATATTTCTAATCTTGTTAAAAATAAACATGTGCAAACCTCACATTAATGAAAATAATTTATTACTACCCAAAGAGTATTAAATCAATATTAGTTTAGTTACAATGTTTGCTATGAACGTAATTGAAAATCAGCAAAAATGTGCTAAAAAAAGTCATAACAGAAATTTAAAGGAGTAAAATAATGTTATCATATATTCCATAATATTTAATATCATACAGTTGAGAAATACTTAATCAACTCAAAATACACAAACAAAACGTATCTAGATAAAAAATATAAGATTAGATCCATATCTTTCTTATCACCCCTAAAATATTATCAAATAAAATATTTCATAAGTATGATCATTCCTTATACTCCATAATTAACTTTGGGCATTTATTGTTAAAAGATAGTAAAACGTATTTTCAATTATTAAAAATGATTTATTACATCAAACTTTAATATTTCAATGTAAAAGAGAATTATAAATTGGCATTGGCTGAGTAAGTCACATATATCCAATAGATATGATTTAAATTATTCAATAATAGGAATGTGGATAACTGAAAAATAAAAGATAGCTTTGCAACATTTAGATGTGGACCATTTACAATATTATACTTCTAGTCAATGAACTTTCTCATAAATACAATAATCTTCATTTTAGTACTGTAATCACCAGGCTATGACATTATTCAATCATCTAGTGTCCTCAGATTTTTATGTCAGACATTATATGATATACTTGAATGCTAATCCAGAAAATAATTGACTATATAGTTGTAAATGTCGTAAAATGATAAAATATTAAGTGATTGTTAAATAATAAAAGTGGCATCAGTGATTTAAATTATTTAGATATATAAATAACTTGAATTACAAAGTATTAATCAGATTTCTGTAAACACACTTATTCAAGAGTCTCTGCTTTACACTCATCTGTGGGTTTTACGGCAATAAATTTGAAGCTAGACAAAAAAAATATATTGATAATTGTGTTGGTAAGTATTGATTGAAAATTTAAGGATGTTTAAAATATCATAATCAGAGTATTTAATTATAATAAAAATAAATACTTCAACCCTCTATGCAGCTTGAAATATATTAAAAAGGTAAATTGATATGTAAAAAATAATGCAGTATCACCTTTAAAGTGTTAAGTAAATTTAAACATATTAATTAATAATTCTAATTCTAAAAATAAAATGATTAGTAAAAAAAGATGTTATCCAATGCTTTTACTCTCCTTATCTCAAAATCCAACCGTATAAAAGATTAAGGTTAATCATAATCCATAGTTTTATTATCTTAATTGTGATAGGACAAAAGATCATACCTTTAATATTGCGAATGTCAAATCTGTTTGCCAAAAGATTGATGTTCAAAAAGGATGAATAGAAACATGAGCAAGGAATTGGCAGTGGAATTTTACATATAAACATCACTTTTAACAAGTGGTTTAACCATTATCTCAACAGTACAAATTTATTAAAATCTATTGTTGTATTTTCTTTTAATTTATATATACAGATACCCATACACACAGACAAAGAGAAAGAAAAAAGGAGAGAGTTTTTATAATAAATAATGTCATTACAAATTGTTTTTATTAACAAAAATTTGATTTAAAGCTGATAAATGGTAGGTGCTATTTGTTGTTGCTTATTACTATTTATGACCAATAAAAATAATATGTCTTAGGAATATTACAAAAAATATAAACAGCAAGATAAACATAATTCAAGAATAATTAACTATAAGTATTTTAGGTACTTACGGATAATTTGCCTGATGACGTATTACCCTGAAGGCATACCGGTCTAATGTTGCAATTTTTAAGATAACGTCTCCAAGTGATCTGCAGACACATCTACTCGCTAAGATGTGTCCACATATCACGTGAACACGTCACGTTAAAAAGCGCAACATTAAATCGGTATGCCTTCAGGGTAATACGTCATCGGGTTATCATGTGATAAAATACAAAGTAAAATGGCAAAAATATAAAAATTTTAACGTAAAAAAAAAGGAATGTCACGTGATACACACCGACTGAACACCAGCATGTTTCTTGGTCCTGAAAAAAAATACAAAAAAAAAAAATTAGTGAAAATTTAATAAGGTCAATACAAAATTTCATGCATGAAAACTATTCAAAAATCTTAAAAATGTGGCCAATTATAACAGCGCGTAGCGCTGTAGTTATTGGGGGGGGGCCCTTTGTGTTTTTTGACAAGCGAAGCTTGTACTACAAGATATAAAATACAAAATATAGATATTTGTAGAAATATTAACCCAAAAATACAAAAAAAAACCCAACAAATTTACGTGCATGAAATACAAAATAAGGTCAATACAAAATATAAAAACAAAAAATTATTGAAAATGTGCCATTAATGGCGATCACATTGGCTAATTTTAAAAGCGTACTGTATAGCCAATGAATTTACGATAAATAATTTGATATTTGTAGAAATATTAACCCAAAAATACAAAAAAAACCCCAACAAATTAGTGAAAATTTACGTGCATGAAATACAAAATAAGGTCAATACAAAATATAAAAACAAAAAATTATTGAAAATGTGCCATTAATGGCGATCACATTGGCTAATTTTAAAAGCGTACTGTATAGCCAATGAATTTACGATAAATAATTTGATATTTGTAGAAATATTAACCCAAAAATACAAAAAAAACCCCAACAAATTAGTGAAAATTTACGTGCATGAAATACAAAATAAGGTCAATACAAAATATAAAAACAAAAAATTATTGAAAATGTGCCATTAATGGCGATCACATTGGCTAATTTTAAAAGCGTACTGTATAGCCAATGAATTTACGATAAATAATTTGATATTTGTAGAAATATTAACCCAAAAATACAAAAAAAACCCAACAAATTAGTGAAAATTTACGTGCATGAAATACAAAATAAGGTCAATACAAAATATAAAAACAAAAAATTATTGAAAATGTGCCATTAATGGCGATCACATTGGCTAATTTTAAAAGCGTACTGTATAGCCAATGAATTTACGATAAATAATTTGATATTTGTAGAAATATTAACCCAAAAATACAAAAAAAACCCAACAAATTAGTGAAAATTTACGTGCATGAAATACAAAATAAGGTCAATACAAAATATAAAAACAAAAAATTATTGAAAATGTGCCATTAATGGCGATCACATTGGCTAATTTTAAAAGCGTACTGTATAGCCAATGAATTTACGATAAATAATTTGATATTTGTAGAAATATTAACCCAAAAATACAAAAAAAACCCCAACAAATTAGTGAAAATTTACGTGCATGAAATACAAAATAAGGTCAATACAAAATATAAAAACAAAAAATTATTGAAAATGTGCCATTAATGGCGATCACATTGGCTAATTTTAAAAGCGTACTGTATAGCCAATGAATTTACGATAAATAATTTGATATTTGTAGAAATATTAACCCAAAAATACAAAAAAAACCCCAACAAATTAGTGAAAATTTACGTGCATGAAATACAAAATAAGGTCAATACAAAATATAAAAACAAAAAATTATTGAAAATGTGCCATTAATGGCGATCACATTGGCTAATTTTAAAAGCGTACTGTATAGCCAATGAATTTACGATAAATAATTTGATATTTGTAGAAATATTAACCCAAAAATACAAAAAAAAACCCAACAAATTAGTGAAAATTTACGTGCATGAAATACAAAATAAGGTCAATACAAAATATAAAAACAAAAAATTATTGAAAATGTGCCATTAATGGCGATCACATTGGCTAATTTTAAAAGCGTACTGTATAGCCAATGAATTTACGATAAATAATTTGATATTTGTAGAAATATTAACCCAAAAATACAAAAATTATTTACAAATTAAATGTAATTAAGTGGAAGTTTGATAATTGAAGAAATATAAAAAAAAAATTTTTTTGTAAATTTAAAAAAAAAAAAAAGTTAATGCGAATCTACCATTAATGGCCATCTTGTATAAAATGTGGTGTAAGAGGCCGTACTTTCTACAAGCATTTGGTAATTTTAAAAACGGACTGTATATTGGTAATTTTATTAAAAAAATTATTGAAAATTATTTACAAATGAAACATAATGAAGTGGAAGTTTGATAATTGAAGAAATATTAACAAAAATTGTTTGTACATTTAAAATAAAGATTTAATGCGAATATGGCATTAATGGTGACGTTACTTTTACATGCATTTGGATTACTTATTGTCTATATTCAATAATATAATTAATTCTAAAATTATAATTATTATAAAAAAAATTAAAATTACTTACAAATAGCGTTCACTGTGGAGGACTGAATTGGGATATATGTTCTAAAATTGCAGCGAAAGGATCAGCTTTGTACGACTGCCTCCACATAAACTCGCTCAAATATGAGTCCAGGTGCTGACGTGCTGTCCCTCTGTGTTTTTTATTATGCCATTTGACCAAACCCCACAACCTTTCAACATTCTGTGTATGTACGCCAGTTGTGGGGTCTACGAAGTTGTATGTGTGATTAACATGATGGTGTTCATATCCAGCCTCAGCTAACTCTTCACTCTTGTATCCCTTCCAGCAATCGCTGTAGATAGTCGAGCCTTCATGTACATTTTGCAAAATTTCTTGCATGAGAGTAGACGCACTTCTATCTCGAATGGCTACAATAAAGCATTCCTCAGTCTCTCTGCACACGCCACCAAATAGCCATTGCTGTGGTAGGACTCTTCCGGCATTGTTCTTCCGTTTTGTGAAGAAACTTTCATCAATCTCAACGATTGTGTTGGGACCTCCGATTTTCCGCCTTTCATTTCTTAACAATCTCCAGGTACAAACTTCCCGGAGGTAGTTGTTCCAATCGATAACAGTTTTGTCCGAAATATTCAATTCCTCCACACAAAATGTTATCGATGTTAATTCTTTGGACCAACTATAGATGAAACGTATAGCGGTCACGAAAGTCATTTTGGAGCCGACAAACCACGTGCCTTTTCTAATTGCAATTTCTGACAGGCAATCCTTCAAGTTACATCGCCATTGTTTCTTGGAATTGTGAATATACTTTTTCATTTCATGCCCATTTTGACATAATTTCCTTTTGGGGAGAAGACCGCGGTCTTGTAAGAAGATGATCGCTTCTTCCTCCGTACTCAGTAAACTAAACAAGGTTCTTGGAGCTTCAGCCATATCACAAAGTAAAATATCAAAAACGCAATGGAAGAGCTGAAAAAAATCACTGTGATCAAGTGGATAGCAAAATCACAATAGACAGAAAAATCAAAAAATTTCCCAAATCTCTCTCCGAATTTTAAATCTCGCGGTTAAAAAAAAAAAAATTGACTCTCTGATGGATTAATCACGCCAGTCACTTCGTTGCCATGACAATGTTGTCATACAAAGATCGTCGATGCCTACCGGAAGGGAAACCGGTGGGTCAAATACGTCATCAGGCAAATTATCCGTAAGTACCGTATTTTAATTTTCAAAAGATTATCATTAGTAATAAAAAATGCTTATTCTTTTACGAATAAAATTTAATTAATTTTAAAATGTCACCATATAAAATGATAGATAAAAATCATTAATTGTTATCTTACAAATCTAAAGATGATATGCTACAAAACAAAGTATATAATTTGACAATAGTCAATGTTTTTTCTTCTATACATTAAAACTGAGATCAAAATATTTTAGCCACTTTTATCATTCATACATTTAATCCTTTGATATTGCTCTTTAAAATTTCATTATCATTATAATTACCATATCTCGGTTCTTTATCATGACAGTAAATTTATTATTAATTATTTTATACTTTAAAACATATAAGCTACTTTAATTTCTATTACCTTACAATAAAAACTCAAAGTATTGTTTTACCCCGTTTTCAATCTTTTCTTTCCTTCAAGCTTATTACTATCTCATCCTAAGTATAACTTTTAAAGTTATTAATTTAAAACAAACATTAAAATATAATACATAATAAATAAAATAATTTAACTTAACTAATTTAATGTTAAGCTTAAGGACTAATTTAATGTTGGCAATTGTTTAAAATAATACTCAAAGAAAACAAAATATTGTTTATTTTTTCCTTTTTCTTCATCCTTATGATTCATTCCCATATACTTCAATATGATATTCAATCCTTCCTTGCAAACTATTACTTTAAATTATTATCTTTATTAGCAGTTCCAATGATCTTCTACCTAACATTTTAAAAATAATCACCAACTATAATAAACTGAAATGTTTCACCGTGAGATGCTTCTTGAGACAAATTTCCATATTTACATGCTAGAATCTTTTTCTATAGATAACTATTGTAAAAGTAAATGAAATCTGTAATCAAAAAACCTAGTCAAACACTTGAAGCAGTGATTAATAAATTATTTTCAATTAAATCCTTCATTTCATCTCTATGCTTTATATAATAATTTCTTTTTTGTATGATAAACATAAATAAGTTTCTTGAAATTAAGTTTCTTGTAATATAATTTTTAACTTATTTAACAAACTTAAGCTTATTCTCTCTTCTTCATGAATTCTCCTCTGCTTTACGTTTCTTACTTTAATAAAAACTTATAATGGCTAAATAGAATACTTATCTTAGCTACATACTTTTATTTACTACTTAAGAATAACATTTCTTATCCTATTTGTTTGATTAAATTTAATGTTGCTTTATAAAATATTACAAATTTCCATCACCAAGCAATATTATATTTCTAATTTAAACAGTATTTTCTTCAACTTTTCATCTTAATTATACATTATATTAATGTTTTATACTTTCTCTTTCTTAATTCATAAAAGTTAATTATTCGTATCTTAGTTTGGTTCCTTTTATTAGTCAAACCATTATTTAGGCTATTCAATAAAGTAGAAATAAAATAAACATGTTTTTTATGTAAATGATTGTCCATTTTTAATTACTTGTAACAAATTACTTTTATCCTTCACAATTCTTTTTGTTTATAATAATATGTACTGGCAACTTTTTTCTTATTAGCATTTTAAAATTGTAGATCAAATTCCCCAAATTATAACTTGACACTGATGAAAAAACTTTTAAATTACTCTATTATCTTGCTAAACTTCTTTTAAGTATTTTAAATTTATTCTTTTTAGATTAATTGACATCTAACTATTGTATAAAATAAAATATTTGATAATTTGCAGAATTTTACAAAATGTTTTGTACAACAATTTTATTTTTACCTCTTGACTTTTTGCTTCTATTATCTGCTAATTCTATAAATATTCTACAAACATGATGTATAAAACAATTGCTTCAATGTCATTGGTCAGTAATTTGAAAGTTGTCTCTCAGTTATTTAATATCTAACTTCTTATTTTAAAACTTAACATACACAAAAAAATCATAAATATTTTAAAACTGATGAAATTCAAACAATGTTTTAATTGAAATTTAAAATAATTTATGTTTCAGCTTCACAGAAATATTTTAATAAAAATATTAAAATCAATGATATTTTATTGCCATCATAGTTATTTTAAAAATATATTATTATTAAAATTACATAGTGATATACAAAACAAAAACAACTACAGATAAAAAAGTGTATTTATTATTTTTCCTAAATTCTCTCTTAAAAGTTATATATTAAATTATTAGTGCCAGTTATATTTTTAAAATTTAAAATATTGAACTATTAAATACATTTTATATACTCCCTTATTACAGTGCATCAATTAAAAGGTTACAATATATATATTCACCACATACATATATATGTATATATTGCTAATAATTAGTCTTAAAATCAATTCACAAATATTATTATTATTATTATTATTATTATTATTATTATTATTATTATTATTATTATTATTATTATTATTATTATTATTATTATTATTATTATTATTATTATTATTATTATTATTATTATTATTATTATTATTATTATTATTATTATTATTATTATTATTATTGTTGTTGTTGTTATTATTATTGTTGTTGTTATTATTATTATTATTATTATTATTATTACTATTATTATTATTATTGTTGTTGTTGTTGTTGCTGCTGTCATGGTTATTATTATTATTATTATTATTATTATTATTATTATTATTATTATTATTATTATTATTATTATTATTATTGCTGCTACTTGAGCAGCCTGTTAGGAAAGAGATCTACTATATAAAAACCAAATTTTTTCACACTATAGTTTATGTAAATATGTTTTCTAAATATCTATATTTTGTGACTGTAAAATATATAATTGTAAGTGTTATTTTGTTTTCTTATTATTTATTATTGTATAGTTTTTTGTAGAATTCTTTCACATATTTGCGAATGTTATGTTTCTCTTCTTTAGTAATGGTTACATCTTTTCTTTTTATTGCTAAAACAATTTTTCTTATAGTGACAAGATGTTTTATTTTTTTAGTTCTAGATTTTTATTCCGTTCCATAACTTTCATTGCACATATATAATTACATTTTCATCATTAATTATAACAGAAAATAAATAAGAAAAATATTTACTTTTATAAAAAAAGAAATAAAAGGAAATCAATAATGCACAGTTGGAACTAATAATTGGCTAAATTAGAAAGCATTCATGTTGATCATAGCAGTTTTACTTTTTTCATTTTTTTAAAGTTATAAATAATATTTTACATTTTAAATAAATTTTTGCTAGTTTTGAATACTCTGAACAATAATTCATTCAGGCCTTTACAAACTAATTTAAACAAATCTTATTTTTTAGTTTATATTTCTACTAGTACTGTGTTAACCTTCTAATAAGAAAATAAGCTATTACTTTTTTTTATAAATTTTACTATGTATTTCATTTAATTTATTTATATTAGCTAAATTAAAATAATATTTGTAAAAATAATTTTTATTTGAAAACATATATTTTTTACAAATAATTCAAAAGTTTGAAAAATGTAATTAAAGTAAAAGAAAATTTGCTCAATACAAAGTTGTAAATATAATTCAACTTACTGCTAAAAATTATCAAAAAAATAGCAACTAATGAATTGTCTTATTAGTTAAGTAGGAAATAGATGTAATAATAATAATAATAATAAAAAAAAACCAAGTATTTTAATTTTATTTTTTGTAAACATGAACTTATCTATAATTGATTTAATACTTGTTTAAAAATAGTTTTTATGTAATAAAACTATTCAGCTTTGCTTTAATTAAATTTTGTGAAATGAATGCAAGACACATTTTATTGTTAAGTAATAGTCAAGGTTAAAAGTTAATAAATATGCTTTTATTGAAAGTCGATTTCCAGTGGAAGTTTTTTTAAGAAGACCAAAAGATTCATTCAGAAAAAAATACAGGATTGTATTTTCTTTAAGCTCTAATTTTTTTTATATTTATGATGTTACATTTCTAGAAGTATCAATAAAAAATATTTTTAAAATTGATTTATATAATGTTAATTGTATTCCATATAAATTTCAAAAAGTAAACATGCTGTGTGTGCTATGTCATTTTTATTGCATTAACCCATTTGAGTTTCAGATGAAAGAGAAACGTCTTTTGGCCAGTTTGCCCCCTGGTGAATTTTTTCATAAGTATTATATGTTTAAGGCATGTAAAACAGTATATTTTATTATAATACATTTTTTTTTGCCAAAAATTCTGCGAAAAAAATCATGAAATTCAAATTTCCCATTTGAATAATAGACATAAGCCCCTCCCTGACATGTTCAGCCATTGTGTGTTGCCAAGGCTGTAAAATGTTCAGCGTTTTATGACATTGAAGTTTCCAATGACACAAAAACATGTTTTTTTGCAAATTTATTATGGTTTTAGATATTTTTAAAAAAATAATTTGCACTATATTTATTAAATATCAATAAATAAAAATTATTAATGTCTTGTTTTACTTTTTAATTAAAAAAATATTATCATAGTTTTGAAATTACTCTTTAATTAAAGTTTTTTTTTTTACCAAAAGGAAAACAAGATAATCAAATAATTACACTAATTTGATGAACACTTTTGTTGTATTAATGATAGATAAATAGAAAAGTAAAAAAAGAACAATTCTAACCAATTAAAGCAAAAATTTAACAAAATATTAAAATCTTATCCCCCATCCCTTTCTTTTAAACTACTACCAAAAATATAATTCTATTTACTTTATCTCTTCTAAAAAGTTACAATTGAATATGCTCAACAACTTTTCTAAAACTTATTCAACAGAAAATTACCTGTCTAAATACTTTTTTCAAAAACCAAAAGTAAACTTTTAATTAATTATAATTACTGAGGAGAGAGAACAAATGAAATTGTTTATTTGATTTTACATTTTTCTTTTTTTTTGTAAACATTTACAAATTATAGTATTCACATTATTGTTCAAAATAATATTTTAGAATTATCATATAACCATGTGGTACTAAAACAGGCAAAACTCTCTATACAGTAGTGCTACTCAGTGTATGTCAGAAGGCTTGCATATAAAATCCCTATCTAGTGCTTATTCATCCAACATTACCAGACTAGTTTCTAGCGTGTGACTTTGTCAGTGAAGTGATTTGGATCTGAGACACTGCACTTAGATTTTAAGATCTAATTCAACCCTCCAATAGTCACCTTTTATCTCTACTTAACTACAAAACTATGAAAATAAAATTGAAAACACAATAATATTTTCAATCCAAACCCATTAGCTTATAGAGTCATATAAGTCTGAACTCAATTCAGTACCCATACAATTTGGTGTCTTTGGTTCTGTAATAACCATAGCCACCACTATCCTATTTGGCAGAATTGGTATTAAAAAGTAAAAACTAGTCTGGAGATATTGGATGAGTAGGCACTGGATATGATTTTATGCCTTAAGCCTTCTGACATTCATTGATTACACTGGCTTACACAGAGTGGCCTGACTGTTTTGATAACAGTTATGAGCAAGCATAAGAAATGGTAATCATGTGATGCTTAGTGGTTTAATACCGTGTAATACCTATAATAACGTAAATAATGCTATTTATTATTATTAAAAAAACATATATGGGAAAACAAAATATTATTTCCCAATGATTTAACTAATTCTAATTGTAAGGAGCATGAAATCTTATTATTGCTGTCCATTTATTTAAAATACTATAATGTAGCTATGTATATATGTGTGTCATTATTATTAAAGCAGATTGAACTTAGCTAAAATATATTTTTGTATCAAAGTTACAGTTCTGAAAATGACTTGATAATTGTCAAATATGTGAGACTGACTACTAACTAAATTTAACAAAAAAGAATAGTTTTATCAGATTCTTTTTAAATGTGTTTTAAAATCATTATAAACGCATATAAACTTTATATGGCAAGAAACCTATAAAGTTGTTTGTCTGTCTTATTACATTATAAAACGTATAATAAATCATTTTTGTAGATGCATTTATACTGATTTTTTTTTTATCGATTTTTTTTTTTTTTTTTTTACTTACACGCATTTTTAACTCATTTAAGAATATTTGTTCTGCATATATAAACAAACCAAAACAGAAAAATAATATATATATATATAGTAAAAAAAATAAATTAAATTTCATCATAAATATGTGGGATAAATACAAACTATATAAAAAACAAAATAGATTACCAATTGAATTTTGAATATATATATATATTAATTCTAATGTTTTCACGGATAAAAGATGTCATATTATTATTACTATTTGCGGGACACGGAATATCCCGCAAATAGTAATAATAATATGACATATATATATATATAATGAAATCAACTTTTAAAATAGTTGATATTTTATATAATATTAAATTCAAATATTATTTTTGAGGAAAATATGGTTATAACCCAGTGAATAGCAAGGTAAATAAGTGTACTTTTCAAAAGATAACTTAACCCATTAACAGATTGATATTTTTAATTGTTAGCCCTGGTGATAGTTTCTGTCAACAACCAACTTTTGATTCCACACAAAAATATTTATTCTATATTAATACTCAACAAATTGGACTTGATTTCATAGAAAGTTAAGTTTTCAAAAAAAAATTCTAAAAATTATATTTGAACTTCTCAAATATTGAAAAAAAATGAGATCATAATGTGAACAAAGTATATTTTTGACATTGATCAGTGAATGAGAACATATGAACTCCAAAAAAGTTAAAAAAAATTTTTGATTGAAAGTTATTTTTAAAACATGAATAAATAAATATTATTCTATGTAATAGATGAAATACACAGGCTTATATATACCTGTGTCTATATATGTAATAGACAGGGTATGAGCATGGACTTGTAGCATATATGGGTAGAGATGATAATCTGGATCAACTGATGATTGCTGGTTTAGCATGAAATACATTTATTGGTGATTATTTATCTTTTCGACATATGTGTGTTCGGGTGTATCAGTGTTATGAAATAGTGTGGAGAGTGGTGGGTCATGTGAAAGTCTGTGCTCATACCCTGTCTATTATTCTATGATAAATTTATAAAATTCTGTTTTAAAGTATTCATATTGCTTTGTAAGCATTAGAATATCTCAAATGACCCAAAACAGTGTCAATAGTGATAGCTAGTGCCATTATAAAATCACTGTCATGACATTTGGTACATTTTATTGGCCATTGTTTTTATTGTTAACATTACAATCAAATTTGTAATCTTTTGTTTTAAAAAATAAAATTTTAAAGCATGTTATGTGTATTTTTTGATTTTAAAAAAATTATTAAAAAAAATATATATAAAAATTATCAAAAATATTTATAAACTATTCAAAATTCATATGTTTTTTATCCCCAAAATTTTCTCAAAATAAACGCAAACAAATGGTAAAGAAAACAGATTAAAAAGAACAAAAATTGTCAAAAAGTGATGATAGAAGTAAACAAGTGATATAGATTTATACCAAAGGAGATGAGTTGTAATTACAATGATAATTACAACTCATCTACAAAAAACATTGGATTTCCACCAACCAAGGAAACAAGCTGGATGTGAAAGTGGTTTTAGTATAGTAGATCATAACCAGGTATTGAGGGCAAATGAATATAAGTTGCCATTATGCTTTGGATTTGTAAATTATGAAAAGGCATTTGATTCTATAAAGATTTTTTCAGTGATTAAAGTATTGGATCATCAAAGTATAGATCCAGGATATTGTCACATGTTAAAAAATATTTATAAAAATGCAACAGAAACAATTAGATTACATAATAATGCTGGGAAAGTCAACATTGAGAAGGGTGTAAGACAGAGTGACTCCATACCTCCAAAACTTTTACAGCAGTGCTGCAAGAAGTATTTTGTGGATTAAAATGGGAAGGTAAAGAGATGAAAATAAATGGAGATTATTTAAGTCATTTGTATTTTGCAGATGATGTTGTTGTTTTTGCAAATAATGCTTTAGAGCTGCAGGAAATGTTGCAAGAGTTATCAGATGAAAGTAGGAAAGTAGGACTAAAGGTAAATATTAAAAAGACACAAGTGTTATTTAATGGATTTTATCAAAATATGAAAATAAAGATTGATTATGATGAGTTAGAAGAAGTTAACAATCACAAATATCATGATCAGATTATTAATACACATAGAAACATAATGGATGAAATTAATCATAGAATTAAACTTGGCTGGAATGCTTTTGGTAAAAGTTACTTGATACTAAAAGAAAATATGCTTACATGTTTGAAAAGGAAGGTTTTTAATAAATGTGTTTTACCAGTTCTTACTTATGGAAGTGAGACTTGGACACTTAATAGAGGAGCAATACAGAGTCTTCAGACCACTCAAAGAAGTATGGAGTGATGCATGTTGGGAGTAACAAGAAGAGATTAAAACACAATATATGGGTAAGAGAACAAACAATCTTACTGACCTCATTGAAAAAAATGAAAAGACTGAAGTGGAGTTGGGCTGGACATATTGCTATAAGAGATGATAATAGATGGACAATTGAAATCTTAAACTGGATTGCAAGAGATTGTAAAAGATCCAGGAAGAGACCACATGTGAGATTGATGACATAGGAAAATGTGCAGAGGTGGTGTGGAGAAGAGAAGATAAAGAGTGGAGAAGATGGATTGAACTTGGAGAGACCTTCATCCTGCAGTGGAGTGATAATGGTTGGTGATTATGATGAAAAATAGTTATATTTTCATATAATTTTTTAAATCAATACATCCATATTAACTAGTTCACAGTTGTAGGATTTTTTTAAAAAATATACAAAATTGCCACTACAAATTGCCATAGAAGAATGATCTAAATGAACGGAATCATCATGTTCTTTTTGAAGTAAACACCACATTGCTGTCAGATCTCATATAAGCTGAATTAATAAAAATACTACTATCATTTCTATACAACATGTTTACAAAAATATTGTCAGCAGCAAATTTTATTTTTAACCAATCAAATAAGCTAGATTTAAAAATGGTTTTAAGCACAGTATATTATATCTAGGTATTAAGAGAAATTATAGAAATCAATAAATGTGAGTTACCCTTATGCAATTAATTTATACATTGCAAAAACACATTTAATTCTATACTCATTTCAACAGTGATTAAAATTTTAGATCAATTAAGATATAGACTTGCTGTCATATTTTAAAGAATATGCAATGATTAGATTGTATAGTATAAAGATTAAAAAAGTTAAGTTAGTGTGATAGGGGGATTTTATATTCACAATATTTTTGTTCAGAAATACTTTGTGAAGTAAACTGGAAAGGCCAAAGGGAAATTGATATATCAAGATAATTTAATTCTCTAGATTTTACAAATAATGAAATTCATAATAGAAAAGCCAATTCTGAAGTTCCAGATGGCCTTAGTAATAACAAGAAGGGATGAAAAGCAATATATTAGGGTGTATGAACATTGAAATTTTTGAAAAAGCTAAATGAATGCATTGGAGATGTCTAAATATATTTCAAAAAGAAATAATAATAGATATTTAGTTGAAATATTAAACTAGATCCCAAAATAATATCAAAAATTAGAAGGATATCACAAGTAACATGGATAGATAAAATAAGAAAGTTGTTTTGATAAAAAGTTGAGTAGAGTGGCTTTTAATTGGAGAAAGTAGATTAAATTTGGAAAAACGTTTATTCTTCTGGAGAATATCAATAATTGAAAATATTGATTACATACATATATAATATTTGAAACATCCCATAGCTATGTTATTCCAGCCACATACACACATCATTTAAATAAATAACTTTCAAATTTATCACTACACTGAAAAGATAAGTACTAAAATTTCAAGATTTATGTATTTAAAAGTAGGGTGTGGCTGGAATAATATATCAATTGGGCTTTTCAAATATTTTATATAAATTTCAGCTAGTGGTATGCATTGTTTCTATGTAGCAGTGAAACCATTATTTGTATTTTAGAGTTTATTTTTTGGACTAGTCTGAGATATGAATTTAGAATATATAAAATAAAATAATGAGTGTGCTATAGATCTAACCAAGCTTTATTGATAAATGCTGCAAGAGAAAGAATTCAAAATCTCTATCTAGATACATCCCTACCCCCAAACCATTTTCAAGCTATTGGCTATCATTAGTGAAGCACTAGGATATTTCAGACATTAAATTGAAAATACCAATTTAAAGCCAGCAATTATCTAATACTTAACTATTAAGTAGAAAATCTGAAATTTTCAGACACCTATATGTCTTCAAATCCAGTTATTTAACTTAAATGGCTATATGGGTTTGAAAAACTCTTCAGCCTCACCATATATTAATAGCCTTAGCAATATAACATCACATAAGACTTAAAAGAAAAATAATAGTAAATAAAAATAAAATCAAGTCATACATCACATGACTTAACTTGATAAGCTTGCATATTATAAAATAAAATTATGATCATGCTAATAGTTCTAACCAAGCTTTATCTATAAATAATGCATGAGAAAGCATTCAAAATCTCTACTTAGAAACATCCCCACCCCCAAAACACTTTTCAGCTATTGCCTATTCTCACTGGGGGACTAGAATATTTTAGACATTAGATCCAAAATACCAACCCAAAACCTGCACTTATCTAATATTTAACTCTTAAGTAGAAATGAAGAGATAATCTCTATTAAATACAGAGAAAATCTTTAATCTTTGTTGTTACCAATAAATTCTCAATTACTCCTAATTCACAATTCCTGAATCTAAGCAGTTTCCTTTAATAATTTTCGTCTTTTGTTGAAGTTTATTTCAAACCCAAGATATTATATGGATTTAAATATAAAAAGATCCCCAATGAAAATGCTATTGTAGGTTTATGAATAAAACTTGCTTAGCCTCAGAAATTGTCAATTAGAAGTATTGAGAATTTCTTGGTAACAACAAAGTTTGATATTTCTCTCTCTATTTATGGGGTATTATCTCCTCATTTGTATTAATTATTATAACTGTCAATCTGTAGAAACATTTAATTATATATATATATATATATATAATATATATATATAATATATATATATATATATATATATATATATATTAGTTGACAAAAAATACTAGGATAATCAAAAGTGCTCCTAGGTGGATAAAATTTTTAATTATTCAATTAATGTATTTACAAATATTCAATTATATAATGATTGTATATATGTATAGGAGATGGTGATCTGAAATAACTGATGAGTGCTGGTTCAAAACAAAATACATATATTGGAGATCATTTTTCTTTTTTACATGTATGTGGTCATATGTGTGAGTTGTATAGGGGATTTGAATACAGACTTTCAAGATCCCTTCAGCTATCTACTCTATCTCATATAACTGATACACATAACCACACACATGTAATAAAGATAAATGATCTCCAATATATGCATTTTGTGCTAAATCAGCACTCCTCAGTTGAAGCAAATCATCAGGGCTTGGTTTATATTAAGATAGCAAATCTTCATACTTTAAGAGTCAGGCTTCAATCTACTCCACTCTCTAACTCTTCAACCATTCATCTCATTGAAAATGATGATGGTATGTCCAAACCCCTTGATGTTGCTGATATATATATATATATAAATTGACCTCAGGATAGGATAAAATTCATTTATTTTTTCTATGCTAATCTTTTTAAAATTAACAGAGATATCAATTCTTTTATTGATTATTACAAAATGACTTTAATATTTTTTCTACATGAAGCAACGAAATCAATATTATGTATAATAAATAGAAATATCTACTTGTCTTCTATTTTTAGGGTGTTAAATCTTACAATTCTTTTATTCTATTCATGATTATAAAGTTACTTATACAAATGATCAAAACGATCTTGAATAATATTTACTAGCAGCACATTTTTCCATCTTCATTTTAATAGGTCACTGATCAGAAATTTTAATATAATAGATGCTGATATAGATAAAATAAAATATTTAAACAAAACAAACTTTTCTTTTCATTTTTCCACACCATTTGAAAATTCAGTTCAATCATCTGTAACTTATATAGGAAGACATGCCCATAAAAATTTGCATTTCTTTGCTAGTTATTGATATGCATATATTTTAATGACCAGTGTTTATTCTAAGAAGAGAAATAAAAGTCATTACAATTTTATTCAAGATCACTTCTTGTTTATTCAGGATTTTTCTCAAATATATCTTATTATGTTTCTCAATGCAATATCATATCATGTAATTATTTAATCTAATACTCTTTTGATCAGAATATCTGGATGTAATAATAAAATAATATCTTCCATTTTGACTTTATTAAATTCTATAAAGTCATAAAACTTTCGTAAGTTTATATTCATTTATCTCCTACGACCTATTTTACTTTTTTTTCTTTCTTCACGTGAGCATTTAACATCTATTGTTATTTTCTCTTTTCTTCTTGGTCATCACGTCACTTAATCACAATTTAATTATCATTCATTTTAATGTTCCTTCTGTAATTAATTATTAATTGTTTTTAAAATAAAATGAATTATTTTTATTGCTTTGTATTATAGATCGCTCTGTTTGTGAATTGTTAAATTATTATTCCTGTTTTATTAATATGCCTGCTACTAATAAAATATAACTTATTTATTTAAAAGGGAATAACATATTTTAATTATCAATTTGTCTTACTGTATTTTTTTAATAATGATGAATTATTATTTAATATAAAATAGAACGTATTTAATGACTGTTTTTATTTCAGTCACTATTAGCTTTCTTTTATTGTTATTATTTTCAGTTTTGTGATCATTTATTGACTAAATTGGTATTATAATGAAAAAATAACAATTTTAATTAGCTTTAATTGATATCACATTTTAAATGACAATGTAAGACTAACAACTTTAACACTTATTAAAGTAATTAAATAATATGTTTACAAAAGATTTTATTTTCTACAGAAACTTTTATCTCCTTATTTTTAAAGAAAAAATGTCTTTTTGCCAAGAAACTTCAAACAAACACTTAAGAATGAAATTAATATCACTGAAAGTAAAAATTTATTTCAGGAAAACAAAAACCTAATTGGAATATTAACTATTATGTGAATAAACTACTTTATGAACAAATAAAATATTTTTTTTTTAATATGTTTTTATTTTTTGTGTTATAGATAACTTCTAATACGATGCAAAAATTAAATTGAGGTTTTTAAAAGAAATGAAACAAAGAAAAGCTTATCTTGCCTTATTACGGTCACACTTCTTTATTTTCTTTCTAATGTAGATTAATATAAATAGCTTTTTTTTTCATGTGTCAAAGCATTCGTTTAAAAATGTTTTCAAGTTTATTTCATTTGTTTAAAATTATAGTTTTCTCACTTTTACAAATTAATTTTATATATCTTTTTGAAAAAAAATATTGTATAATGTGTTTGTTCTTGTTTATGTTTAATTTATTTTATCATTTCATATATACTGCATATAGTAAAAACAAAGAGCTTATCATTATTATATAAGCAAAATATATTTGTATTAAAATGATATAATAATATTATATGTGCTAATTTGTATTCAATCTGCATATAATATTACTGAAAACTATTTAAATTAATAATTTAAGTATATATATCTGCAATTATTAAGCAAGACTAAGGTTTTCTATTGACTAATTCAAATCTGAAGTTGTTAAATATATTTGCTGGATTTATCTAAGCTAGTTTTATTACTTGGCTAATTATAAGTTTATATATATATATATATAAACAAAAAAAGACTTATAAATCCAATAAATAATATTATATTTCAACCAGAGGACTTGACATTTTGCATAAGAATAAAAATAGACCGGTTTCAAAACATTTTAACTTACCGAATCATTCAATTGATGATTTAAAAGTAGTGATTCTTCAGGAAGGTTTTTCTTCTACAAGGAAGAGGAAACAGAAGGAGAGTTTTTTTTATTTTTAAATTCAAGACCTTAGAACCACATGGATTGAATTTAAACACTGGAACGATTACATCTCTGGGTTACCTGGTCTCCTAAATGATTTCTATATGTGAGTTTTTTATGTGAAAATTTTCTTATATGAGGTTTTTTATGTAAAGATTGGTTATATGGATGTTTAATATCTGTGTTTAATTAGTATATAGATAAATAATTAGTTATTATAAATTATTGTACTTTGCACTATAATTTTTGATTAAAATGTATAAGTATTTTAGTTTTTAATGAATATTAATGTGAGCATTGCTATTTTTTGTATGTGAGCATAGTCTAATTTTTGTATGTATGCACATATGTATGTTTTTATTTTTAATTTTGGATTTTTTTATTTTTATATTTATTTTAATTTGAATAGAATTTAAGCTTGATTAGGAGGGAATGTACTTTTTTTTTTTTTTGTTTCAATTTTGTCATTGATTGGGTAGATATTCTGTGTTAGATTTTATGACCAATCAGGGGGTTTTGTTAAAAAATTTTAATCTTTTACCAAATCTGTAATTTTTGATTATCGCCATTTTACTGTGTATTTTTTTTTCTTTCTGATGAAAACCAGTCCTCTGGTTGAAATATAATATTATTTATTGGATTTATAAGTCTTTTTTTGTTTATATATATATATATATATATATAAACAGGTCATAAATTTCGTGATTTGCTTTTAAGATTGCATTTAAAAGTTCACTAGAAGGAGATTACGAATAGGTCTAATCAAGCTTTATTTTAAAAGTGCCAAAAGAAAAAAAATTCTAAATCTCTATCGGAAAGTCCCTATCTCCGGACCAACTGGTTTCAAACTTGTGGCTCACCTCAGTGAACTAAAATGTTAACTCAAAAATCAGCCCTTATAAAACATGCTACTATCAATTAGATTAGAAGAGCTATATATTAGAAGAGCTTGTCTTATAATATTAACTTAAAATTAATAGGTGAAAAAACTATAGGAAATAAAGATTTTAATAAGCCTTATAATTTGAATGTTGAACAACTTCAAGCTGAATCTCATTTCTTATCTCACACTCAGTCACGTTACTGTTTGAGATCTAACAATTTTTTTTCAAAAATTAATAATGATAATGGTGGATGGTAGTTTGTCAAAATAACTGTGTGTAATGGAAAATAATACATGGTTTAACCCCAAAAATAATAATTTATGTACATCATACAACCATGAAAAAATTAAATAAATATATAAAGGGCCTGCTAATAACTCTAAATCAAATTTTAATTTCTTTATGGATAAATGTGACAAGAGAAAGCATCTGAAGCCTTTATGATTGTCCCTATCTCCAGATTGGTTTCTTCACTGAAGACAGCCATAGCTAAAAACTAGTCTCAGTATGGGAACAATCATAGATAAAGGCTACAGGTACTTTCTTTTGTAGCATTTATCTAAAAATAAATACATAAAATAAACTTGTTTAGAGCCATAAGTAGGCTCTTTAAATATTACATATTTGCAATGCAAGTTAGTAGGTCCTGTGACATGTGACTGACTTTTACTAGTGTGTGTGTATATATATATATGAAAAAAAAAACCAAGTTAAAAACTTGCAAATGCTTGTATTTATGTCAACAGATGGCGTTCTACCAAAAACACCATCAAGCGTTTGTTTACATAAATGTCAAAGCATGCATTCACTATCTCTAACTTTAATTCCACTTTCAGATCATGAATTCAAGCTATTTTCTATCGTCAGTGAAAAACCGAAATTTTAAAAACTAGATCTAAACTCAAACTCTGAGCATTTATGAAACAGTTTCTATTCGGCTTGCAAGTGTGAATCTTTTAGTCACGTAATGTCTTCAAACTCAGCATAGCAAGCCAGATAGCTACATGGGTGTGATCTCTGTTCATCATCACCACATAGTAGAAGCCTCTGCAATATATATCATTGCTAAAGACCTCAAAGGTACATTTATGAAAAACAAAAAACAAAAACTTGCTAACGCTTGTATTTATGTCAACAGAAGGCATTCTACCAAAAACACCATCAAGCATTTGTTTACATAAAGGTCAGAGCATGCATTCACTATCTCTAACTTTAATTCCACTTTCAGATCATGATTTCAAGGTATTTGCTATCGTCAGTGAAAGACAGGAATTTTAGAAAATAGATGTAAACACAAATCCTGAGCATTTATGTAACAGTTTCTATTCAGCTTGCAAGTGTGAATCTTTTAGACACGTAATGTCTTCAAACTCAGCATAGCAAGCCAGATAGCTACATGGGTCTGATCTGAGTTCAGCATCACCTCATAATAAAAGTCACTGCAATATATAACATTGCTAGAAAGACCTGAAAGGTGATTTTTTAAAAAACAAAAAACAAGTTAAAAACTTGCTAACGCTTGTATTTATGTCAACAGGTGGCATTATACCAAAACACCAACATGCGTTTGTTTACATAAATCTCAGAGCATGCATTGACTATCTCTAACTTTAACTCCACTTTCAGATCATGATTTCAAGCTATTTGCTATTGTCAGTGAAAGACAGGAATTTTAGAAACTAGATCTAAACACAAACTCTGAGCATTTATGAAACAGTTTCTATTCAGCTTGCAAGTGTGAATCTTTTAGACACGTAATGTCTTCAAACTCAGCATAGCAAGCCAGATAGCTACATTGGTCTGATCTCAGTTCAGGATCACCACATAGTAGAAGCCTCTGCAATAAATGTCACTGCTAGACAGACCTCAAAGGTACATTTATGAAAAACAAAAAAAAAGTTAAAAACTTGCTAATGCTTGTATTTATGTCAACAGATGGCATCACTGACGATAGAAAATAGCTTGAAATCATGATCTGAAAGTGGAATTAAAGTTAGAGATAGTGAATGCATGCTCTGACATTTATGTAAACAAATGCTTGACAGTATTTTTGGAAAACGCCATCTGTTGACATAAATACAAGCGTTAGCAAGTTTTTAACTTGTTTTTTGTTTTTCATAAATGTAACTTTGAGGTCTTTCTAGCAATGATATATATTGCTGAGGCTTCTACTATGTGGTGATGCTGAAGTGAGATCAGTCCCATGTAGCTATCTGGCTTGCTATGCTGAGGTTGAAGACATTACGTGTCTAAAATAATCATGCTTGCAAGCTGAATAGAAACTGTTTTATAAGTGCTGAGAGTTTGTGTTTAGATCTAGTTTCTAAAATTCTTGTCTTTCACTGACGATAGCAAATAGCTTGAAATCATGATAGAGATAGTGAATGCATGCTCTGACATTTATCCAAACAAATGCTTGAGAGTGTTTTTGGTAGAACACCATCTATTGACATAAATACAAGTGTTAGCAAGTTTTTAACTTGGTTTTTTGTTTTTCATAAATGTACTTTGAGGTTTTTCTAGAAATGATATATATTGCAGAGGCTTCTACTATGTGGTGATGCTGAACTGAGATCAGACCCATGTAGCTATCTGGATTGCTATGCTGAGTTTGAAGACATTACATGTCTAAAAGATTCATGCTTGCAAACAGAATAGAAACTGTTTCATAAATGCTCAGAGTTTGTGTTTACATGTAGTTTTTAAAATTCCTGTCTTTCACTGACGATAGCAAATAGCTTGAAATCATGTTCTGAAAGTAGAATTAAAGTTAGAGATAGTGAATACATGCTCTGATGTTTATGTAAACAAACGCTTGATGGTGTTTTTGGTAAAACACCATCTCTTAACATAAATACAAGCGTTAGCAAGTTTCAACTTGGTTTTTTGTTTTTCATAATTGTACCATTGAGGTCTTTCTAGCAATGATATATATTGCAGAGGCTTCTACTATGTGGTGATGATGAACTGAGATCAGATCCATGTAGCTATCTGACTTGCTATGCTGAGTTTGAAGACATTACATATCTAAAAGATTCACGCTTGCAAGCTGAATAGAAAGTGTTTCGTAAATGCTCAGAGTTTGTGTTTAGATCTAGTTTCTAAAATTTTTGTCTTTCACTGACAATAGCAAATAGCTTGAAATCATGATAAAGATAGTGAATGCATGCTCTGACATTTATGTAAACAAATGCTTGATGGTGCTTTTGGCAGAATGCCATCTGTTGACATAAATAGAAGCTTTAGCAAGTTTTTTACTTGTTTTTTGTTTTTCATAAATGTACCTTTGAGGTCTTTCTAGCAATGATATATATATAGCAGAGGCTTCTACTATATGGTGATGCTGAACTGAGATCAGACCCATGTAGCTATCTGGCTTGCTATGCTGATTTTGAAGACATTACGTGTTTAAAAGATTCACGCTTGCAAGCTGAATACAAACTGTTTCATAAATGCTCAGAGTTTGTGTTTAGATCTAGTTTCTAAAATTCCTGTCTTTCACTGACGATAGCAAATAACTTGAAATCATAATCTGAAAGTGGAATTAAAGTTAGAGATAGTGAATGCATGCTCTGATGTTTATGTAAACAAATGTTTGACGGTGTTTTTGGTAGAATGCCATCTGTTGACATAAATACAAGCTAACACAAGTTTTTAACTTGTTTTTTGTTTTTCATAAATGTACCTTTGAGGTCTTTCTAGCAATGAGATATATTGCAGAGGCTTCTACTATGTGGTGATGCTGAACAGAGATCAGATCCATGTAGCTATCTGGCTTGCTATGCTGAGTTTGAAGACATTACATGTCTAAAAGATTCACGCTTGCCAGCTGAATAGAAAAAGTTTCATAAATGCTCAGAGTTTGTGTTTAGATCTAGTTTCTAATATTCCTGTCTTTCACTGACGATAGCAAGTAGCTTGAAATCATGATCTGAATGTGGAATTTAAGTTAGAGATAGTGAATGCATGCTCTGATGTTTATGTAAAGTAACGGTTGGGTGTTTTTGGTAGAACGCCATCTGTTGACATAAATAGAAGCGTTAGCAAGTTTTAGTTTTTTTTTTTCATAAATGTACCTTTGATGTCTTTCTAGCAGTGATATATAATGCAGAGGCTTCTACTATGTGGTGATGCTGATCTGAGATCAGACCCATGTAGCTATCTGGCTTGCTATGCTGAGTTTGAAGACATTACATGTCTAAAAGATTCCTGCTTGCAAGCTGAATAGAAACTGTTTCATAAATACTAAGAGTTTGTGTTTAGATCTAGTTTTTAAAATTCCTTTCTTTCACTGACGATAGCAAATAGCTTGAAATCATGAAATGAAAGTGGAATTAAAGTTAGAGATAGTGAATGCATGCTTTGACATTTATGTAAACAAACGCTTGATGGTGTTTTTGGTAGAACGCCATCTGTTGACATAAATACAAGTGTTAGCAAGATTTTAACTTGTTTTTTTGTTTTTCATAAATGTACTTTGAGGTCTTTCTAGCAATGATATATATTGCAGAGGCTAGTATTATGTGGTGATGCTGAACTGAGATCAGACCCATGTACTGGCTTGCTATGCTGAGTTTGAAGACATTGTGTCTAAAAGATTCCTACTTGCAAGCTGAATAGAAACTGTTTCATAAATGCTCAGAGTTTGTGTTTAGATCTAGTTTCTAAAATTCCTGTCTTTCACTGATGATAGCAAATAGCTTGAAATCATGATGTGAAAGTGGAATTAAAGTTAGAGATAGTGAATGCGTGCTCTGACGTTTATGTAAACAAATGGTTGATGGTGTTTTTGGTAGAATGCCATCGGTTGACATAAATACAAGCATTAGCAAGTTTTTAATTTTTGTTTTTTATAAATGTACCTTTGAGGTTTTTCTTGCAATGATATATATTGCAGAGGCTTCAACTATGTGATGATGCTGAACTGAAATCAATCCATATAGCTATTTGGCTTACTATGCTGAGTTTGAACAAATTATGTGTCTAAAAGATTCATGCTTGCAAGCTGAATAGAAACTGTTTCATAAATGCTCAGAGTTTGTGTTTAGATCTAGTTTCTAAAATTCCTGTCTTTCACTGACAATAGCAAGTAGCTTGAAATCATGATCTGAAAGTGGAATTTAAGTTAGAAATAGTGAATGCATGCTCTGACGTTTTTGTAAACTAACGGTTGGGTGTTTTTGGTAGAATGCCATCTGTTGACATAAATAGAAGCGTTAGCAAGTTTTATAACTTGTTTTTTTTTCATAAATGTAACTTTGATGTCTTTCTAGCAATGATATATATTGCAGAGGCTTCTACTATGTGGTGATGCTGAACTGAGATCAGACCCATGTAGCTATCTGGCTTGGTATGCTGAGTTTGAAGACATTACGTGTCTAAAAGATTCCTGCTTGCAAGCTGAATAGAAACTGTTTCATAAATGCTCAGAGTTTGTGTTTAGATCTAGTTTCTAAAATTCCTGTCTTTCACTGATGATAGCAAATAGCTTGAAATCATGATCTGAAAGTGGAATTAAAGTTAGAGATAGTGAATGCATGCTCTGACATTTATGTAAACAAATGCTTGATGGTGTTTTTGGTAGAATGCCATCTGTTGACATAAATACAAGCGTTAGCAAGTTTTTAACTTGTTTTTTGTTTTTCATAAATGTACCTTTGAGGTCTTTCTAGCAATGATATATATTGCAGACTCTTCTACTATGTGGTGATGCTGAACTGAGATTAGACCCATGTAGCTATCTAGCTTGCTATACTGATTTTGAAGACATTACATGTCTAAAATATTCATACTTGCAAGCTGAATAGAAACTGTTTCATAAATGCTAAGAGTTTGTGTTTGATCTAGTTTTTAAAATTCCTGTCTTTCACTGACGATAGAAAATATCTTGAAATCATGAAATGAAAGTGGAATTAAAGTTAGAGATAGTGAATGCATGCTCTGACATTTATGTAAACAAATGCTTGATGGTGTTTTTGGTAGAACGCCATCTGTTGACATAAATAAAAGTGCTAGCAAGATTTTAACTTATTTTTTGTTTTTCATAAATGTACTTTGAGGTCTTTCTAGCAATGATATATATTACAGAGGCTTCTATTATGTTGTGATGCTGAACTGAGATCAGACCCATATACTGGCTTGCTATGCTGAGTTTGAAGACATTACGTGTCTAAAAGATTCCTACTTGCAAGTTGAATAGAAACTGTTTCATAAATGCTCAGAGTTTGTGTTTAGATGTAGTTTCTAAAATTCCTGTCTTTCACTGATGATAGAAAATAGCTTGAAATCATGATGTGAAAGTGGAATTAAAGTTAGAGATAGTGAATGCATGCTCTGACGTTTATGTAAACAAATAGTTGATGGTGTTCTTGGTAGAATGCCATCTGTTGACATAAATACAAGCATTAGCAAGTTTTTAATTTGTTTTTCATAAATGTACCTTTGAGGTCTTTCTTGCAATGATATATATTGCAGAGGCTTCAACTATGTGATGATGCTGAACTGAGATCAATCCATATAGCTATTTGGCTTACTATGCTGAGTTTGACAAATTATGTGTCTAAAAGATTCACACTTGCAAGATGAATAGAAACTGTTTCATAAATGCTCAGAGTTTGTGTTTAGATCTAGTTTCTAAAATTCCTGCCTTTCACTGATGATAGCAAATAGCTTGAAAGCATGATCTGAAAGTGGAATTAAAGTTAGAGATAGTGAATGCTGCTCTAATGTTTATGTAAACAAAGGGTTCATGGTGTTTTTGGTAGAATGCCATCTGTTGACATAAATACAAGCATTAGCAAGTTTTTAATTTGTTTTTGTTTTTCATAAATGTACCTTTGAGGTCTTTCTTGCAATGATATATATTGCAGAGGCTTCAACTATGTGATGATGCTGAACTGAGATCAATCCATATAGCTATTTGGCTTACTATGCTGAGTTTGAACAAATTATGTGTCTAAAAGATTCACACTTGCAAGATGAATAGAAACTGTTTCATAAATGCTCAGAGTTTGTGTTTAGATCTAGTTTCTAAAATTCCTGTCTTTCACGGACGATAGCAAATAGCTTGAAATCATGATCTGAAAGTGGAATTAAAGTTAAAGATAGTGAATGCATGCTCTGACTTTTATGTAAACAAATGCTTGATGGTGTTTTTGGTAGAAGGCCATCTGTTGACATAAATTCAAGCGTTAGCAAGTTTTTAACTTGTTTTTTGTTTTTCATAAATGTACCTTTGAGGTTTTTCTATCACTGATATATATTGCACAGGCTTCCACTATGTGGTGATGCTGAACTGAGATCAGACCCATGTAGCTATCTGGTTTGATATGCTGAGTTTGAAGACATCACATGTCTAAAAGACTCACCCTTGCAAGCTGAATAGAAACTGTTTCATAAATGCTTAGAGTTTGTGCTTAGATCTAGTTTCTAAAATTCCTGTCTTTCACTGACAATAGAAAACAGCTTGAAATCATGATCTAAAAGTCGAATTAAAGTTAGAGATAGTGAATGCATGCTCTTACATTTATGTAAACAAATGGTTGATGGTGTTTTTGGTAGAACGCCATCTGTTGACATAAATACAAGCCTTAGCAAGTTTTTAACTTGGTTTTTGTTTTTTATAAATGTACCTTTGAGGTCTTTCTAGCAATGATATATATTGCAGAGGCTTCTACTATGTGGTGATGCTGAACTGAGATCAGACCCATGTAGCTATCTAGCTTGCTATGCTGATTTTGAAGACATTACGTGTCTAAAATATTCATGCTTGCAAGCTGAATAAAATCTGTTTCATGAATGCTCAGAGTTTGTGTTTAGATCTAGTTTTAAAATTCCTGTCTTTCACTGACATTAGCAAATAGCTTGAAATCATGATCTGAAAGTGGAATGAAAGTTAGAGATAGTGAATGCATGCTGTGATGTTTATGTAAACAAACGCTTGATGGTGTTTTTGGTAGAACACCATCTGTTGACATAAATACAAGCGTTAGCAAGTTTTTAACTTGTTTTTTTGTTTTTCATAAATGTACCTTTGAGGTCTTTCTAGCAATAATATATATTGCAGAGGCTTCTACTATGTGGTGATGCTGAACTGAGATCAGACCCATGTAGCTATCTGGCTTGCTATGCTGAGTTTGAAGACATTACGTGTCTAAAAGATTCACGCTTGCAAGCTAAATAGAAACTGTTTCATAAATGCTCAGAGTTTGTGTTTAGATCTAGTTCTAAAATTCCTGTTTTTCACTGACAATAGCAAATAGCTTGAAATCATGATCTGAAAGTGGAATTAAAGTTCAGAATTAAAGTTCAGATATAGTGAATGCATGCTCTGACGTTTATGTAAACAAACGCTTGATGGTGTTTTTGGTTGAACGCCATCTGTTGACATCATATATATATATATATATATATATATATATATATATATATATACATGAATTCTTATGATGTACTCATTCATCATAATCATACCACATTTAATGTAAAATTATTAATAATATTTTCTGTGTCTATATCCATATTTCCTTCTGTGTATTTCTGTATGTATAATATCATTGTGGTACCTTTTTATTTGTCTTTTTAATATATCTATAGCTTTATCTTTAATTTGAATTGTTGACTTCAATTTTTCTTTTGTATTATTAGCTATCATATATTTCTTTATTCGTTTGTGTTATGTGGTGGTTATAAGTTTTGATTCTACTGTCTTATTTCTTGTATGTTTGGTCTTAATTCTATTTCAATCAGTTTTATCAAGTTGTTGCATTTTTTTTCCAATATCTGTTTTAATTCACTATGAGTAATTTATCCAATTGGTATCCTATTTCATGAAATTGATTTGCAACTGTACTAGAAGCCATTTATATTTTTTCATGTATTTCTCTTATTTATTTCTGTTCCATCTCATGAGTCAATTGTATGCAAGATTCCTGTGTGGAGTTAATTATTTCATTATTTTGAATTTTAACCGCATTTTCTAACCTCATGCTTCATTGTGATATAAGGTTTAGAGTGACATTCCACTTTTACTCTAAAGTTTGTAAATTATGTTTAAACTTTTATTGCCTTTCATAAGATTCCTGTAATTTTTATTCATCTTTTGAATCTTTATTTTTACTTCCTTCCTTGACTCTTCATTCTTTCCAATTCGTACCATAAATTCAATTGTTACCTCATCTTTTGAGGGCATATTATTAATCTGTACTTTAAAATTTATTTCCCTTAGTTTTTGGGAGTTATTTTCTAATTTTGCTTCTAATTTTTGAGAGTTCTAATTCTTCTTTTTTAAATCTATATCTTGGTAAAAAAAATCTTTCCATCTGATAAATCTGGATTTGCTTTATCCATAACTAATTTGTTAGTAAAACACAATATTATCTAATAATAATTAATCTTTAAGTCAATATAAATAATTTACTATGATATAGTATTCCAGGATTTTCCTTTCTTTCTTTCACTGACTATAAATTAAAATTAGTAACATACATAAATAATAGATTTATATCTACTCCTATTTATTTCAAAGTAAAATATAACTAATTCCTTTGTCCTAGTGAGAGGAGTATATTTTAAAAAAAATATCTGTTATGATATGGTTTTATATATCATGTGAGTAATTCATTTATCAATTACATGTCAATAAATCAATTTGTTTAGACAATGTTTATTTTCAAGCTGCAAGTTGAATGCAACCACACGGTCATTAATTAACAGAGAATAAATAAAGCAGGTTGAGAAAGGTATAAATCAGGCAGAAAAATTGGGAAAGGACAAGGACATGTACATCGATAGGTAGGTCATTACTGGTGGACTGTGTGGTTAGTGCTTATAATATTTGTATGAGAGCTTAAAAGTACATATTATTTGCAATATAATAACAAGTATTAGTTGAAATTATATCAAAGGATTATATTATCTAAATAGGAAGGAATTTCTTTTATCTCTTGAAGTTATAAAATGGAAGAACTATCATCAAGAAGCTGTGAGATAAGCTTGTAACAGTAGAACAAATTTTAATTAAAGGAGTGTTTGAATTGATGAAAACAATGTTACAGAAAATAGAAAAGATATTAAAGTATTATAATAAAAAAGAAAAACAATTTTTAAAATTTTGCAAGAAAGGGAGTTGATAAATCAAGCAATACATAAAAGAAAGGATGAAACAATGGATTTAGAAGTCATAAATCCTGTAAAACAATGTGATGATGTTTTCATTCCAAAGGAGTATATCAAGAAGAAAAAAGTATAATAATTATACTTGATATCATGAAAAACATATGAACAAGAGCATATAAAACAAGAAAAAAATAAAATGAAACCAGTTAAAGAAAAGTCAAATAGCAACAAAAAGTTAATAATTATTAAGCAAATAGTAAAAGGAAATATAGAAAATAAATCAAAGCTGGGGTACATGCAAAGATTGACCTTTGCAAGTTTCAGTCATGGGATTTTATGGTTGATCTGTAGATTGAGATACACATTAATTTTGCAGCCCTTCTCAGCTCATAAAAAGCAAACTTTTTTGCACCTGTAAGAGAGTGAATAAATAAGAAAATGTGTAAATTCCATAGCTAGTTAAATAAAAAATGAATTCAAAGTAGGTTATATCTTATGATCATTTTTTATTTCAGTGTTGGTGAGAGGGTATGTATCAGAACATTATGGGATGTGAACTTTTAATGTTTATTTCTTTTAAAAACAATAGGGAATTTTCTGTAATAAAAATAAAATTTTCAAATTATATTTTTAATTGTATTTATTGAATTTAATTAATCAATTTTAAGGCCATAAAATATATGCTAAATCCAACTAGGCTATATGATTTTATTAACTCCAAAGTGGGCCATGATAGTGCTATAATATTTGACATTTCAGACAGTGTGATGATACTGTAATCACTATTTTTGGATGTTATTTTAAAGCATTATATATGTTAAATTATGGTGTGTGATCAACTGCAGTGATTTTTTCTATGAAGCTTCAATTTTTAATGTTTAATTTTAAAAGACCTTTTTAGACCTTTGTCTGGGATTGACAACACATTCTATTGTTACAACACAGTTATGAAAAAAGTGCCAATTTGTGATTGGATGATACTTTTATATTCTTTTCCCCTACAGCTAAATGCCACAAAACACAATTTTCAGTAATTATTAATGTTATAAGGCAATATTTTTGTAACAACTTATTATTAAACCAAACATTATGTCACTAGAAAGGGTTTGTCTTTGAAAAAAAAAATTAAGGCATCTCTTGAAAAGTATACAAAATCCATTACAAGAACTGGAATTTACCACACAAACAAGTTAGAGCTGAAAAATAAAATAATTTTAGTAAAAACTGTGAAACATTTTAATAACAATTAATAATTTATTAACTTTTAGAATGTTTTTGTTTCTTTGATGACAACTAATTCTAAATAAATCAATATAATAACATAAATTCTAATATCTAATATTCTATTCTTCTAACTTTTTCAATAGGTATCGCAAAGCCACAAAGAATATGTTCCTTTGTTATTGGTAAGATTTTAAGTTAGATACTTATTTTCACAATTTTAAAATATTAATTTTAATTTTATTTTGATTGTTAGAAGGCTTAAATAGTTTAACATAATACATAAATTAATTTTGTAACTTTCATAAAAATAATATAGATGTATAAAAAAAATCAAACATGATATCATAGTAAAAATATTACTTGCTAGAGACTATTCAAAAAATTGTGTGTGTGGTTGCCATTGATATAAGTAAACAAAATATTCATGTTTTTTAAACTTCCAAAAAAAAAATAATAAAATAATATAATAACTTCATAAAATTTAAAAAAAAAAGAAACTAAATATTTAATAGAAAGGATTTTATTTTTTTGTGATAACCTTATCTCTGTAATTAGAAAATAATCAGATCTACAGATCTAATAATGTAGTTATTTTGTAAATAATGAAATTAGATTAATTAAAAACCCAAAATAGAATTATTGTTAATTGGGTTGTCATGTATTCATAAATTGTTGGCTATAAAAATGAATGTCTTTAGTATTCTCTCTCTCTCTTTATAGTTGACAGTTGATCTGAGAGAAAAAAAAGCAATATTATCATTAAAAAAGAAAACAAAATCAAATGCTATAAATTGCTTTTGATTATCAAGCCTAAAGTACAAACTTACTTATAATATACAGAGATGGAAAATACTTTGTTTCATAAATAAGCAGCTAACATGAATGGGTAAAAACAACTTTTATAGAGGCTAATTGTGTTTGTTCATTAAAAATGGTTTCCTGGTTTTTCATGCTAAATGTGTTATATAAATAGTCTGTAAAGAGAATAAAATTTTAAGTAAACAGTAGTACCCTCATAGCCAATGCTTTCTAAAAAACCAGACCTGCAACAAATGCAGAATTATACTGAATGTGTGTATTCTGAAAAAGACATTAAGTAAACCAATAAGTTTTATCTGATCCTGTTATAAAATATCAGTTCGCAACTATTAATCATGGATGTAAATTTTAAATCTACATTTATGACAAGTAAGCTTAGTGAGCATAAATATAGTGTGCAAATATTAACAAATCCACATATATACATTTTAGAAGAGAAATAATTGTACGTACTTTGAACTATAAACTGAAGTGACTTTTAAACCAAAGGTAACAATATACTAATTTCATTTATCACATTAATTTTAGTATTATATTTTATTTTTCCTAATGTGCTATAAAAAAAAATGTCAGCATCTTTAAAAATGGCTTGTCTATCAATATTTATATAAAACTGAATAAAAATAAGAATTTTAACTTCATGTAAATTTTACCACCAACAAGAAAGTACATAAAAACCAAAATTAGCAAGATTAATTCATAAAGCTATGATTACAATACCTAAAGTGTTGAGAGTGCTTAAGTTAAATAAAGATATTTTAAACTATTATATGCTTTTCTTGGTTCAAATGTTTTAACAATTATTAAAAAAAATAATATTAATGTTTTAGTGATATAATATTAAATGTTTTCTCTTTGTGATTATTCATTCTAAATAATTATTGTTGAATTCCATGTAATAAAAAATGATCTTTTTTTAATTTAAAGGGTGATGTATGACGTTCTTTTGTGACTATTATTATTAAATTGTTAATTTTATTATAATCCCATCTTTTTGTTTCTAGCAGCATGCTAAAATATTTCTTACATATTACAAGTGTGTATATGCATGGTTTATACAACTAATTGTCTAACAGAAAATATAAAAGCTAACCTTTATGGGTAAATATTGATCTAGAAATTAAGAATCGTGATAGGGTTTAAGTTATCACATGGTATTTGAATGTCATAGGATTTAAAATGGTTTGCATTCATTAATTACAAAGATTTGTCTACTGCATGATCCATTGACTAATTATTGATAAAGTTATAATAAAAATATAGTTACATGCAATAAAATATTGTAAATGTTTGTAAAAATGTTAATAGACCAATTAGTTGTATCTTTAGTAACCACAACTATCTAAGGTGTATTGAGCAGATAACCACCAGATATTCATTATCTGACCAGTACAGATATGACTGAGTAGTACACCTATGTATTAGGTGATAAGCAATTGCTATAATATAAGTATATATGCATGTGTATGAAATGAAATAGATTTTCACTTTTATTACTTATAACTTTATTTTACATTAAGCTGAATATGATATTAGTTAATTTATGCACTATAAAAGGTGTCATATTTAATAACATTTATCAGAGTAACATTTTTGTTTTCTGAGAACTTAGTATTTACTTCAAATTAACGAAATGAGGATGCATGATCTTCAAATTCAGTGACAAAATAAATTATTTATTAAAATTTTTTGAAGGATAATCTACCTAAAATAATAAAGACATGATAATATTAGGTAGGTATTTGATCTATTTATGTATACAAAAGTTGACTTTACAAGATTAATTTTGGGCTGAACAAGAGAGAATTTGCTTAGAAGTAGATGACATATATGAAAATGTAATTATTATTGTTATAGAGTTGAAATGCAATTCACTTGCATTCAGAATGTCATGTGATTTGATTATCATGTTTTGGCCAACACTGTCTGACAAATTTATGGTAATATTTTATATTTAATTGTTTTTACCTATATGTTATTATAATCACAATAAACATGAAATGTGAGTAAACTTTTAGAATCATGCTATGCTTTAAAGTCCTAAACTAAAGTATGCTTGATAAAGGCATGGTTACTATTTTAAATCAAATTCTATTTTTTTTCTTCTAATATTATGGTATTAAATCATATTTTTAGAAAATAATTATTAACCATTGACTCATGATAATATTAAAAAATATAATGTATTTAAATTGAGTTATCAAGTTATTTTAAATTTTATTATTTTATTTTAATAATCTATTTTTTAGTCCTTAATTTAATAATATATACAATTTCAGTGATTTTGTAATTGTTATTAAAAAATTACCAATCTTTTCTTATTTTTTAAAAACAGTATTATCAGAAGTAAGCTGTTATTACAATTAAGCTGATTTTTATTAAGATATTAATGTATTAAACTACTGCTTATACTTCAGTATACTCATCAACATTACAAAGTTTATGCTAGTAGATAAAATTCACTTTATGTGCATATAATTTATCAGCATAATTTTTTTTCCTGTCTATAATGAAATGTAATTATTTTCTTTTCATTTTTTCCAATATTGTACAAATATTTGCATAGTAAAGTTTTCATTAAATACAAAAATAATTATTATAAGATAGTAAAAAGAAAATTGTTTGCTCTGTGTCTTTAATGTAAATTTAAAAATATGTTTAATCTCTACAATGTAAAACACAGATCGTTTTGTAAGTAGGTCGTAATCTCTAGAGTCTATATTTCTATATTTCTGCTTTAGCTCTCTATGAAACGCAGTCTTTACTTTTTAAACTTATTATTTTAACAGATTAAACCTTAGAATAAGTATTACAAGGTTACAAGGTAAATCTAGATTCTCGCGTGTATGAAAATTTGTCTTTTACATACCATATTTTCAGTTTAATAATTAATTCAAGCATTATTATGAAGGTCTACATTAAGTATCATGTTTAATATATATATCGGAATTGTCTAAACGTTGACTGATTTTAATGATTATATATATAACTGTAAAATACTTCTATGAATGGCAGTCATGTCTAAAACTGATTATAGTTTATTTTATTTATATATTAGTATTTTAAAAATTGTAGAATTTATTCGTGATTTTCTTATAAATATATATATAGCCTAAAAACGATTTACTCGCTGACGAAGAAGCTTCCAAATAAACAAAACAAATTTCGCTTAAAACTATTAAATGGGCCAAGCGCTTTCGAGGTTTGCCCTCATATTCATGGCCGACGAAAGTAATAAATCTTTACGTAGTGTTATTAAATAACAAATATGCAAATATAAATGCAAATCAGTTTGATCAGTCAACACTTGAACAATCCCAATATCAATAACAATCAACAAATTCAACCTGTTGTCAAGGCAACCTCCTTTTAACAATAAAGGTGGAATATATACATAATAATTTTTTATTTACTTTATTATTATTATTATTATAATTCTTTTAAATTTTTGTCTGTAGCAAAATCATTCACCGAGTTATATAAATATTATGTATCATTTATATAGATTAGAACTTTAATCCAAGAAATTAAAATATACAATAATCATGACATCTTGAAATGTTGTGTAAATATATTAATTCAATATTTTTAAAAATATCAAGTAATTTTGAGAAAAATACCACATGTAAAATTTAAGATTTTTTTTCGTCATGTTAATCAGATAATTTTTTTTATCAACTTACATATTAATCATTATTAAAATAGATTATACAAAAAATAAAAAATAAATTATAAAATATTAATGATTCTGTACAATGGAAAATACATTTTCTTGAGAGTATTATCTTTCTTAAATTTAAATAATGCGTTCTTTTTTAAATTATTTATTTTTATATTTTTCTTTATCTATAAAAATCATTGATTAAGAAAGTAATAATGACGTTTTTTCTCCAATATATTTTTTTCTAAACAGCAATTATATAACCCAGAACTTCTGTACATTTTATGAAACTTTTTAAAAACTTCTATAGTCATTCTAAATAATTTCTGGGTATATTGTCTGATGATTGCTAACATTTATTATTTATTTATATTAATATCATGTTTTGTTCATTTAATTTATAAATATATGACCAATGAAATTGATTTTTGTCTACTAACATTTTTATTAAGAAAAATTAATACAGAGTGTATACATAAAATCATGTTACATATGGACTTGTAGTACACAAGGTTCGGGTGCTATCCTACATCATTAATCAAAGTTCTATATAATATCAAACTATATGCAGTCTTGAGTATTTATATTGGACTTGACATATTTTGATTGGATATAACAAGTTTCCACAACTACACCATGGTGTCAAGAAAAAGATGTAACCAATCAGCAAATTTTAGCATAATTTCATGATACATATTAATTGGTTACCACAATTTTGATTCTTCATATTATACCTACCCTTCTTATGAATGTATAACACAATGACCAACAATTACTTCACTTCATCCTTAAAAAGAACTGTATTTTTTTTGTTTCAAATGGTTTTAGCTTGAGGTGGGTGAATTGTATTTGAATTTAAGGATTATATTTCTTGTCCATATTATTTCTTGTGGGCAGTCATCTTCATTAGTTGACATACTGTATGATACACTTGTTGGTCAATAGGTCTTGATGAATTGTGTATAATTACATAGAATGTGCTTATGTTATAGCTAAATCCCATTTTTATTGCACACCAATTTTTCACAAGATGGATGGATATCAACCTTGTAGATTTTCATCCTCTTATGCTCACTTCACTCATGTCATCCACAGGAGGTATCCCTGTTTTGAGTTTTGCATACATTCTTAGAGAATCATCCTCTTTGTGGTTCAGTTCTATCTGCTCCCAAGTGTCAGAAAACAATTTCCCTATAATAACGGATGATCCCTGGTCTTCATACTGCTAAAATTTTCTCTCAATTTTTGACATTAATTTTATAATTGATTTGCTTGAAAAGTGGGATAAGAGAAATGGAATTTTATGAAAAACATTGGGTTTTTAAAAGAATGACTATCCTTGAAACATAAAAGTATGCTATGAACTTTTTCGTGTAATTTTAATAAAAAATTTATTATTAAAATATATTATGAACTATATAAGTGAAAATGGTTTTAATTTTTTAATTATAAACCCCTATAAAACTTATATCTTTTTATTAATAATACTGGGATCAAAACTAGTATCAAGCCACATTTTTGTAGTGAGAAATATGTATGGAATAATCATTTCTTTATTGGAAAGTTTTTACATCTGTATAACATTGTAATAATTAATAATAATAACAAAACTACTACTACTCTACTAATAATAATCATGTTGGTTTCAAGAGCTGCTGCTTCAAATTCTAAAAAATTGCATAATATTAGTTTTTAAAAGATACATTTTCAACTATCACAAAGACTGAACTTGATCTAATTAGATAACAATCTATTTATATAAAAATTCTGTGTGTGTAATTAATAATTTCCAAGAATTAATATTTAATTAGCAGCAACAAATCTTAGTATTGCTAGATAACAAGCAAAAATTTCCTAGTTTAAGCCTACAATAAATCTTAAAATCTGTAACATTACATGTAAATTTAACATACATTGAAACAATTAAGAACTATTGACTATGTCACATATCTTTTCTATGAAAATTTTGAATTTATAAAAGTTTTTTGTTAAAAAATGACATTTTTTAAATTCTTACGCCAATAAAAATGGCTGCCACACAACCAAATGTCCAAGTGGTAGGTGCCAAAATTTTTCCACCATGTTTCCAGCTTTAACTTATGAAAAAAAACTTATGCCAGCATCACCAAAAACTAATTATCATGTCAGCAAAAGCAAAGATATTTTAAGCCCATTAAAGAAGAAGAAAATTTCACAATTCAGGGCAATCAATACATGCAACATTACTAACTTAGAATTAAAAACACAAGGTTGTAGCCCCTACCCATATGGTATGGATTCCTGACATGCAGACAAATATTTGTCAAAAATTATTATTATCATGCCACAGGGACCATTAGCATTATTGAATACATCCCTCTACCCAAGGCCATCATTATATAAGCCACAGACTCCAACTGCTCTCTACATCACTTCCATCCCACTCTCCATTTCAACAAACTCAATTGTCTACCACAGATAAACTCATAGCTTCAACATCATGCTATTATGAACCCTGGAATAAACACTTTGCCACTTGAGAGTAACTTGATACACCTGCTTCATCAACCCATCAATCCAAAAAAATTTGAAAGATCACTTTACTAACTTACCATAAATGCACAGCACATGAACAATAAGAATTAGCCATGACATCTATAGTGCTTCCCAACAAATAAGCACAATTTATATACAGCCACATACCAATGTAATACAACCCCCCAATGCATTTTCAAATACATCCATGAGCTTTCATCTATTTATCTTATAATACTTTGAAAAATCTATGTAAACCTAATTTGACATATGTACCCTTTTATTCAACAATTATTCTTCTTCCAATTATCATAAGCAAAATTGTAAACCCTTATTGCATATATAATCCCATGTATCAAATTGTATGTAAATATTTAAGTTTTTCACGAGCAATTTATATAACACATGAAAAGTATAATGCTCACCACCAAATAAATAGTCCAATTTATATAAAATGATATACCATTCTAACACCAACTCTAACCCCTTCCTCCATCTCAATATATTTTCATTCATAAGGTAATGTGTTTCCATGCATTTTTTTTTCAATATCATATTTTAAAATTCTATGTAAACATAATTTGATACATATACGTTGTTATGTAACAATTATTATTTCAATTATTATAAATTACATTTTTGCCCTATCACAAGCAAGAATGTAAACCTCTATAGCATATGTAATAGCATGTATTAACTTGTATCTATGACCTTATGTTTTTGCATGTAACTTGTAACTTATGTAACCCTTTTCAAATCTTAATAAAGTTTACCTTCTGAAACATCATCATCATCATCATCATAATAATAATAATAATAATAATAATAATAATAATAATAATAATAATAATAATAATAATAATAATAATAATAATAATAATAATAATAATAATAATAATAATAATAACAACAACAACAACAACAACAATTCAATTCAATTCTTTATTTCAATTCTTTATTTATTTAATGTACATATCAATAGCATTTACCCAATAATAGATAGCACAGTAATGTCATTATCATGTACAAATCTAAATAAGCATTAAAAAAACAAAACAAAACAAAAAATAATACCAATAAAATAGAAAAACAATAAAATGCACAAATAAATAAAAAGGCAATATATCAAATGAAATTATTATTATTATTATTATTATTATTATTATTATTATTATTATTATTATTATTATTATTATTATTATTATTATTATTATTATTATTATTATTATTATTATTATTATTATTATTATTATTATTATTATTATTATTATTATTATTATTATTATTATTATTATTATTATTAATAGTAATAATAATAATGATGATGATGATGATGATAATAATGATGATGATGATGATGATGATGATGATAACAACAACAACAATTTTAATTTCATTTAATTTTAGTACATTTAGCAGATTTTACACCCAAAGAAAAATACATATCTAATCTAGCTCACAAAACATTTGCAAAGTTTTTTGTACAGTAGTCCTAAATGTTCTGTCATTTGTTTTAAATATATTAACAACACTAAACTATTTATTATACAATATAGATAATCTTACTAACGGTGAATTTTTCAATGTTTGCTTTAAACTTTGGAATGTTATACAGATTTTTTTAATCTCATATCGTATATCTTCATCTCAAATGATAATGTTGCTTGACAATTTCTCAAGTATCTGTCCTGATGTAATTTTTTAAGTATTTCATATCAGTATAGATTCTTCTTTTATAAAGTTCATTGTCATCATATATTATTTCATATTTAATATATCTTAGAATTTTTTATAAACTCTTTCTAATGCTAATCCATTACTTCATTTACAAGAGTTTCAGAACAAAGATTCATAATTTCAAATAGGATATTGAATATTGTTATTAAATGTTCTATTATTATTAAAATAATATCTGAATTCTTATGATATTCTTTTTTTAAAATACTTTTTAAATTCCATATATAATTGAACATTCTTGTAGATGATTATTTAGAAAATGATATCACATAACAATTTTCAATGTTAATTTCCATATAGTTTCTTAACACCAATATTGAAATATTTTGATATCAGATTGTAATATTTTCTGATCATCAAAATTATTACTATGTATACAATTTAATATCATCTGCAAAACAAAGAATATTAGAAACAACTACACACTGCTCTACATCCAAACAATAAACTGAAAGGATACTGGTCCAATTATACTCCTTGCAGCACTCAAACATTACTAAAATATGAATGTGATTATGTAAATCCAAAATAAACAAAATTAGATTTATTTGAAACAAAAGATGCAAACCACTGCAGAAGTTCTCAATTAAAACCAATAATATGCAATTTGAAAATCAAGCTGGAATGATATACTCAAAAAAATGCTTTGCTTAAATCAAAATAATTTATTTCTAGTTGAAACCTGTTATAATTGCATTTGCAATAACATCTTGAATATTTATCAAATTAGTTTCAACAGATCTACCTAGTAGAAGGTCATGTTGTGTTTAAAATAATGATCTAGTTATTTAATCTATTATCTTATTATACAAACATTTTTCAAAGATTTTTGCAGCTATACATAATAATAAAATAGATCTATAATTACAAAGATCATTTGATTTGAATTTTGTTATTGGTATAACTTTTGCAACTTTTTATGAATCAGAACCAATATTCTGCTGAAAAGAGATATTGAAGCTATAACGATGATGATGATCAGGTTGCAAAGTATGTTTTTGACAAACACTGCTACTAATTTTTGACACAGATCTGGATACCAAGAGTAATTATTAAAGAAAAACAGTTCAATATATGACATAATTTCATGCATAGATAAATATGGCTTAAGATTGTAAATAATAATTTGTAAAGTGCATACTCATTACATAAATAATAAATATTAAGTCTATAACCTTAAGACTATGCACCTAAAATGTGACAATAGGGACTTCTACAAATCTAAACACAAGATTGTTAATGTTGTGTTTAGATTTGTAGAGATCCCTATTGTTGCATTTTAGGCACATAGTCTTAAGGTTATAATCTTAATATTTATGGCTTAAGATTGTAAAATATAGTGTCATATTGTCAGTTATAGTCACTAAATTAATCTTGATTTTTGTTCTTGTAATTATTAAACTTGCAGTACAATAGGGAGGTAACTTATTATCCATGTAGTATGAAATCAAGTTACCTGTGCTGTATGATGAACAAAGTTAATTCAGAGGAGAACTATATATGATGAGCATCTGGTGGTTAGTAATAAATGGGGAGTAAATTCTGTGTCTGGTGGTTGATGGCCTTAAAGGCAGTTAGTGTAGAGGAGCTATGTTGGAGGTAATAGATGGTACCATTAATGTGGTTATTGCTGGACTATGATCTTTTATAAATTGGATGATTGTTTCAATAGTGACCAAATTGTAGAAAAAATATCTAGGGGTGCAGTATTGTTGTCCCTTGATTTTTTGCATTTTATTGATAAATGTAGCTGGATGTCTTCTGGTGTTGTTGCCAATGGTAATAATGCAGTGAGGGTACCAGAAAGTATGTAGGCTGAAGGTTGTTGCATGTGTTGTTGTGGTGTTTCTTCTGACAGGATTAAATTAGTTGTTGTATAGATGAAACTGGTTGTCTATATGTACTTAGTTTGATAGTCCTGATTTGACTGAGGGCATAGCACTGCTAAAAGATGTGTTGTTGAGTTTCAAACCACAATAACATAAGGCACAAATATCAATCTATATAAAACTTGTACAACATGATTGCATAAAAGTTATGTAATTTTATGTAACCCAAATGATTAATAAAGTTTATTATAGTTGGAATAATAAGAATAATAACAATAATTAGTAATAAAAGTAATAATATTCAAAAAATCAATACATACAAAGTATCTGGAGATAAGTTTTATTTAATCATAATAGCATGCTTAGCATGCTTTTAACTACTGAGTAGTCAGAAACATAGCACTGATTGTAAGAGAGGCTTGGGATATTTATAAGAGAATAACCAAAATAGAGAATTTGCATAATATTTAAATTGTAAATAAGTTTTTCAGATAATCAACTTTTTTGAAAGGGAGGACACATAATTATTATTATATTGATAGCATATTTATCCTTTGCAATAAGCGAGGGCTCTTTCATTTTATGTTTAACATCATTACATTCAGAACAGACAATATTGGAAGATATAGGTTCAAAGCTGGGTCTGAATTTGGATTCCTGCTCAAAGAAAAATGGATTTGGCTTTATACTTTGCTTTGGCTTGATTATGTAGATATCTGTGTTGTGCAGTGTGGATGGATAAATTGCATGTGATCCTCTTAAGTTACATGTGATCTTCTTAAGCTGCATGTGATTTTCTATAATAAACTGCATGACAATTACTATTGCAGTTCTCCAGAACATCAGAAATCTTCCATCTAGAAGTCATGCCCATGTAATAATCTGAACAGTCAAGGAATGTGTATCTCAGAAATGCAGACAGTTAATCAGGAACCAAAAACATTAGTGAAGTGCAGAAATCCAAGTGGCTGGTGACCAATACAATAGAAGAAAGAGATAAGTCACATTCTCAGAAGTATAAAGTGTAAAAGTCCTAGGTAATTATGAATTTTCTTATTCCCAAGAATGAAATGATCATGTTCAAATAAGAGTCTGTGTTAATCTTTGATAGCCATAGCAATATTTATGTTCCTCCCATAATTATCATATAAAATAACCCTAGTATTTGTGTGCGTTTTTAATCTTCCCATAATATATTTTAATGAATATATGCAAAGCTTTCCTTTAAGTAGGAAATTTATATTTCAAGGTGTGTGTGTGTATGCAGATTTATAATGTTTTAATTGTATTATTTTTTATTATCATGTATTTTATTAAAAGTGTGCCTAACAAATTTATAAGTTTCCTTATTGTAATATTCTTTAGTAGCTGTTTTAATTAGAAGTGTTTTAAAATAAATTGTTTGTTTGCTAGTTATTATTTGGTTGGCTACTAATAGACATTTTTAAGTTAAGTGTAAGCACTGTGATCTACTATAGTTTGTCTGCCTACAAATAAATAAAAGAGCTAGTTAGTGATTAATTAAGCACTAAATTGTTTTCCTGTTGTCCAGGCATGCTAATTATAACATAGGATTAGCTGGCCCCTGAGGTTTTACCTCAAAACAAATAAAAAGGCTTTGGAAGGCAGGGGTTTGAATTTAACAGCTGATATGTTCTATAGTCTAAAAATGTGGCCAATAGTTATACTCTCAACCGCCTATGACTGATTATAGTTGCTGTTGGTCTTATGCACCATATGTTTTTGACTTCTCCGCTTGAAGAGCCAGTGCGCTGTGATAATAAAAGTGCAGCTGGAGAGGTTGATATTTAATAACATTTTTTTTAATTATAAATTTATATAATCAGAGAGATCTTCTCTTACCCCGTTCAATATCAAAACACTCTTGCATGATATATATTAAAAAAACTTATAAATATAATATTTCATAGAAGCCCATAGATGTTGACTAAATGTACAATTTCACAATTTTTTTATCAACATAATTTATTAATACTTTAATAAACCACTTTAGCTAAATTTTAATAAAATATTTGTATCTAAACAAGATGGTGTATTTGTTTTCAATACATTATCTGATTTATCTTTTTTAATTACATTTTAATTTAACACATGCTTGTCTTCAATTAAAAATACCGAAATTTAAAATTCTGAGAATATTATTTTTCTTTCCATATTATTAGCTTAATTATTTATAATGTTTGATCTTGTAAATATGCTTTAATCAGAAGCTTTTAATGTGTTAGTTTTATTTTAATGTTTATTCATACACATTCCTTTATGATATATTATCACATTATATATTTTTTTAAAATTAAAAGTTTCTGTTATAACATCAGACAACAAATCATATAAATTAACCATTAAAGCAAAATTAAAATCAAATAACTTTTTAATTTAATTTTAAGTTTGTATATTTCCTTGGTATGCATCTAATGAATAAATTGTTTTCAAACAATCGGAGAGATTATTTGTACTAATTTATGTATAATAATAAGAAAATACCTAATATAAATTTTATTGTGCATATGTATCTGAGCACAAATAAAATTTAAAAAAAAATACTACAGTAGCAAATATATATATATATATAGTCACCTCAACTTTCTCCGCGCAATCTTTCACTTACTTATCCTCAATAAACTCTCATTTATTTCAAGTAGCTAGTCAATTGAGTTTATACTAACTTTAGGATCAAATATGCCGGAGGCGCCAAATTGCAGCTACAAATTGTAATGTCCACCCGAGGTCATCATCATTAGTCAATTTAGGACTATAGAAGATACTGGAGAAAGTAATTAAATTGTCTCTCAAAATAATAATAATAATAATAATAATAATAATAATAATAATAATAATAATAATAATAATGATGATGATGATGATGATGATGATAAAACCATTCAATCTATGTAGTCTTAATTTCAAACCTAGCATTAGTCATGCAAATATTTCATGATAAACTTATTATAAAATTCATAATAATGAGACAACTTTCTTCCACAACTTTATTATAAGTATCTGATCTCGAGTGGTAACTACAGAAAATGCTATATACAGTTATCGTTTATATCTGACTGGAAATAAATCGGTAATTAATGCAGAGAACTCATTATCTATGTTCATAATATAAAACTATTATTTAATTCAATATTAGATAAAATTTATCACAAATATATCCTCCCCATTTAATTCCATTCCTTTATTTTTCGTTCTCGGCATCTATCACTTTCAATAGCTACAATTATATAACACGGAATGTCTGTGTTATGTTCTCTAAACTGAGAATTCTAATCTTATTTCTCTAACACACCTATATCTTTTGATCAACTATCAATTCATGATCCCCACTTTTATAATAGTATAACAATTTTAATATAATATGCTACTTGATTTCCAAACTAGCTCTTAGACTAAAATTGAACTGCTCTTTCTCAAGGTCTAGATCTGTCAAGAGATGCCCATATAAGTGATTATATTGTAATGGATATGATTCCATATATGCTAAAACAAATTTTAATAAAAGTTTAATAGTGGGAATCACTCTAAACACTGAGAGCAGGAAAGGGATTTTATGTCTGCTCCCAATATTCACAACATTACAATGAATCAAAAGATTAAATTTGTTAAACTTAACTCAACTATTCCCTGTCATTTTTATTCTATTACTTCTAATCTATTTTAATTAATAACCTTAATAATTTTATTTTGCTAAAGTAAATTATGGAAGTAAACCATGGACGTCAATCAGATAAATCAATCAAAATTTACTTATGAAAGTAAAGTACGGAAATGAATCGTAAAATCAGATTATGCAAATTAATTATGACATAAATTATGTGAAAATGAATTTTGTAAAGGTGATTTATATAAAATGAATTATGCAAATCGAATATAGAAATAATCAATATAAAATCAACACTGTAATTCAATCATGGGAATAAATTATCAATATAAAATTAACTATGTGAATCGAATATGGAAACAATATCATAATGACTACTGCAAATCGATCTTGGAAATAAAGTATCATTATAAAAATAAATAATTAAATTTAAATATGAACTAATATTACTTTAAATATAGGTGCTGGATATATAGATTCTGGAGATATTTGAAACATCAAAACACAAAACACAATATAATCTTATAACAATAGTAAACTTTATTACATTAACAATAATGATAAAAATTAAATAAAAACACACTAAATTATAATATTGTTACACACAAACATATGATTCCAATCTATTCAGGACTCTTATTCGAACACACGTTTGAATTAACTAAGTTCCTGGATGACTCACTTCTTGTTTTGACCCATTCATTTATTAAATAAATAATTAATAATAATAATAAATACAAACGCTCACACCTGGAATCAGAATTCGTATATTTTAGCTTTAAGGAAACTTATATCTTGAAAAAGAAGAAAACCTACAAATTTCTACTTCCCCCCTTTTTATTGTAAATATTGTCCATTGGACTATTCCAAAATAATATATTTGCTTCAATTATTCTAACTAATAATGTGAAATAATCTTAAATTTCTAAACCATTTTATCAAGCAATAATTTTCACATTTCCAATGAAGAAGGAGGATATGCCACAGAAATCCTCTACTGATTTTTCAAACAGGTTTAAATTCAAAACCCACACTTTTACGATAATGCTTCTCAGATCTTTACACTCGGTTTGACTGTATATCTTAATATGTCAGTATGTCCGCTCAGCTTGATGACCTCAATTTACCATCATTCAAAAAAATCAACACAGATCGGCCAGTTTATTAATTAAAATCTTTGTCACTCCTCATCATACATATACATCTGATTGAATCCTTATCCTATAAGGGCCACTTTTTTCTGTCCTACATAAGAAAGCTCTCCTCATATCACTCATCACTATGCAGTATTTATAATGTGCACATCTTGGTAAGGGAAATAAAAAAAAACATCATCAACTTCAAACTTAAACTATTTGCTTGAGCCACAGAGAGAGAGAGATCTTTTCCTAAGATCCAGAATTGTGTAAAGAGCTTCTGCCTAGATGCCTACTCTCTAGATTGGCATGCAAAACATTTTCTACAATTAAACAGTAACTTTATTAATAATTCCCTATCTTAATAAAATAAATGGAGTGAAACTTAATCATCTCCACTGCCATGGTAAATAAATCATGAGACAGCTATTTCCCATCTGTTGGGTGGTAGGATTACTTTATATTAGTAATGACAAGCATTTATAGCTTTATACATGCCCATATCTACATTGACTAGATAAATGACAAAGACTAACCAAATCCCGAATCCAAGAATATATGAATTATTTCAATTTTAAACAGTCAAGCCAACAACATACATAACATTTATATTAATAACAGATCAACAATACTTTAGCATAATTATGGGTTTTATGACCATCCTCCCCACTCTTCATATTTACTATTAAGCACGAATTAAAATTTTGTTAAGAATAATAAAATATCTATATCATTTCTCTATTTGCTTTTAAATTTAAATTTACATGAGCATCTATATTTAAATGGTATCAAAATCATTTTTTTCTCTTTCCTTCAAATGTTTTAAACATAAACAAAATATTAAATTAAATAATCTAGTGATTAGAGTGTGACATAGCATATAAACAAAATGAAATATAATAAAAAAACAAAAAACAAAAAAACAAATGACATATTATATAAACGAAATAAAATAAGAATAAATATCAATATTACAGATTGTCTCTTTAAATGTATTTTCCTTCCACTATCCATCAATCAGTTAATATATTCAGTTCATTTTACTTGAGATAGCTATATACTTGCACATCAGACAGTTATTTTAATTAAATGTGTATAGAAGCATAGACAGTCATTTGAATCAAGATAGACAAAAAAAAACGTAGATAGTTGTTTGAAATCAAAAGTATAGCTACAGGAGAATTAATAAATTTTAAAAGGCTTCTGTTGGTTACCTTCCAATTGATGACCTTCTTCCTAGATTTTAATTCCTTGGTTTCCTTTCTTCTTCTTTTCCATTTAAATGTTCAAAGCATATACAACAAGCAGTTTCTGACTACCAAACATGAATTAACTTTTTAAACATTTTCAGATGTTTGCTGCAATCTTCAAATGAATTTTAAACAGCCAAATAATTATTATAATCTGAATTGGGGTTTCAATCTCATACAAAATTTTGATAGTTCTCTCCTTCAATGAATTTGCAATAAGCAGAATGGATAAGTTGTAGCATTTAGTATAAAATGTCTTATTCAAAGTTGATTCATTCATAATTGACTTGAGGGAAAGAAAAACATGCACCACTTATGGATGAATTAGAAATTCATATTTTGGTCTACTATAAAACTTAAATACATTATATTCTGAGAAAGAAATTTTAAAAACTTGAAAAAAAAACCTTTAGAGATATTAATTTTTAGTTAGTTAGTCCCTGTTCTCAATCAGCAAAAAAGGTTTTCTCCTGTTCACTTTTCTCAGTTTTTATAGGGTAAAAGAGAGAAAAGGAAATATATTACCCCCCCCCCAGTGGTTCCTCTTCAAGTCTAATTAAAAAATCCCCACTCAGAATGAATAATGACTCTTTCTAAAATGTTACTTTTTTAACAACTTTGTCTTCCTCACTTAAAACATATCTTTTTAGTTAACACACTAGCGATTAATTTATGGAAATTAGTCAAAGAAATCCTAATTAAAAAATTAAGCTTGCTGACATTTTTTTTGTCAAACAAAGGTTACATTCATTTGATCTAAATAATTTCTTATTTAGATTTACATTTTTAATAATTAAAAAAAAATATGTCAGTTTCTATAAAGGAAAGAAAAAAATCAAACTCATATATCTGTATCACACACACATACATGTGCAGAACATGAAACAGAAAACTGATTATTCAGATTATATGAACACAAATATCTATCATAATTTCTTATAATTACAAGCATAACATCAATTATAATTTCTGATAATCATAAACATAACCATTCACTATAATACCCTATAACTTTAAACTTATTCTCTACAAAGAAACTGTTAACTAAAGCTACTAACAATCAATTCAATTTTAATTCTCATCAACTCTTTAGTAATAGACACTCCACACAAACACAAACTGTCTCATATATGTTACTTTTGAGCTATATAGCCATTACTTTCTGAAATAAAAACTTTTAACTTTTTCTTTTTTTCCACAATTACTTCATTTTATTACATTTGGTTTATAGATGGAATAAACCAAAAGACTACTATATATATATATATATATATATATATATATATATATATATATATATATATATATATATATATATATATATATATATATATATATATAGAAACACACATTAGTAACATCAGTGAACACTGTATAGAAATTTATAAGAAGAATTAACTGAAGTTAAATTAGAATTTGTTAATAATATATTTATTATGAAATAGTTTCATTTAAAATTTACCTCTACTTTTATATAAAATTGCTTTTAACAGTATTTTTATTCCCTATACAAATATAAAAAAGCCTTTAAATGATTCATTATAGAGTTTTTAAGACCTTTTCAACAGATTTCAACTGAACAACACTCACTTGCTAGGTGATACCTTGTGATTATATATATATATATATATATATATATATATATATATATATATATATATATATATATATATATATATATATATATATATATATATATTCTAACATATCCTTTGTACATTCACTTCTGGATAATACAAATATAAAATAAAATGGGTTAGCTCAGTTAATGATTATGTTTGGTTCGATGCAAATAATTAATAAATAAAATATCCCACATTATATTAAAACATTTTAGTAGCTGAAGTTCATAAATAAAAATAAGGTTCAGTTTATAAAATAAATAAGTATTTAATTATATCATGAAACTTAGAAGTGAAAATACATGTGACAAGAAAGATTACATTGAGCCAATATCCCACAAGATACCACCTCAATGGCATAAGAACACTATCTCCCCTTATTACTATCTCAAATAAATAAACTTATAGTATTCTTATGACTTTAATAAATCCTACTTATTAAGATGAAACTAATAATTAAATCTTAATCTCTTATCTACTATAATTTAGCTCAATAAAATCTCAGGTTCATAAAATTGTTCTAAGTTAATTTAAAATCACGGTAGTAAAACATGAGAAGGGATTTTATGTCATACTCTACTACGCTTAACTACTACTAATAATAAATAATAATAACATTCTTTATTGTATGAACTAATTCTGTATATCTCTACTCTTCACTATAATTTATTACTATAATAAAATAATAAAATACCATAATATAATATTTTATCTTCAGATAATAATGTAAGACAAATATATGGTAGCACTTTATAATCTGACAAATAAAGGTGTTTGGCAATGGATAGCATATAATTAAATGTACCATTATGATAACTAATTTATGACCATAAGATAATGTAAAAATGATTTCTTAATTAAATGAATCCCAAGAAAATATTCAAATTCTTAAATGAATTCTTTATTTATCTTTGTGCAATAATTATATGTTTAATTTAGTGACTCTGTATTATAGATGCATGGTGATGATGGGAAAAATAAATAATCAGATTCACAAACTTTTGAATAAACAAATTTAACAAAGTTTATTATTAACAATAAAATAAAATAACAATTTACATCGGACATCCTCACTTTACACCGTTTGACATTTTTTATTACTTAGTTATTAAACAATCTATAATTTATTTAAGTCATCATTCTGACTTAAAAATAAAAATAATAAAATAATACCATTTTATTTATTTTTTAAAATCAATCCTATGATAAAACTACATTTTATTACCTATTTTAAGATATATCATCTTTAATTATTATTTAAGTTATGCTTCTTTTAAAATATTCATAGAAACATAGTATGGAAAAATAAAATAAGAATACTAATAGTGAGTATGGATCTTTTTAAAATAAACAATTTCATTTTACAATGTTAAAAAAAATACTATATAAGATATCTACTATTAATTTATTATTAAATTGTGTGGATATTATTGTTCACTGCATTGTGATTATCAAATATAATATATCCCATTTAATACCACTGTAATACTATATAATTGTAACTACTGATACATTCCTTATTATTTACTAAATATAAAATTATATCTATGCTTATTGTTTATATCGTTTTACTTTATAAAACATCATATTTTAAAAATATGCAATACTTATTTCAAAACAAAATAAAGCATTTAAAAGTTATTTAACACTTTAAAGAACAACTTTGTTTTATATACTTTATTCTTGAAATTTTATTTTACTTCCAATATAAATAAATAAAAACATATCTTATGATTCTTTTCCTTTTTAGGATCTATTGGATTTACAATTCCTATTTATACAAATTCTACTTCTATGTAAATGAACTCATCTCATTCAAATGATAGCATATCTTAAACTCTAAATTATCTATTATTTCTTTTCAAATATATCATACTGAACGATGTAGTTACATTGGAAATCTAGATAGTGAACAGATGTAGGATCTAGGGAAGAAAACCAGAGTATAACTCATAACATGTCAAAATATCATGACACAGTATATCTACAAGAAATAGAGGCATGACCTAGTCTAATGTCCTCCAATAATATTAATGATGTCCAGCTATTCCTTCAGCTTAGTAAAACATCAATACTTAAAGAAAATAGACACTGTCCAAAATAAGTATATCAGTTACAGGGCACTGTTAACTGTACTGACATCCATGAAGATTATAAAATATTATTCATATTCCCTCATCACATCCTATTATAACATTATCTTGGTTTCACCATTTTACTACCAAGACACTATATTATTATTTCCTAAAGATTTATCACATCTTATATTGACAAAAATAACTATCTTGCATATTCAAAACAAATAAAATTCATTTATAATTAGAGCGATCTCATTGATCCACAAGAAAAGTTTGCTTACTTCCTTATTCTATATTCTAAAACATATACAAACTTGTAACATGAATCCTTGAAACATTCAATAATATTAAAGTTTTTAAATGAATCACCTAAATATTTACTATTATGTTGTGTTATATTACTAGTATAAAAATTATAGTATGCATATTCCCAAAATAAATCCTAGTCTCATCATTTTTTTAAAAAAATGTATAAAATGTGTTTACATATAATTAAACATTTATATTTTCATTCATTATAATTCATAGGCAATCTAAAAATAAAACAAAATATACATCATAAAATATCAATATACATTAGCTATTACCAAGTGATATTATCTGGTCATCACTTTTTGCAGTCTTTTTTTTTTATCCACTAGACATAGTGTAGCATACATAAAATACATTTATACTTTTACTTAAGTATTTCTATTTAAACTATTAATTTATTATATTATAGGATTTTAATACTATCAATAGATTAATGTTCATGTTCCTACTCTAATAAACTAGAAAATTTACATTTAAAATAAATAGTAATAAATAAAAATCATATTTACATATCTTCAGCTGAAAAACAATTTTTTTTTTTTTTTATAAGTCTGAATATTACAATTTTTTTTCTCAAAAGTTTTTTTTTAAAAAAATTCTCTTCAGGAGAATTCTACAACTTTCCCCTGTTGCTATGATGATGAACAAGACAATACATTTTCCTGTGGCAGTGGGCAATGTTTTAAATGAACAACAAAAAAATATGATATCTTTAAAAATCTTGAAAATTAAATAAAATAATAATCAATCCATCCTGGAAAAGTTTATAGAACAACAGTTTTATGTTTCTATTATCCAGAAACAATGATTATTAAAATCATAATAAAATTATATTATTAAAAATAATAAATTGAAGCTTCTATTCTGGAATATTTTTTTATTAGCTGGCAATCCTGTCCCTTTGACTTATCTTGAATTATACGGATAAATTATTTGCACACTATAAAGCATTTTTATAATTTCACATTTTATTTATTAGTATGTTCATTTTCTTTATAAGTTTCTTCTTCAAAGAAATTTATTATTCTTTATTACCTATTCAGTGGTTGTTTCCTTATGGTTTAAATTATCAGCTTTAAAATAATTTTTCACGAGTGCATATAACCTATATATTATTCAGGTTTTTAAATGATATACACTTTTCTAAATATTTTTCCATGAGTCTTTTCTTAAAACAATTTCTTGAAAATATTTTTAAAATGTTTTCTTCAGAAAGGATATAACATTTACTCTTATAACGTGATATTTCCATAAAGTTATTATAAAGTGTGTTTGTCCTGTTGCTTATTAATATTGGACAAGGCTTATCTTGCTATACAAAAATAATGTGTCTTTACTTTAAGTCAGCAAACATTTTTCTAATAAGTTTCTCACATAATGTTCATAAAATTAATTTATTCATTTGAATATTTCTCCTGTTCAATATCATTAAAACTGCACTAATAAACATTATACGCAGTTTTAAAATATTATAATTTGAATACGTTTTATTTATTGGTATATCCATTTTATTACTGTGAAGTTATAAATTAGATTTTAACAAATATTCCTGATAACAGGACATGTAAAATTAGCAAAGCATATTAAATGAAGTTATTACTAATATTTATATTTTACACTCTTTTTTGCAAATATTTGTAATAAAATATCCAATTAGTTTTGTAAATAAAATTGTACGAGAGCACTAAAAAATTGACTAAATAATAAAATTAAAACTACTATTACCTTGATAGCTTCTGATAAGATCTGCTACTTTACTACATTTTTAAATCACACCCAATCACCTGTGCAATCCGTATTTATATCCTAGAAAATATGTCATTCTATTGATTGATTCTTACTTTTGGTTTGATACCAAATTTGCATAATGTTAGAAACTTACACAATTAAATTTCAAAATAAAAAATATGAGATATTAAAACTTTAAAAGTATTTAAAATTATTAATCTTAAATCAATTATTACTTTATTAAATTGATTAAACACTTAAAATGACCTTTTTAAAACAATATTTAATGATTTATCCTACCTTTAATATTCAATGTATCTAGTTTATTTTAAAACAAAAATATTTAACTTTTATTTATTAACTGTACTCGTTTTTATTACATTATGATAGTAAACTTAATATTTAATATTGGCCTTTATGATAGGTAATAATTATATCCAATTCTATAATGCAATTTTACAATATTTTAAACTTTACTAATAAATACTAGCAAGCAAGTGTGTGCAACCACATTATTATACAAATCACATGATTGAGATAACCAATACAGACATTATCCAAATTTCTGTCTAGCAATAAATAATAAATTGCTACACTTGTTGTATTAAATAAAATAGTACAATAATACGAAATTTGGAAAAATAATTTGGAAAATATAGAATTAAATATAACTTTCACTACCATAAAGATTACTTTTAAAATATAGGATATTAATTATAATTATTAAATATAGTTTATAAATTTAGATATATCATTTATTTATCTATCAGTTTAAGACTATTAAAATTGAACTTTTAAACATACTTTTAAATATTTATAGCTGTGTTATTTATTTTGGCCCTTTTGCAACCATATGTAATAATATTTCTAGCTTTATTTAATTGTTCTTATGTTATTCATTATAATTTTATGTGTTATGGATTTTCATTTAGCTTTAAATTGTACTTTAAGATATTATTAACAAAATATAACTAACACATCAAACATTCTAAAATTTAAAATTTTTAATAATTTATTGTGGTGAGCCAATTCTCACCTATAGAAAAGGGCACAATATATATAAAGAGAGAAAGAGAGAGAGAGAGAGAGAGAGAGAGAGAGAGAAAGAGAAAGCAGCAGCAGCATTCAGCAGCTATTGTATCCCCTCCCCCAAAGTCAATTAGACAAAAAGTGAAGAAACATATTAGTTAAGTAATACTACATTATAGTAAACCTAATAAAGTTTATTTAAAATTAAATAATACTACATTAGATATAATTTTTTATGATGATATATATAGAAAGAGAAAGAAAAGAGTGATAGACAGTAATTATATAAATAGATAAAGAGTTAGATAGATAGATGAATAGATAGTTAGATAGATAAATAAATAGATGGCTATAAAGTTTTTTTTAATTATAAAAAAAACAAAAGACATGAGGATAAAAATTAAACAGTGGCTGATCTCAAGATAATTTGCCAATATTTCAATAGCAACATTGTATTTAAACTGTAAGAAAAATAAATTATAACTTTAGCATCAAACCTCAAATTAATCAATAGAAGCAAAAAGTTAAAGAATTTGTGATAAAATTATAACATATTTCAAGAATTCGTGCTGCAATTCTATGAGTATAGACTTTTAAATACTAGATAGTTTTAGAATGTTTTTCTTTTGTAAAAAGGATCTTACTGTCGTTTTTCATGACATCCGTGATGCTGCCTCCTATTTTATTTTTAATGTCAACCATACTATTTATCAAAATTTATATTATAAGAAATATTGTGAAATGTAGCTATGTATTTTATAATATTCCTTTATTCTTTTCTCTACCCATATATTCTTTTAATCTTACTAATATAACATGTAGGACAAATCTTATGGAAAAAAATCAATTATCAATTGGTACATTTACTTAATAATTGTTCACAATTTGAACTGTTGAGATATTTATATGCCTGGCATGGTTTATTGAAGTGATAAGATGGAAAATACTTTGTATGTTAATCATGGTCCAGCTTAACCAGTTCATATGCTGGAAAATTTTGTAAACTTCCAGTAATTAAACAATACATTTTTTTTTATTTTAACATCCTTAGTATCATTGAATGTATTTAACTTTTTATAAGCTTAATTATAGGTATAAACATTTTGTTTTACAATTTTATCTATAAAATTAAAATATATATTTTAATTTAATTCGCATGAAAAATATAATATGTCAACTGAATATTTGCTTAAACCTACAATAAATGAGATTTTCTTTTCTATTTTTTGAAAAAATGAAGTCAAATTAATCATAGATAGAATTAAATCCAGTTACTATCAAAATATATCCTACAGATGCCCCAAAATAAACTGATGAGAATCAGTCATCAGCTAAATATTGAATAAAATAAAGGTAAATTATCAGAAATGTTAAACATTAACCTCTTCAAAGTTGTTAAGAAATATATTATAAATTTTACAAGCCCTTTTAACTCTTAAAATATGAATAAAGATGTGAGTTAAATACAAATACTGCCAAGAAGCACTTTGGCTGAACCAGGCTTCATCAATTGGTTTAAATCATTGTTCATACATATTTTCTTTATCATCATTATTCAATATTATAAAGATGCCAAAAAGTACATACAATCACAATCAAATGAACACATCTTAAATCAATTTATTGAAATAATTAAAACTATATTAAATAACATCATTATTAAAAAAATAAATACTGCCTATCACTATACTATTAATTATAAATAAAATAGATAAATCATATAACATTATAATATTAGCCAAAAATATATATTAAAATTATTCCATGACTATGGTTTCTTCTATTAACAAATATATCTTTTCTAATAAATTTAATAAGATAATATAACATATAATTCAAGACCTTAGAACCACATGGTTTGAATTTAAACACTGGAATTATTACATCTCTGGGTTACCTGGTCTCCTAAATGTTTTTTATATGTGAGATTTTTTATGTGAAAATTTTCTTATATAAGATTTTTTTATGTAAAGATTGGTTATATGGATGTTTAATATCTGTGTCTAATTGGTATATAGATAAATAATTAATTATTATAAATTATTGTACTTTGCACTAACTATAATTTTCGATTAAAATGTATAAGTATTTTAGTTTTTAATATATTAATGTGAGCACAGCTATTTTTTGTATGTGAGCAGTCTAATTTTTGTATGTATGCACATATGTATATTTTAATTTTGGATTTTTTATTTATTTCAATGTAAATAGAATTTAAGCTTGATTAGGAGGAAATGTAGTTTTTTTTTGTTGTTATTGTTGTTGTTTGAATTTTATCATTGATTGGGTAGATATTCTGTGTTGGATTTGGTGACCAATCAGGGGGTTTTTGTTAAATTTTTAATCTTTTATCAAATCTGTAAATTTTTGATTATCGCCATTTTACTGTGCAATTTTTATTTCTTTCTGATGAAAACCAGTCCTCTGGTTGAAATATAATATTATTTATTGGATTTATAAGTCTTTTTTTGTTTATATATATATATATATATATATATATAAAAAAAGAATTATATATATATATATATATATATATATATATATATATAATTAGGTTCCAACCAGTAACCACCTAAACATTCACAGTAAAATATAGTAATCAATATTTCTACCAGCTGTCAAGGCAACCTTCACACCTTTTAATAGCAAGAATGGAAATCCATTCTTACTAATGGTCCATTGAATATATATGGACACTTAAAGCTTGCAACTTGACTACAGAGTATGAAATATTGATACATTGAAGTTTAAATAAAGCTCTTTAAACATTATATATATACATATGCCATTATATTCATGTAAAATAAAAACTAAGTTCGCAAATAAAAATAAATTTATTAAAAATCTGAAAGCTAAAAAAAATTAAAGAGTTGTAAACGTATGTATATATATATATATTCGCACAGATGCAAAACTTTAAAAATATTTTTTTTAATAAATAAAAGTATTTGAATGTACTTTGTTATAAAAAAGTACAAGATTTAAAGATTTATATATTTTGTCAATGGAAATGATTGTTTATGAATTGTCGAAAACCAAACTAGTCCTTAGGACTCTTATATACTGTAATTAAAAAGTCAGAGGATAAGATAGATAAGAGAATAAAAAGAATTAGCTTGACCAATGGAAGCACCAAGCCTCAGCCTGGACCCAAATGAAAATGATGGATTAGTGACATTTTGTTGGTTGAATCTGTGTGGATACTATAAAAAAAGAAATATTGAGTTCCAAACAGTGCCAGCTTTTTTGTGTTTGAGACATATGATAGGATGCACATATCACACTCTCTTATTTTTTTTTTTAAAAAAATGAAATGACTGTAATTCCAAAATGAAACCAGCTTAGGTCACTTCCAGAACATCAGATCAGTCTTCCAATGGAAACACTGCGGGAATTAAAAACAGGAACCTGGACTCTTCTACCGTGAGCTATGAACTATACAAATTAACAAAAAAAAATAATAATTAAGAACTTTCGTCAATTTTTTTTTAAAGATTCAGCTAACCTAAATTTAAAAATGAACTCTTATTTGATTTTCAAATTGATAATTAATGTTTAAATTATATATATTTGAGTTTGCTAAAAAAAAAATCATTTCCATTTTTTTTTTATTTCTATTAATATTTATTTGTATAAATTATTTAAATGCATAAATTCAAGTTGGATATGGATGTTGCATGGATTCGTTAGCGGTTAATTATGTTGTGGTTTTTATATTCGATTATAATATATAAGTCATCGATGTCAATGCGACATCTTATGATGAATGCCATTGGGTTTCTTGTATTCCCTATGCAATTGACATTATCAATGACTTTGTATTTTGATCGGTTATGTTTATTTTGAAATGTTTTTGACCGGGAATCTATGCAGCCAATCTATACTCAACATTATAAAACAAATTTTATAAAATTCATCTGTGCGAATGTATATAAATGTTAAATTTACGTCGGGCATGAATGGCTATATAGATTTGTAAAGTTATATATATATATATAGATTAAAGGAGGGTAATCTTAGGTTATTTGTTTTATAGCTAAATTGGGTCAATGGATTGGGTGTATTGATGTAATTAGTAAATGTAGCATGAGATCCGCTATGGGCAGGATTGCACATATATACGCCACACACACCCCATTTTCCTAATGGAATTGGATAGTAAGACAGAAGATGCGGTCCATTCCTATGGAGTTTTTTGTTTATTGTTCTTCTCACCAACAGATGTAGCATTCCTGTTTGGTTGAGAGACAATGTCTTCTCTAACTCTACTTACTGTTCAGATGTACATTCCTGACAGTATAGTATTTTGTGCTGTTGTATTCATGTTGCATTGAATACATCAATGTATCAGATGGATTGATGCCGGTTTGACTGTGAACTTTTGGCCTAAGGTTAAATAAGGGATAGAATATTTTCTTTTCAAATGCAGTTCTATGTAGTCTATTCATACTCGACGATCTCTATAAAAAATATTAAATTTATTCATACTCGACAATCTTAAAATAATAATTTAAATTAAAAATTGATATTAAAACCTAAATAATAAATGTTATTCCTCAAATTTAAAATGATTATATATGTGCCTAAATAAATGTTTGTGTGTTAATTACTGGCAGTGGCTTTTATTTTATATATATATATAAGATACAAATTAATCAAGTTATTTATTATCTCTGCATCTCCATGAGCTAGTGACATTGGGCTAACAGTCTAAATATTTAAATAAAGTGGAATCTTAACAGTGTGTATCTGCCTACTCTATAAATTTTCTTGGTTCAAATGCCTAGATGGCACCATGGTAGTGCAGATTTTGGTAAGATTCGATCTTCACTTTGGCATTCAAGTCATTCACAACTTTGGCTCCAGAGATTTTCAATCATTTAGCAACTTAGAGATAATTTTATGGACTAGACTGCTGCTGACATTTTCTAAGAAATCCATTATACAGTTCTTCTAAGAACTCTTGATTTCTTAAGAATTTAATAAACTAGTCAAGATAGCAAATGAACATTTGATAAAAATTATTATCATATACAGAGGAAAATATGAGGCAATTTACCAGTGAGCCCAGTAACATGATCGTGGGGTAGACAACCAGCCGATGAACCCATCTTTTCTCTATTCCAAGCATCAAGATGTGATCACGCCAGTTTTAGCAGGTCATGATGATGACAAAATCTGGCCTGCTGATGCCAAATGAGATGAAATCCTCACCGCACAGCTAGTTGAATTGAAGCGCGCTCAAAGCCCAGTTAGAAGATGGAAACGCTTATATAAGTTTTTTTTTTTTTTAAAATATTTTATTACTATTGAACTAATTAATTATATTTCCGATTAAATATATATATATATTGTATTATTATTAGTCATTAAAAGAGAGAGAGAGAGAGAGAGAGAGAGAGAGAGAGAGAGAGAGAGAGAGAGAGAGAGAGAGAGAGTTACGGTTATTATGGGCATAAATGAGAAAGCTTTTACTTAAATCTTTTGAATCAAATTTTCTATTTCAAATTCTAGTATTGTCAACAAAGATAAACAAGATTCTTTTTTTTTTTTTTTGCTATTCATTTTTCTCTCGTTGTTATTCCTGAAATTCGTCATATATAAATATATATATATATATATATGCGTACATACGCTTATAATATTCGGTAAATACGATATCTCATACTGAATATCTAAAAATGTATTTAACTGTATATCCTTCTTAAGTTATTTTTTTGTCACGGCTGCACCTCATGATGCGTGTAAGAAGGGATTGATCTATTATAGATTCCCTGTAAGCAATTACTCTAATAACTTTATATTTAAAATAATAGTAAGTGCATAATTGTTCTGCATGTATATACATGTATAAAAATTTATCTATAGCAAAAGGGAAATAGATACAGTACCTTATGGTGAGTACGATATAGTATCTGAGCCAATGCAAATTTGTGAAATATTTCATAGTGCAAATATATGCATAGTTTTTATTATTATATTTGCTATCAATAAAAAGGTTTTAAAGTCATCAGTAAAAGTATATGCCTGTATAACCGAAACTCTCTAATCTGAAATATATATATATATAAAATCACACAAAGTATAACTTATTTCTACAGTGTCAAAAAAAAAAAGCTCAGACCACTTCCATTCTTTATAAAACATTGTAAATAGCTTTAGGGATTTATTATTTTCTTATATAAATTGTATTTTATCGATTTCAATGCCTCATATATATATATATATATATATATATATGGGTTTGTATAATTAATTATTTAGTATTTTTTATTATTATATCATCATTAGTATGAAACGGTGGTGGGTATTTGGGATTAAATAAATATTTAATCATAATATTAAACTTGTTTCGTTTTCATATTATTATTTATATTGATAAAAATGTGTTATTTCCTTATCAACCACGTACCTATAATAATCATTTAACTTACCCATTTGAAGATCCAAGATGTAGAGTGACTGAGCTAGCTACAAGGGATATCGCATTACCGGGGTGTTAAATCTTATTCTCATGCTCTGTTGAACTTATGACATTACACACCCTTCTAGGAGGGGAAAAAATTCATTTTTTTTTTATTCTTTTCTAGAAGTGGTGCACAAAAGTCTATTTTGTAAATAGATTTTTCAAAGGTGTGTACTTGCCATTGTTCTAAATATTCGGGCATTCAAATAAGATATCAACTAAAGGGTGTTTTTAACTGGAAGAGTCATGTCAATCCACTCTTTCTATCAGTTTAGCTGGAAGTATTAATATATATGAGTACAGACAATCGGCTAAATTGATATCCATTTTTTCTTTACTTGTTAAATCTTGGTCACTTCATGCTCAGTGCAAGATTAGGAAAAGAATTCTGCAGGGAGTATGGTCCAGTACAATATATATATAACAAAATAGCCTTTCCATAAGTCACCTAATTCAAAAAAGATAACCTCTGCATTATCAAATAATATTTTATGACCTGTATTTAGTTCATAAATATATAAAGCTGAGTTTTGATATTGATTTTTAACTCTACTCTTATGAACTTTAACTCTTTTATTAAACTTAATTTATTTTGACTTATATAAATTTAATGACAACTGCAAGAACTTTTATAATCTACACCAGGAATACATTTGCTATTAATTGACTCACTTGACAGCAAATATATTCCTGTGTTTTTTATACAATTTTTAGAAGTTGTAAAATTTATTTAAGTCAAAATAAATTATATTTTGATTTAAGATTTAAAGCTCATAAAAGTAGAGTTAAATATAGATATCAAACTCAGCTTTGTATATTCATGAACTCAATAGGGATCATAAAATATTATTTGACAATGCAAATATTGTTGTCTATGAAAGAAGTGAAATAAAAAGAAGAGTAAAAGAAACTCTGATGATATATATATATATATATATATATATATATATATATATATATATATATATATATATATATATATATATATATATATATATATATATATATATATATATATATATATATATTGTGCTCTTTTCTTTAGACTAGACATGCTAACAAAGCCAATTACTTTAAAAAAATTAAATTCAGATAAGTATAAGTGGATGTAATTGTAATAATGATATCTAAATAGATTTAAAACTTATTAAAATTAATGCATAGGAACTTAGAGAATATTTTAAAGCTATTTTAAATGTTAAAATTGTAGAAAGCAGAATAATTTAATATTGTATAGCTAAAATAAATGGTATTACTTATATTTAAAAAATATAGTGAATATCCTGTTAAATGAATATTTAAAAAAATACTTATTTTTAATATAATGTTAAATATAGTTGAATAAATTAATAAATTTGTCTTTAACATAAGTTAAAATTGTGTAATAATTATTTATTAAAGTTCTTCATATTTTATGGTGTACCAAATGTTTTAATTTTGGTTATTGTTATGAAAAATGTCAAAATTTACTATTCTAAATTGTTATTATTACATTTAATATTTTATAATATGTATTATTTCTGTAATTAAATATTCATTTAGTTTTATTTCAGCCAGTAGGTTTTAAAAATTACATCATATTTGTCTGGAAAGCAGATCACATGACTGGCAATATATGTATGAAGCTTGTATAAATTCAGAGAAAGTTTTGAATTGTTTTCTAAAAAAATATTCATATAAAATGGAAACATTTGTACATGATAAAATAAATCTAAATAAATATTATTTAATTTTTAAATAAATCTTAAAATAATGAATGTAGACAGAAATCACTACATTTAAGCTAAATATTTTCTTATAATTTCATAAATTAGTAAGAATTACTAAAATGTGTTATTTTAAATTTTTTTGTTTAATTTTAATATAGGATGGGTATTACATATTTCTTCTATTTATTATTAATAGGATGACTCATTATTTTATTTCTAATTTTTAAAGTACTTAATTGAGAAATATGTAAATGAGACTGTAGTCTGATTATTTTTATGGAATCAAATCTTTTTAAAAAGTTGGTATAGTTAGTTTTAAGAAAAGAGTGTTTTAGTAATTGTTGTGTTTGAAAATTATTGCATTAAATAGTATAAGTTATATTACTATAGGTTAGTAATATAAAAAATACTAACAGTAAATTATCTAAATTTTTAATATATTTTTATTTTTAAAAAAAGGCAAAAGGATTAAAAAACTAATATTTAGTTTAACAAAATGTGCAAATAAATCCATTACATTTTCTATCAGCAAACTATTTTGAAGCTTGGTTGAAATTCATGGGTAAATTATGGAACAGAAATCTATGGTCTCATGTATGGGAGGATTAATGATGAAAAACCAAAGAATTTGAGAATTGTCATATTCAATAAGCAAACATTGAAATATAAATACCTGATGTTTTAATTGTTATGACTTAATTTTAAAGAAGAAAAAAAATGGTTTATGAAAATAAGGATATATTTTATCAAGAATAAATAAGCTTTTTATTATTTAAAACCTAGATTCATTTATTGCCTTATTATGTGCCTTATTGGATTAAAATGAAAAAAATGTGACAATCTCTGTTTATCTTAGACTATGTGCTTGTTGGATATGACAGCAAATGATGCATTTGTTCCCAAATAAATGGAAACAACATATGTGCACATACAGAAAAATGACTTCCCTTTCAAAATAGATTTTTAAATACTATTGAATAAATAATTGCTATCCTGAAAAGATTTACAGAAATGGACTGTACTAAATGTCTTTTAACAACAGGATGAACAACTTTTTCAAGGATTTTTACAAGATTTTTTAAAGTCAATGATTTTACTTTTTTTATTATTTTTACATGCCAGGGAGGAAAGTTTGAAAGAGAAAAAAAGCTTTTGACAATACTCATCATTTAGTGACTGCATAAATTCCCAGTTTATTAGCAGAACTTTTAAATACGGTTTTGCATGAAGAGGAGGAATACGTAACTTTAAATTTTCTTATTGGTTATTTATTATGAAAATACTAACATTAGAATTACAATTTACTTTTAGGTTACATTAGATAGGGTGCATATGTAGACATGGTTAATTATCATAATTTTAAAATTATTTAAAGATTTTTTAATAATTTTTTGGAAAACATTTATTTTAAAGTATGTTAGCTTAGAAATGAGTGTTGTGTAATTGGAATTTATGATTTTTTTATACTATTTTGTAATTGAACCAGAAGTCATCAAAAATGTGATAATTTTTTAATCATATATGTAATTTAAATTGTTTTAATTATCATATGGTATATATTATAAGAATTGCTAGGAATTTATATATTCATATTATGCTACAGAAATGATCGAATATATGGATGAGTGAATTAATAACACATATAGATTTTTTTATTAAGAGATATAACCTATAAATAAAAATATGCATATATTTTGTTTTCTATTATAAAGTTTATTATGACTTTATTAATTACCATAACTTTATATGACTTTTTCCTAAGTAAAACCATATTATATTTATTTTAAATATGTAAATATTGATCTATATTTTAATCCATGTTATTTGTATTTGTGGCTAAGCTTAAGTGTGTGAAACCATTTCATAAAGTATTCATGATTTGATGACTCAATGTGTTAACTTTGTTTATTATTGGGAAAATTGCTTAGTTTATTTTGTGATGTAGATTGTTTAAATCTATTTGAAATTTTTTAGATGATAGTGAACAGGGGAGTAGGAAATGAAACCCTGGATGTTTGTATTTTTAGGATGTGTTAAGAAGATAGGAGAATTGTCATATATTATATCAAAGTAGATGTTATACAAATACAGCTTATGTAGCCCTGTATTATTGTATTGATTTCCAGGGACCATGTTTGATATTTGTATTTTGTTCTTCTATCAGAGCTGAATAGAAAGCTGAGGCATTATTTTCTATGAGTACTAGATTAAGTTGTACCTATTATTTTACAGTCCTTTCTATGTGGATTAATGAATTATTTTATACTATTGAGTCTTTACTCTCGTTATTCTTTCATATCCTATACATTATATCCCTATCTTAATTTCATTAGTAATTCATCATAGAGTTTAGTATTCTGAAAGTAGAATAATGAATAAACTTAGAAAGATGAATTGTTTTAAAAGAAAGCAAGATAGGTTTTGAATTAAATAGAAATGCAAATGATCTTGAATGTTTAATGTTAATTATGAAAATGATAAAGGAATCATAACTATTCTTAATATATTTTTCAAATATTTTTTGATTTTTTATAAATCAATAATATTTTTGAAGTAATGTATATTTTATAAATAAACATCAAAATGAGGGATGTGGAGTGTATTATGAATGCTTATATATTTTTTAAATTTAATTTTTATATTTTATGTTTATTGAACATGAACATATAAGAAAACTCAGAGTGGTACCAAGCAAAGTATTTTAATACATGAACAAACATTATTCCATTGACATATACTTTGTGAATAGAAAACAAACCTAAATATATTTTATTTATTGGTAATAAATTTAACATAATTTTAGGAGTAAATATTAAAATCTTGGATCTTTTCTTTATGATAGAAAAAACCAGAGTGAAGGCTTATACGTTGTAATTTTTCTATTTAGAAGTATGTAAGCTACTTATTTGTATGCATGATTTTGTATATACTTTCTTTCAAATAATACTTGTTAGTTACATAATATTTAATTATATATTTCTTGTAATTAAATTTTGTTGTTAATCTAAATAAATTTGTTAAAGTTGTTTTATAAAAACTTTTGTCAGTGTTATTATTGATCTATTCACTTCCACAAGACCTGATCCACAAAATTTAAAATTGAACACAACATATTTTGTGCATTGTAAATAAAAATAGTTTATTAAATGATAATTATTGTTCAGAATATATGGTACTGAAATATCACATAGTATAATATTATTTTGGTCATAATTTATTATTTAAATTGCCGTCATAAGATTAAATATTTTTCCTATTGTCATATATTAATCAGATTATATCATACTTTTAACATGCCACATAATAAATTAGAGAATTGTATTATGATTATTGAATAGTAAATATAGTACCAATTGTTAGTTAGGTTAAGTGTAGGAATAATAATAATAATAATAATAATAATAATAATAATAATAATAATAATAATAATGATGATGATGATGATGATGATGATGATGATGATGATGATGATGATGATGATGATGATGATGATGATGATGATGATGATGATGATGATGATGATGATGATGACGACGATGATGATGATGATGATGATGATGATGATGATGATGATGATGATGATGATGATGATGATAATAATAATAATAATAATAATTATTATTATTATTATTATTATTATTATTATTATTATTATTATTATTATTATTGTTGTTGTTGTTGTTGTTGTTGTTGTTGTTTAGATGTAATTAGGAATGATGCAAAATCCCTCATCATACTTATCTACAGGATATTATAAATTGATTAATGATTTTATTTAAAGAACCTGAGATGATTTTATTTTAAATAACATAGATTATAATTTATCTAGTATAATATAAGATTATTTGTAATATTTTAAAGTCCTAAGGATACTATAGATTTATATTATTATTTGAATAAAAGGGGGGGTAGTATTATTTTGCCATTGAGATTATGTTCTTAGGGAAATGTGCTGAATGTAGTCCAACAATTATACCTTTCACCAAGTGTCTTATGATTAATATAAGTATATTATTTATTTATTATTTAATAGAATCATATATTCCTTATTAGTAATTTGAGCTAATCTAATGATAGAAATTATCTTAGGATATTACCAATACTCGTTTCTTATAATATTAAGATCATAGTTAAGCCGAGCGTTTATTTTGTTTATTTATACTGAACGGTCGGTGAGGGTACAGTCTATATATTTAAATTTAATACCACATTAGAAGTTGGTTTTTGAAATGAATGATGGGAAGGCTACTTAGTTTTGTATATATATATATATATTGGACTATCCTGTTGAATTTCCCTTGAAAACGACTATTTATTTGTTAATAGATAAAACCCGGATCATAGATGAATTTTAGTAAAAAAAAAAATTCAGCTACTATTGTAATGTTATATTACTTTTCTATTTAATTTTAAATCACTGTTAGTATATCACTAGATTTTCAAAAAAATTGAACACATGAAAACTTCATTTTTAAAGACCTTATAAGATAATGAAAAAAAAATAGTAAAAACTAATAAAACATCAATATCTAATTGCAAACATTTGGCATATCACTAATATAGAAATTAACGTTAAATTTCGAGCCACATAATAATTGGTAATATTTATTATATATTGCACGTTTATTTTTATTACACAATGTTTGTCTTTTATTTAAAACATAATAATATTAATATGTAATTAAAGAAAATTAAATATGTTTACTTAATCTAGAAACTATTTTATATAATTAATGTAAAATAACAGGAAATAAAAAGTAATTTATAAATCTAAATTTTATATGAATCATTCTATTCGCCTACCCAATAGTAAAAATAAAAGTTCACATTTTTTATGAGCATAAGTAAAGAAAAGATTTTGTTTTTCAGACAAAAAATAACTACAAAAAGTTTTTTTTTAAAAAAAAAACTGAACGAAACTAAAAACAAGATCAAAATTGAATTTGTGTTTTTTATTATTTTAGTTTTAGTTAAAATGTTACTAATACGTATAGATAATCAATGTATAACTATTAATTTTATGTTTACTTACCAAGAAGTTCAATTGAACTTGATTGTGAAATGATTTACTGATAAATAAGATCAATTTTGGATATTCATTGGACTCTTTTACAAGTTGTGAGTGTTTTAGAGACATTTATATTAGAAAAAAAAAAAAATACTACAGATATTGAGGTTAAATGGATTTTTTTTTTTTTTTTTGGTAATTACCTTACCATTGAGGTACTTATCTATTAGTTAGGTGGCGAATTTTAGTCTTCATTACTTATAGTCATTTATAATTGCTAAATATTTGATAGCACGTTTTATTTAATTAAGTAAGTACATTTTAATTTCAAAGATTTAAATAATCATTTTTAACAAAATTGTAAATAACAATTCCAGTTTCTGTATTAAATGTCAATTTATTTCCATGACAAGAGATAACCATCCTGAAAGCATAAGGGAATCAATATTAGCTAAAAATTAATAAAGAATATATAGTAGACATACTCTAAAGATCTCCAACCATTTCTCTTTGAAAGGTAAATTTACTTATAAAACGGACTATCAAATATTTAGCAATCATAGATAATCATAATGTTTTCAATGAAGACTAATATATTCCCGGAATATGTAAATACCTTATTTGGTCCATTTAAAGAACTTCACAATGTGAAGTAGTATAATCATTTGCTATTCACACAACATGGGCTAAAATATAAAGTGGTTTAAATTCAAAATGTTTTTGTGATTCTAAACTGGTTTAGAAATTTTTAAAAAAGTTCAGGCTAATGTAGCTATTTAACTAATATTATTTCACAAATATGTAGAAGTAAATATGAAAGAAAAACTCCAGACTATCTGCAATTGATAAAGTTGGTAATAAAGCTTTTTTCCATCACTGTTTCTGTAAAAAGAATTGAAGGGTAAATCTTTTTCCTGCAATGCTTTTAAGTTTTATTTAATGAATTGAGTAAAAATTCAGTTACAATTTTAAAAGTATTTTCTAATTATCAGCATAAAAAATATTTAATGAAATGAATAATTGATAGTATACAAATAAGAGCTAGAACATTATAAGAATTGATGATCTTTAATATATTGTGTTAAATAATGTTGGAGATTTATAAACTATTTAACAAAAAACATACATTTATAATTACAAAACAAAAAAATAAATAATATCTCTTGCCATGTCAAATACATATATCAAACCTAAAAAGTTCCTTATCAATTAAACTTTGTCATAGATTTATCAGAGGTAGAAAAATAACTTAAATTATATCTAAAATATTGCATTATTTAAAAACTAATGTTTTTTTTTTAAATATTTAATACTGAATTTGTTTTGAGTACTTTATAAATAGTCATATAAACACTAACAAAAAACAGTAAGATTTAAGAGGTTGTAAATAATATGAGTGCATTTGATTTTATTAAAAATGTATAACAATATTATACCCTTTAATTAACAAAGTAATAAGTGGGATGTTAGAGATTGATTGTAAGGAAAGTAAGATCTACATTTTTTTTTTTTTTAATTTCAATCTTAAGTAATGCAATCACCAAAGATAAGGCAGCTATTCTTTGGTAATAAAAACAAATAAAAATAAATCTTATCAGCTATTACACAAGGATATTTGCATTCCAATAGTGCTAACTAATTTGACAGCTTTCAACATTTACTACTGAAAGGAAATTCACTTGTTAGTTGCTGTGATAATATTATAAAATCTGAATGTTAGAAATACCAGGATGCAATTCAGCCTTCCAATTTATCAATCTACAATTGGCTAAACATTACAAGTAAATATTTATTCCTGGAACATATTATAGAATAAAATATTATATTCTTTGTTAGGAAACATCATAATTCAATCTAGTATTATTATAAATAATGCATGAAAACCACTAATCAGCTTTGTTCTTAGGAAACAAAGTGGAAAATTCTGAAGGAACCTCATTGATAAGCACATAAATTTCTATGGACTCTTGTCTCTAGTAGGATGGCTCAGTTGGATAGAGTATTATAAAATTAAATATTCAAGAGACTAAGTATCTAGGTTTGATTCCTAGACTAGTACAGTCACTATTCAGGTCATTGTCATGTGAGAAACTTCTTTGAATTTATTTTTTGTATTTTTTTTCTCTATCCAATATTTTTGTATTTTCCCTTTGCCATGATACCTTAGATACATCTGGTTTCTCTCCTCTAATCACTAGTTTGTGCTCTTGCAATTGCCTTTCAATAATGCAACTGCTCTCACCAATATACATTATTCCACATCCTCATGGTATTTCATAGATGCAGTTTTTGCTTTTTAGAATTTCAAGTTTAGGCTTTGTAGAAATCAGAATTCCTCATAGTGTGATATGGCTCTGAAAAGTTATTCTGATATGATATAAATTGCATATTTTTCTTAAATTGTCTGCTATTTTTAGTATATATGAATTTCACTACAGTACCAAAAATTGTTATTTTTTCTTTGATGGCTTTTTTTTTTGTTGTTGTCTATTTAAGGCTTTTTAATGACAGCTGATGATTAACCATTTTTATAAGAATTTGTTCTATATAGATCTTTTCTTTTTTCACATCACTGGTTTTTGTACAAACTTCTTTTTCTCTGTTACTGATGCTATATATGTGTGCAGATCTATATGCATCATAACAACTTAAAAATAATTTAACTTGTGACATTCAATTTATAATTAAATAATTTTAATTTTATGGGAAATTATATATTATTTTTTTGTTAAAAGCAATGCTTTATTCATTAAAATTTATTAAAGCCATATATATGGGTGTAGAATTGGGGGTCTGAAAGAGAGCTGAAATTGAATACATTAATTAATGTTCCATTTGTATATCCAATTCTAGAAAATGGTAAGATACAATTAATTTAAAATTAATAAAATAAATACAAGGTTAAATTGTCACAAATCTGATTAAAATTGTTCTCAGCAAAATATGTTTTAATAAAAAAAATGTTTTTAATTAAAATTAATCCAGATGCCTTTTGTCTAAAGTCATATAATACCTCAGAAAATGTTAAAGATTCTTCTTGCTTATTCTGATTTTTATTTTTTATTCTTCTAAGATTCTTCAAGATTATTATTAAGTATATTATTGAAATTGTGGCTTTTATAAGTTGGTATTATAATAACTAGTGAGTAGAAAGTTTTTGTCTGATTTCGCTTTGCCATCTCTGGAGAGCGTGAGTTTGGAATTTGAGTGGGTGAACTGCTACTGTTCAAAAGAAGTATACTGACATGTAGCTGTTTCTATGTTTCTGCAGTCACAAATAAATTCAGCCTGCTTATCTGTTGTGTTGTTATTACTAAAATAAGAAGCCACTTAGTCAATTAAGCCACCATCAGTCAAATGTTTTCTGAAAAATCAGTCTGTCTCCAATCAATTCTTGATGTCTGAGATAATGATCATCCAGGACCATGTAAATTGTACAATGAAAGTTATAAACCATTATTATATCTCATGCTGTTGTTCATATCTTGCCATATTTGTAAACCCTTTATGAAGGTAAAGTAGAATCATATGAACTCTAGATTTGAGATCTCTGCTTTCCATGGTGAGTGAAACAATTTATATGTATTTGATATTTTTCTTTTAAATGTATTTTTATTTTTATTTTGTTAATTTGCTTTAATATTTTACTTTAATAAACCAGTATTGTTAGGAATGATCTAATATAATGCTAGATGTGGTCATTATTAAAGTTTACGTATATGCTAGATTTATTATCCTAAAAATCAAGTGGTGGATGACTAATTTTTGTAAACAGCCCTTATTTCTTAAAATTTTGTGAATTTACTTTTTCTATCCCCTTAAAAGTAAGCTAATTAATTAAAAGTGCAAAGCTGTTTCATACCCACTTTCTTGTCTGTCAAAGATTTTGTTTTCTAAAATATAAAGACCAAGTGTATCAATTGTAGATTTTACTTTTGCAATTAAAAAATAGGTGTTTGATAAACAATTATAAAAGTTGAATTAATTTAAAAATAATGTTAAAACTAGGATTAATTTTCATTTTATTTGAAGAGACAAAATATGATATTTGGTTTATGTTAGCCAAGATAACTTAAAGTCAGTTCATAAAGGTCTTAATAATTTATACATAAATCATAGACTTCCAAGTTATTATATAATGTATTTCTTTATACACATATATATGATCTATAGGGTAGACATTTAATTAAGAAATTATTTGAATCTTTTTAATTCTCTTATGTGTATTAGGCCTTAGTTAAGTCAGTAAATTAATATATGACCACTTGTTTCAATTTATAATGTGGCCACTTATGTTGATTTTTGTTAGACTTTTAATTTCAGGCTTTGTAATTAAGAATTATTTATTGCTCACTTGTTTTTATTAAATTGTTTGGCTTGTTTATTTATATATTTTCATTAATTTATATATTAGTCCTTTAAGCAGATGTTCTTTCCTGTTTTGGGGAAATGATTTGTCAGGTATTTCTCTTTGGATAAAATCATACTAAAGGCAGTCACATCTCATATTTTTATACTGAGACAATCATTGCTGTTATTCATATTATTATTATTATTGCAGATAATCCTGCCTGTTTGCTAGTAATAATTGTGTTAGGAGCAGATGCTCATTACTGATTTATATGACCCTCTGATCTAATGAATTCCTAGAGTAAGGCTTCACCAAGGTGGGCATACCCCATCATCATTTCATCATCAGGTATACTACTTCGTTGTTCCTAACCTAGCACTGTTCTTTATATTTCTTAATGTATTTTTAAAAACTGACATTCCAAGTGTGCATTTCATCATAATTCTGAGTATATGGCAATAATTTATTCATAACTATAAACTTTATATAGTTAAGTATATACCCCCATCATAAACCTACTTGATTATTCATTAATTAATCATTAAACTATAGTAAAATATCCACCCTAGATTATTATGACTTACAAAGCTTACAGTTTCTCTATTGTAGGTAAGTTAGTGATATTTAATCTGCCTAGTCACTAACTGATTTTAATTTAACTTATAGAAATGCAATATAATCTTAGGTTTAAATCTAGACATATTAATTTTTATTTCACTTTAATTGTTTTTTATTATTGTTAATAATTTTTTACACATTATCTCTCACATTTTGTTTCTTGTTTACCACAAATTTAATATAGATTTAAAAGTTTCTTGCATCTCCTGATTCAGTGGGTTATAAGAAAAAAGACATGTATGCTAACATTAGATATGTTGGTTATTGTGGGAATTGTTCTGGGGCATAGGAAATGAGATTTGACATTGTACTCTTTGTAATAATGTTACACACAGACATGTGAGTAAGTGGTGACTGCTTGGTTCCTAAGATTGATTTTGCTGACTATATATTTCTAACCAATACAGTTACATTGTGATAGTATAAAATCACAGCCAAAAATATAACTTCACTTTGTTGAGTAAATATTTGTTGTATGACCACATTGTGGACCACCACTACAAACTTTCTGAAAACATTTCAATTATAAATTCACAATATGGTCAGAACAAAAACAAAAACTTGGCATTTTTAGATGTTTTTGTTATGACTTCCATACATCAAAATACTAACAGCCCTTTATAGAAATTCCACACAGACAGAAAAATATTTAGCATTTACATCCAGATATCCCAGAACTACAAAACATGGAGTTATTCTATCATTAGTGAAAAAAGCAAAAAAAAGTTTGTTTCGAAACTAATAATTTTAAGAAAAAAAGACCATATTAAATAAACCATTATGAGAAATGGTTACCCAACAGCTGTCACTAAGAAAATTATAAATAGATAAAAAAAACATCAACTTTCCAGAGCAATATCACACTATGAGGCATTCTAAAATCTACAAATCCTAAACTTGAAATGCTAAAAAACAAAAACTGCATTTATAAAATACCATGTAAATGTGAAAGAATGTATGTTGCTAAGACTAGTTTTCCCATTGAAAAGCTATTGCAAGGGCACAAACTGATAACTTGAAGAGAGACAACTGACATGTCTAAGGTAACATACCATGTATGTCCCAATGAACATATTTTCAATTGGGAAAATACAAAAATATTAGTAGAAAAAAAAGTTATGAAGTAAAAAATTCAAAGAAGGTGCTCACATAACAATGACAAAAGACCCCATAAGTCAAAATAGGGTGACTCTACATAATGTAGGGAGACCACTAATCAACTTTGCTCTTAGAATAAAACTGGAAAATCAGGAGAAATTTTATTGATCAGTCCATGAACTTTCTACTGACTTTCCTTTGGAGGATATCTCAATTGGTCAGATCATTATCTTAAAATTCAATATTCTAAGAATCCAGATTTGATGTTCATGTTGCTACTATCACTGGTCAGCCCAGCAACTTCTGAAGAATAGAAGAGTATCATACCACTTGAAACATTGTGCATTTGCTAACCTATGACTTACTACTAACAGTTGAATGTAATTGGAAAATTTAAATAAAGTTTATTTTTTCTAAAGACATTCAATACTTAATATTAGATGATGGAAATGGTGCAATATATAAATACAATTGGAAATAGCTATTCAATTTTAGAAAAAAAATCAACATTAATTCCATTATTTATTAAAGAACTACTGCATTTCTGTCTTCAAATTGAAGTAACAACACTTTTTATTTTATTTTAATAGCATCTATATAAATAATTACATTAAAATGCTCATGGTGTTATTTTAATTTTTTGCTGAATCTATTTGTAATTTTTTTTACCTCAATGTCTCTCTGCAATTAAATTTTTTAATCAAGCAACCATGTTCTTTTTAATATTAGGTTTAGAAATTATTTACTTTGTTTCTTAACATTATTAGCATGTTTGTAAATACTATTAATAGACCAGTTATATGGAATTATATTGAGTTGTATTGAATTATTGCTTACCTGACTAAGTCTTATTTTTTGCTTTAGCAGTTTCAGTTCTGATATCATTTATTATGATTTAGACTTCAGAACTTTACAATTTTGGGAATTTTTTATTTACCTCTTTTAATAATTTGATTTTTTATGATACCTTCCTTATCTTATGCATTTGATTACACCTTTGGATTTCCAATTGGCTTTATAAAATTATTAAAGATATTTTTAAATCTTTATATGTTTCTTAATTGTATAACAAATGAATTACAGTTAATAAGTGTGATATATTTATTTTAAACAAAAATAATCAGCAGATAAACTGATAAAAATGCTGTTAATAATCGATGTGATATTTTAGATGATACATTCTAGCAAATGTTGAGAGATGCCAGCTATGAAAACATAAAAATTGGCTATAATGATGATAATAAATTTATTAAAAAATTTGGATATAAAATTCAAAATTTGGAATAGCCACTAAAGAAAAAAGGATTTTATTATAATAAAAAAAAAAACATGTCATCTTTGGATTTTTTGTATACTATAACTTGAAAAAGACTGGTATTATTTTGATAAGACTTTTGGTAGGATATACGATATTATGTCCATTTATAGTTATTGTATTTCTTATCCTAAGTAAATATTATTATAGCTTTAGCTGCATCTAAGAATGCAGAATGTGTGCCTAGAACAACTTATATTTTTTGTTATTAATGTATTATTGTATTGTAATATGGTAATGAAATACCATGCATAGAATATACTTTTTCCTTACTAAAATTTCTGAGTGAAATACAAATAATAAAATTCTCAGTTGATTGAGAAAGGGAACTGTTGGACTCTACCCGTTATTTGGCAATACTGAATGGTGTAAAACTTTTCAAGCAAATAATTATATAATTATTTATTAAAGTAAGTATTATGGTTTTGTATGTATAAATTTAAGATAATTTCAGTATGTGTTTGAAAACACAGCCTTATAATTTTCCGTATATTACCGCGCGCGTGTGCCACAGGTGTAACTAATTTATTATATAATATATAAACAACAACAACAATCAAAAAACATACATTTAAAAAAAAAAAAAAAAACTTTGCACACTTTTAGATTTGAAATTGAACCTTTTTTTTTTTATTTATACACGGAACATACTGTAACATAAAAATAAATAATGACTTTTTCATTATTCAAAACAGCTGTTATATTAAGTTGCATTTAGTTTTTTATAATGACAGTTTTTTCCCCTTTGTAAAAGTTTATTTTTATTGTAATAAAAGTGAAAACTGAAAAATTGTTATTTCTTATTGTTTCGATGTGTTAGAAATACATTGATATTAAAGTATATATAAACTGAAATATGTTAAATTAATATCCATTACTTCATTAATATTTATTAAATTACTTAAACGAGTTCAATCATGTTTTTAATACTAAAATTATTATTTTTTATTATATATAAAACTTTTAATTTTTGAAGCATGTAAAATGTATTTTCATTAGGGATAGTGCAATTATTAAAGATAAAAGTGCAATATTTAATCTGATCGATTTTCGGATCTTTGATTTGAAGCGAAGCTACTCTTAAATAATTGCCTATTTATTACCCAATATTGAAGGACAGATTCGACTGATTATGGTGACATCCATCAGAATTTGAATCTTGAATCTTGTTAATTATAGATTTATATCAATTTCTAAATGATGCTTATTCTGATAAAAATGATGTTATGATTGAAATAAGCTAACGATTGTAAAAACATATTTGACGTTAAAGACATAAAAAATAAGCATAATAAATAAAATGTTGAAGTTTATACAATGATTATGTGCAAATAAATAGGTTGGAAGAGTAGCACCTAAAAACACATGATACAAACAGAATACCATAGATTAAGATTGTCCATGTGTGTGTTTTTTTTTTTTAGTTATTGATGTGTTAAAAAGGTATCTTTATATTATGGAATGACTTGAATGTTTATTTTAAAATAAGAAGAAAACTAAAAGCATTGGATTGTGATTTGAAAACGAAAAAAGTAAGCAAAGTTAAGACTGTTAAGTAAAAGATATAAAAGATTAAGGTAAATGAAATAAAAACGGCAATTTGTAGAGACAATTTTTTAAACTGCAAACGTTTTAATAAAAATATAGAAGTATTGTAGTTTATAAAAATGTATTGAGGGATCTGTATAGCATAAAATGTACATAGGTAGATGTCAGATATAAAAATGCATTTATTTTAATAACGGAAATAGGTATGAGTTTATGAAAATTAAAAAAAGTAAAAAAAAAAAAAATGTAGATAGTTGGTTTTTGGCAGATAACTAATGGTAAAACTTTGTACTCTGAATTATATATATATATTGTACTGATCGTTTTTGTCTGTTCATATGACAAGATGTAGCATCTAGGCAAAAGTACCTCAAGTCCAATCATGTGCAAGATAAATAAGTCAGGAACACTCATGAACTCTGACCTATTTGCCTATTTTCCAGATCTACAAACTTATGACCAACAATCCTGATGATACCGATATAATTTATCTCTCTCTGCCAGCCTCGCAAAGCAGAGATATAAAAAACTCTGGAAATAAATGATAGTGAAATCTTTTAGTATAAAATACACAAGTTGGACACATTTAAAGATCGTGACCTTTCACATCAATTATATATATATATATTGTGCCCTTTTCTATAGGTCAATGATGATTATGAATGGTCAATTACTAAAAAATTTTAAAATTAATATTATATAGTATTTAAAATTGGAAACTAGGGATAAGCAATGAAGGGTTAATATAATATATTTAATAATAAGTATTGTGAGGGTGAGGATTGCATCTAGTTCTATATTTTTTTAAATTATTTTTCAAAATTTTATATAATCATTTTAAATGATATAAGTAGCAAATTTATTAATACAGATAAAACTAGACTAAACACCGGAAATGTCTACGTGTCTGTCTGGAATATTTTATGTATAAGCACCAGTTTAAATTAATACTAATAATTAAAATATTTAAATAGTATATTGTGGAACTGGATGGAATTGTCACACATCATAATAAAAAAAAAAATAAGTATTATACATTTTTATTGGTTATTGTTTCAAATTTATTTTAAAAGTAATTAAATTATAATAGATAATAATTAATTTAAAATAATAATAGGTTAATATTTAAGTCTATTATGTCATCATTTTAAAACTTTAGAAAATGTTTACAAACCAAAGTAGGGAGTGACCAATAAAAAGATAGATTTTGGCAGACAAGAGAAATCGTGCCAATTAATTGTATAAACTAGGAGAACAAAAATGTGTTGACTCCAGAGCAGAGGTAAAATTTTAAGCTCTTTAAAATTTCTTTCTTCCTTCAATTATTAGTCAATTTTATTAGAATTTTTAATAAATATCTTTGAAAGAAGCTAACTAACATTTAAAAATTTTTCGAAGCGAATCTAAGAATAAAATTTAAAAAAAAGTTCTCATAATAATGTTTCACTAACTCCACAGTTACCTGCCAGTGGATTCTATTAAAATATAATCTAAATTTTCAATAAAAAATGGATGGATTCTTAAAACCAAGTTATAAATTTTGTAATATTTCAAAAATGTTAACATTGTTCATTGATATAGTTTGTATAGCATATTACTGTGAAAACTGCTTTAGTGTGTGTAAAATTAATGAAAGGACAATGTGCGCAAAGTTAATGAATATAATGAAAAATAAAAAAATAAATATTATTCGTGTAAAAATAAATGGACAAAAAGATTTTTATGAATTACTTTCTTTAAGATGACCTGAGCAATTACTCTAGAAATAGTTAAAGATCAAAAATGTCGTATATAAAATAATAATGAATAAAAGTGAAATTACCAAGGAAATTACTTGCCTGAAGAAGAAAAAAAAAAAAAGTTTACAGAGAAATAAATATAAAATATTGGATCCATGAAAAAAATGCAATTTGGTACTGTAATGATATAAATACTTGTAGTTCTGCTAGAAATAAAGATGCATCAACGCGCCGAGGTAATATTCGCCCAACATTAAAAACTCCATGGGATAAGTAAATAAATATTTTTAATAATTTTGAATTAAACATTGAAACTAAAGATCATCTAAACAGTTAACTAAATGAACTAATTTATTTTAAAACTTTAATAATCAGAAAGGAGAACATTCGGACAAAGAAGAAAATAATAAATATTACGGGACTAACCAAGATTTACCGCCAGAAAAATATGTGATTATGGTTTAAATTATTTTCTTTATTAATCTAAGTTAAACATTGAGTTTAGATAGGAATAGGGAAACAAATACATTAATTTGCAATATAACATTATATAAAATAATATTTTTTTTTGATTTTGAATGTTCAAATAAAATTGTATGTGTGTGGAAATTTTGTATGGTTGCAATGCTCGAGGAAAAAGAAACCCACTACGAACTCTAATGGGAAGATAAAAGATTATTTTGGTACATTTTATGGTTATTAATGATATAATGTATGTTTTTATTTATTTAGATCAGCTGGGAATCGAATGAATGTAATGCAAAATTTTATTGTTGCAATTATTGTAAAACGCATTTTGAAGAACAACACTCTAAAACACTATGAGATGTAATTAGATTTTTTAAAAATTATGCATACTATACTCATTTTATGTGTGATTAATATAGTTCAATATAACCAATGGTTATGTCATATTTTCTGTTAATTTTTCCGATTAGGATATTTAAGTGTTATTTAATAAAACGTAGATGCCGAACCTACAGTGTAATAAAGCAAGACAAATTGTTCTTATAGAATAGGGGAATGTTTTATATTAGTGAATTTTGTTTATTGTTTTAAAAGGTAGTTAGTTTTATCGATGTTGGATACAGTGAAAATCTTGAGAGATAGTTTGGATAGTGACTTGGTAGTACATGGAGATTCGAAAACCAAGATGATGTATTAAAAACTAGAATGCTACAGGGAATGGAATTATAAGTAGTTTTAAATGGTAATCAGCGTAGTTAACAAAGCCCTACGACTGTTACACATGTTGTTATGGACAGTGTTATTTTTATCTTTCTTGTGAATCTTATTAGATGTTTGGTAAAGCTGAATAAATAGCTGCCACATCGTGCTTATCGTCAGGGTTATCAGACAAGGAATGTCGACCCTATCCACACTGTTCCATACATTTTGAAGTATATATTTTGATGAGTTATTTATCTATCTTCCCAATATCCTATACATCTTTCACTATCTTTATCTGTATTTCTTGCAACTACATCGTTATTTGATAAGTCTATTGAAAAGAAACAATAGATATTTTATAATGTATGTCATGCTGTTATTTGAAATAAGAATAGTTAGGTATTAACAAAGAGTAGATTATGATTATTGAAAAGATGCATATATCCTAAGAAAGGAAGGAGTCAGAGAACTATTTTAATTTTAAGAAATGAACTATAATTTGATAAAAATATACCCAAATAGAAATATACAAAAATATTAAAAAATGATTTAACGTGTTCTTATTGTTGATTATATTTAAAAATATAAGTATTGCATATTTAAAGAATGTAATAACATTCGATGATTATAATATATGTTAAACTAAAACAGGTGACAATTAAGCCCGTGTTATGGCATTATACATGAGTATGACTTATGAAAAAATATATTAGAGTTTAAGAGGATTAGATAACAAACGTAATAGGTAGTAATAATATTTGATCAATATGCAAAGTGACTTATATAGAGTTATAAGAAAATGTAATTTTCTTTAAAGGGAAAAAAACCATATTGATTGTAAATTTATAATGTTTATAAATGATGTTTACCCACATATATAACTTATAATACTGTAATGTTAATATTAAAAGGTAAAGAATAGTATTACCCATAAAATAGTTAAACTATGTAATATAATAAACTTAACGAGATAAAAGTATAATAATTTAAATTAACTATAAAAGAAATCTAAAAATGTATAATTTAACTTTTGTAGTGTTAAAAGAAAGGAGGATATCCCTTGTAAATAATTGTAAATAGATTTGTTTGTTTATCTTAATTTTGATTGTTGTTAATAAAATTCTAAAATTTGTTATTAAAACTTGTGTCTGAATTTTGTTTTCTCTACATCATTGCATGAATTCATAGGATATGTTTACCATCATTAAATTAAAGTATATAATTGTTTGCACAAAATATAAATAGAAAAGTATATTTAATCTTAATTATTTATTGATGTTTTTGGTAATTGAATAATTATAAAATTGCATTGCATTATTGGTCATAAATCCATTGTTATAGTAATTCACTAAATTATATGCTATTAGTTTCCATTTGTTTCATTTATCAGATTATCTAAACACTGCCACTTACTAATTATTTTATTACGTAAGGAAAAAGATAAACAAAGGGAGGATATTGAATTATTAACTAATTTATTATGGTTATAAATTTGCGATAAAAGAAAAGCCGTACTAGTTGGATTAAACAATGAAGATTGTGGTTATTATTCTTATTGTTTTATTATTAATCTAACTTCAGAGTAGTAAATTATGACACAAAATCCCTTATCATACTTTGCTACTTTATTTTAATTTAACATTGAATAAATTTAAGAACCTGAGATTATTTTATCTGAGCTAGATAATTACTATTATTGTTATGATAGATAAAAGATTAATACTTTAATTGTTAAATGAGTTTAATGATTAGAAGTTGCAGAAGTCATAAGAATACTATGTAGTTATTATATGTAATAGTAGTAAAAGGGGGGATAGTGTTCTTATGCCATTGAGGTGGTATCCTATGGGATATTATCTCAATGCAATCTACTTTGTCACTTTATTTCCACTTCTAATCTCATAAATTGTAGAATAGTTATTTGAGTTAGTCTAAAACAGAACCTAAGTTAATTTTTAAGAAACCTGAGCTAGTAACACATTTAATTGAATATCTCATTAATTATTAGAGCTAGAACCCGGGGAGGTGATTTTCACTATATTATATTACTTATTCTGGGAGAAGTGGAGTACACATATACACGTAATTACACGTAGGGTGAAAGGGTAGATTGTGGCGTAACATGGTAGGCTCGAGGTATACATAGTTACACAACATAAGTAAAAGGGCAGATTGTGATGGCCCAAATTTAGAGGGGCCCGATACACTAGAGAAGGAGAGAAAGGTCTTAATATATATATATAGGTTTAGCAGGAGATTATCTAGTCAGAGCAAGCATAATATACTAATCAAAATATTAATATTTTAAATGAAAGAAATAATGATTCTGTAAATAATGATATATATATATATATATATATATATATATATATATTAATTTAAATAACATACATATAAGTTATTATATTTCTCCATTAGTCTTCATTGGCCTCTTTATATTATGCAATATCGAGTATGTAAATGAATCTTAAATCCACCCCTAGAAAGAAAAACAAAATACAATACTTGATCGAATATTTAGAATTATCAACTTTATTATAAAGTACACTTTACATTAATAGGTGAAGTAAACTGAGTTTATACTGAGTAAGAAATGTGTGTGGGAGAATTAATTTAAAATACTCCTGGGTCTAATTTTATTCGGATTTATTTAATGTAATTTTGAAGTTATGCTATTCATGATTCTTCTTAATATCTTTGAATGCAATTTTCTTTTATACAATAAAAATTATTAGATCAGAAGGTGAACTCCGATAATGTGTTATTACTTTAAATATTATAAATTTCATGCACTCACATCATATCTAAAGTAATAGCGCATTATTGGAGTTCGACTTCCATCTAATAATTTCAATATTTTCAATGCTTTATAATAGTACTGTAATAGATTTTATGTAATAAAGAAGTTCATAATTTACTTAAAATCAGAATTTCCCCAATTATATACACACATTAAATTTTACAAGATTATAATGTAAATCTGTTCAAATGTTATAGATGCATATACAATGTATGTTGTTGTTTTTGATTTTAAATCATGTTCAATTTTTGCTTTTTATAAAATGAGTATGTAATCAATTAATCATTTAGTGTCTGCAAGTTTATTTTTAAAAGGTGTGTAACAGCAGTGGGCACAATTAAATTTTGCAATTAAAATCTGATTTTTAATTGTAATTAACAATTTAAAAATTACGTAATGAGGTAATGTGAAATGATAAAATTTGATTTTTAAACGGAATTGAAAATTAAAAAATTAAAGACAAAAATAAGAATTTAATTTTTAATTGTTAGTTTTAATTAAATTTTGCCCAACAGTGGTGAGTCAGTCTCTTTTTATTATCGTAAGTCTAAGTTCTTATTTTTATTTTAAATTTTTAGTTTACTCTAACGGAGAGAAAAAAAAAAAACACCCAAGAAAATGAATTTCTTTGAAAACAAAAATTTCAGTTGTAGATCACTTAGAGAAATGGAAAGGATCAATAGTGATTGGAAAATGTTTTAGTTGTATTTCCTCTTGACTTTGTAAAAAAGAAGCTACAGTACTTCACATCACATCACATCATGACAAATCTGATGTTGCAAATAGTGATAATAATTAAAATACCATATGTGTATGAAAAAAATGTAAATTACGCATAAAAATATATTGTTTTGAATAAAATTAAATACTGTAGTTAATAAAAAAAGTTTGTCTTGTATCAATTTTTTTTCAAATTTGAAATTTTTTATTAGTCATATTTTATTTTCTTATTTTTTTTTATGCAAATTTTAAAGTAATTTTATGTTGTTGTTTTGCTTTTATACAATTTTTGGAAAATTACAGTACATATCCCCCATTTTTCAAGGTAAGTTAAGTCTATTTTTGTGTGATTTCTTTTGTGCACATTTTCTGAGGAACCTATCTACCACATAAAACAAGAGCCAGGTGTATATATAATTGCGTTCTCGCAAAATGATGTGCACATAAAAATATTAATAAATATCATAAAGAAATCCACTTAATAGAATCAGAACATTATGGCTTATGAATATTCATAGGTTTTGTTTGAAACTAGAACAAAAAGGGCAGTGCATGCATGTTGGCATGCTTATGTGTCCCAATCATGGGTCTTAGAAAGGTGCTTCTGAAAATTCATTGAAGACTGACCCATATATGTCTAGAATTGGCTAATTAACAAAGAACTGTCTGCTGTGAGTTGCAATAGGCTTGGCTTTTCCCATAGCACTCCTATGCAGTTGGCTCAATTGACAAAAGTAAATCCTCAGGGGGTTTAAGAGCCTGGTTCTTGGACTTGGAGTTACAAGACAGGGTTGGGTTTTTCCGATATGACCACAGAATGAAGCATGATATATATATATATATAATGAATGAGGAGGTGGGTATGCACACAATGCTTGGAACAACATTTATATAAAACTTTAAAAGAATACTTAATTAATTTAATCATACCTATATTGGAGCAGTCATATCTAAGTTCAATCCTAGCTTCATGATATCTGACATGGTACCCATTTCAAACGCCTAGTACTGTCCATGAAATTTCTGATTGTAATGGGGCTTTATATGTCCAATAGTATGCTAGTTTCCTTAAAAATGGTATAATATAAAATGTGTTAAAACTAAACTGAGAGTGATGTTTAAACCAATCCATGTCATTACTAAATTCAGTGATAAAATTATTCAAGAACTTATATATATATATATAGAGATATATATGATATATATATAGTAGATATATATATATATATATATATATATATATTTATATATATATATATATTATAACTGCATGGATTGTGCAATATTATATATTTATAAACCATTTAAATATATATTTTCATTATAAAGTTTCATTGCATCAGAATGTTTTATTTTACTTTTTGAAACAGTTTGTCTGAAACTTTATGATTAAAAGCAGACAAGCTTTCAATAAGCTTTAAGATTTGTCCATTTCCAAAGATAAAAGGGAAAGTTTCTTTTATTAATTAGCCAAAAGATAATAATTTTAAAATATAAGTACGGTTCCTTTAATTAAAATTGTTTTTCTGATTTTTGGCAAATCTTCATTTTGTAATTAGAAAATGAATTCAAAGTCAATGAGTTTGAAAGCCTTATTTGTAGCAATGCATCTGGAATCAACTAGAAAAATTTGCACCTTTGATCATGCAATAAGCTCGAGCCTGAAGGCATCCAACTTTGGAATAAGTGGAAAACCAGATGGATGGGGGGTATAAATAGCCCTAGAAAGTTTGGAGGAGGAGAAGCTATGCATTTGTCTTGGAAGAAGTGCTACTAAAATCTGTGCATTTTTGAATTATGAATATCATTAGTGTCTCCATCATGGTGGAGGCTCAACTGTGGGAGTCCAGACTATAAATCTGCCAAAGCTCTCAGAAGACCTCTTCATTGTGGCTGCTAAACTAAACCATTTCTAGATCCAATTGTGCTGCCCAAATTCTGGAAGAATTGAATCCAACATGTCATCGTAAAATAATTCACAAAATGTGAACCTGAAATCAACCGAACTAGACCTCTGCCATGTGTAATCTAAGGAACCAACCAGTTGAAGGAACAACATTGACCTTTCTTGAAGAAACCGCAACTGTTGGGCCGTTTCCCAACTTTAATCTACACTATCTTTAAATTAAGTAGCTCCTCTCATTTCTTAATTTATTAATCTGTATAAATAATTTTTATATTTTTTATCTTTAGTCTTTAAAATTAATACTTTGTTAAATTTCTCTTTTTCTCAGCAATGGTGGTTTGATTCACTAACTGAATTATGCATATATATATTGAGTAATAACTAATCCCATGTATTTTTTTATTATATGCCAATAAAACTTCAACTCGATAATAATCCTTTCATTAAAATTCCTCTCATAAAAAGTAATCTAATATTAAGTTATTAGTAATTCTTGCCCACTAGAACTAACTTAGTACAGCTGTGATTAATTATCAAGCTGAAGGATTATGCTCACCCTGTTATTTTTATTATATAGAAAATAATAAATTATTAGCTCAGTTTGTAATCTATTCCCCGTGCTACTTTTTATCTAGTGTACAGGTTTATAGTGGCAATCTTAATATGTTTTGCAAAAGATCGATAAAGTTGAATCTAATGTTAATATATTCTAAGTTAAATTTGTATTTCTGTATTAATATTCAGGGAGGGCATAAAATTTATTTAGGGTATAACTAATATAATTGTATCATGGCATTGAATAATTCTTAAGTTAAAAGCTCATTTGACTTTAATCCCATGATCAGGTCATCACGTAGAACATTTTAAATAAATGGGTTTTATTAATTTAAACTGAACGATCATCAAGTCATTTTCAAATGCTTACTGGTGTGAGCCATCTCCTACTTCATAGCGCATATCATCAAGTGATACTTGTTTTACTTTAATTACGGAGGAAGAAATCACTTTTCCACTTGCTTGTTCTTTTACTTTTATTCAAGAACAACGCAAAAGGTACACAGCTAAGTATCTGCACCTAGTTTTCCTGAGTTCAAGATCTCAGTATAGGGTAAAAGACTTGTAAAACACAAGAAGCCCTCCTCCCTTAAATCACCGTCAAGCCATTATTTATCGTATTCATTTTTTATAGCTCATAAGACGTCAGTACTGTTTACTTCTCAGCTCAAATAAAGCCCCACTCTCATGCTCGTAAATCATGAGGAATTGATTTCATTAAAGTCAAACAAATTCTTATTCATTTCTAATTAAATAAGTTTTCTGTTAAATATTAAAGTTATGCCCTAAATGCATATCTTGCTCTTTGTGAGTTGATTTACGAATGTGAAAATAAATCTCACATTCTTTCCATTAGAATTAAAATAATAATTTCAGTCATAGCGAAATAACTTTATCTACCTTTATTTACTTGTCGAGGAATAGACATATATAATCCTACTATAATATTGTGTAATACTTATTGGCATATAATAGCAACTGCCATTCTTATTGTAAAATATAAATTCCATTTAAAGACTAGAGGTAATCTATATAATCATAACCTAAAAGTTGAACAAAAGTATTATTATTATTAAACATTTTATTAACACATTTGGTTTTTAACTTTTTTTATTATTCAATTGTTATTTTAATATTAATGCTCACTGTCTGTATTGACAACCCAAACATATACATATATGTGTTGACTTAGAGAAATATCCTTGGTTATTTTATTATACATTATTAAGAGTCAGATCAGGGGTCTCAAATTATCATCATCTGTTGAGATAGTTTCTTGGCACATAGTCATGTACCCTTGATATATGTCATCCATTGATTTGATCTGAGCTTATGAGTTGTGTTGGAATTCAATTGCTTTGACTGAGTTTGAACCCGACTCTGCAGTTAGGTCTTTGATTGGTGAAGGTGGTTTTACAACCAGTACAATATGATTATGGAATAACTCTGCACATTGGTATGAATTAAAATACTATACAATAAAGGAGGACTTAAATTCATTAATAAAATGACAAAATATTGAAAGAGGAAGCCCCTTCCTCTGTTAAATTAATTTATATATAAAACTTTCCACAAACAGTAAAACGAACATGAAAATTCAGTTCTAAGTGATTGATGATATGATTATATATCATTATCTATATAAGAAGTTAGGTGATGGTTATTCATTTTATAAAATAAAATATTGATTTAATTTCAGATAAAACAGATTTGATCTTTTAGAATTAGTGCTATTATTTTAAAGAGAAAACAAAACATTTATTAGAAAAACAAATTTTTATTAGAGGCTCAATTATAGAAGAAATATTAAGAGAGTTTTAGAGAGTAGAATACATTTTAACAATAAGGTTAGATTTTACAAATAATATTAGTTAAGATATTTCTGATCTTTAGATTAGTTTAAAAAAGATTTGGTACATTACATTTAAAAGAAAAGGTTGAGAAAAAAAAGTACAGTTTTAAATTTAGATTATAACTGTAAACCTATAATGAGTTATAGCAGCAATATGGACTGATTACTTTGATCTAGTATTGATAGCGATTTTTGGATTTGAAAATCCTTCTGAGACTAGATCTATTTTCATTCAGGTTAGAGCAGGCAGGTAGTACTTTCTTTATTTGGTAGTGTAACGGCGCCAGAAAATGTGGTGACTCGGTAAACATAGTGTAGAATTCGACCACCGATATAGAATAGCAGCACCATCCAGTAGCGAAGGCCACCCGTAGTATTGAGTTTGAACATAGTTTATCGGCTCCCAATACAATCCATGAAACAACGCATCTGATGTGACATTAGTAAAAGTCTCCTTAGTTACGTGGTCAGGGATATGCAAGAGACTCATGATTTTCTTCTCGAATTAGCCAATAATCAAACTAATATTAATTAAACATTCATATTTACATAATCTAGGAAATATTATAGGTAGAATGGGCAATGGTATAAATGAAACGTAGCTGCAGACATATAGTTTTAAAATTATTTTATTAATACATTTCATTAAAATCGTTTACTAATATTTTGTGGATTTAAAGCTTCAGTAGCGGAATTTGCAACATGATTATATTTTAAAGAATACATTTACCTTTATTTAGACATTATTTTATATTGATGATTTCAGTAGCTGTATTTCCGATACTGTAATGTTGGTGAAAAAGCAATACATTTATTTGAAGGCGTAATCTAGCTACCTAAAATTCTCGAAAGTGTTTCTAATGCATGCCTTGGGGAATTTATACCTTTGCAATGCAAGAGTCTAAAGTATGGGTTATATGAGAGTAATGGCAGACATATATTATTTAATTTAAATATTTATTTGATAAACTGAAGGGCAAACATTTATTTGAGAGTGAATTATGCATATAATGCAGATGCAGAGTGATATGTTTAGAATAATAGAATTGAGCAAAGGAACACGTGGTACGCTTTAGATAAGGCTATATGGAATGGCAGTTATTGAAACTGCAATGCTGGGAATGGGTTTTATAAAAATGTCAGGTTGGTCTTGGCCTCACCTGATGAAGTAAGGTGACACATAAGCATAACCAGGGACAAGTGGTCCGTGTCACAGTTTTTCCGCTGGCTGTATGATTTGTTAAGTCCTAAGTGGAGCACCCATTATGCCCGCTAGATGTATGACTACTGGGGTTAATTTCAACCCTGAAGAATCCTGGAAATTTCACGGCGAATAGGTCATCGCGTCTCTAAAACGTAACACAGTATACTTATAAACGATTATGATAAGATTTAAGTAGATTTTAGGTTCCAGCCCCACATTATCAACATTTACTGACTAACGCTCCCTACTCTCAAAGAAATGTAATTTTCTGGAATGATCTCATGATGATTTAGTAAAGGCAAAACTTATATATAAATTGGGAATTATTATAACTAATATGTGAGCCACTTTTGAAGTTATAGACCCTGCATTACAATAAATTAAGCATTAATGCCGATCATTTATATGAAAAGTTAAGTCATTAAGAAAGTAAATATTAATGAAAATTCTGACACACATTCATTGTTTTAAGCGATCATAGATTTAAACTTAGAAAATTGAAATAATTATGAGCATGCAATAATTAAAGAATAACTATAGATAGAAATGTCGATTATAGAAATATGCACCCAAGTAGAATGAGGTGCTAGATTAGTAGAGAAATTTACACATTAAGTTAATGATTCAGCTGAAGCTATACATATGGTAGCTTTTACATTTTATAATTTAGATAGTATTATGTTGAAGAGCTATAGCCTATTATTAGAGTACTTTAGAGCTTGAACACAGACAGGTACCTGTTTTATAAGAAGTTTTCTGATTCCATTAATTTAGCAGCAAAAATTTCACGAGCGGCAAGTCTTTCTTGCATTTGATATTCATTTAATTTCATGACAGAAGCAGCTTTCTCATTCATTTCAGTAAGCAGATCTTCATGGTGAATTTATGATGGGAAATGAAAGCTCAGCATCCAATAGGCCATCTCCCGATGGAGAATAATCTAGGTGCTTTACTCGGTCATACCTTGGCAGGATGAATTATTTTTATTATTTTTGGAGACTCTCGGTGATCGAGGAGCGAGCTAAAGTTTAAAAGTGAATGTCTCCAGCAAGTCTAAGTGACCTTTTTTTTATCTTGATCTTTCACATTTTTGTTAAGATATTTTTAGGTTTCTATTTAATCTGCTCTGAGGATAATCATGGATTTAGTTGGTTTTTTAACTAAAGAAAGCTGCCATTCTATTGTTTACCTTTTACATTTACTAATTATTTTTGTAGGAATTTTTCTTTAATTAATCTATATCTATCACTGACCGATGCTTTTAAATTTCAAAAACAAAATGGGAACATAAGATTTATTTTAACCTTTAATTAAATATTATATCATATATTTTTAGAATTATTATTAAATGAAATTTAAACAAAGCAATAAATGCGAACTTTATAATCCAAAATAAATGATTAAAATGATACTAAATTATATAACTAAAAGAAATCTAAATTGATATTATTTTATCCCTATTTATTGCGTTTAATTTGAGATCGAAATGTGCATGTTTATGCTGAATTCTACATATATTTATATATTTTAATATTGTTACACACACAACTCGATATCAAAAAGTTTAAATTTGGGTGGGATAGACCGGTCAGTGAGAGACGACAGAAAAAGGTGAAACTTAAGATTTGAATATGAATCTTACTGTTTCAGTGTATAGATACATAGCAATAGTTCATAAGTATCTGGATTTTAGGCAGTGGTGTCAGGAAATCTGGCATTCTGGAATAGTGAAGAAAGGTGAACTTGATCTACTCATGATACATTGAGTTAAAGGCATGACAAGCATGTATTTTGTTGGCCATTGCTCTCTCAAATTATTTGCTCCCTATAGGTTGTTTAAATCCAGCACTATTTATATGATATTGAAACTGTTCTGGAATGCTTTTAGCTGGTTTACCCAAGGCAATGTATCTACTTTATCGATCTGCAAGTTGCATACCGGATGCATGCCTTTGTTCCTATAAGCTTTAAAGACAATGCAATCCTGCTAAGAATTCTCCTGAATGATTGTTTTTAAAATATAATCTGGAATTTTAAAATAAATTAAAAGTGGATAAAATGTTCACTAATGGATTTTACATTACTTTTATAAAATTATAGCATTTAATTCAGACTAATGGATTTCCAGCTAATTGTTTTTAATTGCATTCGAGAATATTTTGGCAGAATTGCATTAGTCTTTTCTTTTCTGACCACCATTACTAAAATAAATAATAAAATTTTACATAATTTAAAAATACAAATATTACAATATTTTAATATTATAAACACTTTATACATAATCTCCCCTCACCTAATATATATATATATATATATATATATATATATATATATATATATATATATATATATATATATATATATATATATATATATATGCTTATTTATTGGAGATACTTAATTTAAGACATTCATTTTAATAAATAAACAAAAAAATGTGTTAATAAATATGTATACATGTGTAAAGATAATGTTTGAAGTATTGTTTGGTGGTGGGAGATTCTGAGGGGGCTGTGAAGTTCGATTTTAGAATCAGATTGATGGTTTCAATATATATATATATATATATATATATATATATAATTCTGAGTAGAATTTAAACTCTGACTTTCAAACTCTCTACAGCAATCCATTCTATCTTATATAACCGATACATATGACCACATACATGTGAAAAACATAGATAACTTTGTGCTGAACAAGTACTCATCATTTAGTCCAGGACATCTTTCAGAGATATATAAATCAGTGCTCACTTTATATTAAGATAGAAAGTCTTAAATACTTTAATGGACTCTCTAATCTACTCCATGCTCTGTCTCTTCAGCCATCGACACAAATGAAAACTGAGGATGGAATGCCCAATGTCCTTGTAGGAAGCTGCGTTAAGCAGGGTATATGAATGGATTTGAACTTGGACTCTCAAGATTTCGTAGAACTATTCACTCTATATTCTGACAACTCGATACCCATAATCATAAGTACATGTAATATAGAGAAATGGATCTCCAATATATGTATATTCGTAAAAGTAAAGCTGTAAGTACTCAGTTCACTTGGTCAGGATCATCAATCTGTTAGACATACATACAACAGTGTTTTATTTGATATTAACCCACTTACATTTCAAATAATAGAAAACATATATGCCAATTCACCCCTAGTGAATTTTTTTATAAGTATTATATATAAAAGTGTAAGTGAAATGGTATATTTTATTATGATAAATTTCTTAGCCCAAATTTTCGCTAAAAAGCATGAAATTCAAAAATTCCTTCTTAAAAATAGACATAACCCACCTTTCCCTGATCAGCCTTTGATGTGTTGCCAAGGCTGCAAAAGTATTTGGAATTTTATGACACTTGAAATTTCAAGTGATGTAAAAGTATGCTTATTCGCAAATTTGATATGGTTTTAGATACTTTTTAAAAATAATTTACACTATATTTATTTAATAAATTGCTTTCTCTTCATTAAAGTAAAATTGTAATTATAAGTATGCTTGATCTTATTTTTTTCATTAAATAGTGATAGCAATAATTTGACTCTATATTTATAAGAGCTTTGCTAAGCGCTTTCGAGATTTCATGTTGCCTTAATCTATTACACCCAACACTAATTGGATGATAAATAATGCTAAAGATAAAACAGATAGAGATCAAGCCCTCATGTGGTCTATAAAATGGCATGCCCTCAATTAGGCTGCTATGCATCATATTATGGTGAAACTCGGGCTAACCTGAACACAAGAATTTATCAACATAGGTTATGTCTACAATAGAGGTCAAAAATAAAAATGAAGAATCATCAGTATTCTGGGACCACCAAGCAGTTACAGGCCATGGAGTTGAACCCTAGTTCTGCCCAAATAATTGGTACAGTAGAAAATGATGCCAAAAGAAAGTTAAAGAAGCTTTCTATATAGAAATGATGTTTAATATCATTATTAGAAGAGAGGCATGTTTTGCACTCTCTAAACAATGGACTAATTTAAAATTCAAATGCAATGGCATAATCATAACAATCATTAGTTACAAATCTATGAGTAAGAGATTCAAATACGAAATCTCAGTAAGCAGTTAGTAAAGCTATTTTAAATTGGAGTAAATTATAGCTTCACTATTTAACGTGTAAAAAAAGTCGCATACTTATAATCACTATATTTATTAGATATCAACAAATACAAATTATTAATAACTTATTTTGACTTGAAATACTTTATTTTTAAAAATATAACAACATATTAGCAGCTAACATAAATATGGTCTGAAGCAAACTTTGAAACTTGCTAAGACATAAACAATCTACTTATATTTAAGAGGAAGAAAATAATCACAATTTTTAAATGAATGTTTAAAAAATAAGCTTTTTAAATCATAATTCATTAGATATTAGAGAAATAAATAAATGTTCATTCAAGTTTTTAAAAATATTCAGAAACAAAGAAGATTCTCATTTATTTTATAAATTGAAAATAATCTCTTCTAGAAACAATGACATTTATGGCTTTGTTTTGATTATGGCCTCATTTTTTTAATATTTACAGTATTGAAATTTATTTCAGTAGTAAACCTGAATATTTGATCAAATGAAGTCATTTTTTTATTTTTTGATAAGTAATGATCATTTTGATATATATTTTTATTGGCATAAACTGAAAATATTTGTTCTAAAAATGATAACATAGAAAGTTTTTGTTTTGATTACATCCTCATGTTTTTAATATTTAAAAAAACAAAATGGGAACAATTTAAAAATTCAATTTTTGTAGAAAACATAAATATTTATCAAAGAAGTCAAACTTGTTATTTTATGATAAGTAATAACCACCTTATCATATATTTTACTTAAATGTGTGAGATAAAGAAAAAATGTCAAAATAGCAATATATGGTAGGGTTAGGGTAGAAAACTTTCAAACTTAAATAGACAAGTTTTTAATCTTGTCCACCCTCCAACTCTTGAGTTGATATAACTAAAAATCTGAAGAAGAAATTCTCAAGATCCTTGTTGATGCCATTAATAATGACATACCCATGTTGATCATAAGCAATTTGTTCTCATACAGGTAAGACCTTAAGTATGTCTCTTTAGCATTAAAGTCTTATATGTGAGGGTCAAAGTGACTTAAAGTCATCATTTGTCTGTCAATAACATCTGATCAACAAAGGCTTTGAGTAGTTGATTCTTGGATTTTCAATTATATGGGTGGCAGAAGTGTTGGAAGGTCAAGAAGAATAAAGATTGTGAAATAAAGTTTGATGATTTGTATATAAAAGTGGGAGATAGGGTGATTTGGGTCTACTGACTAGTGCTGGCTTAGTGCTAAATATGTATATAGGAGATCATTGTATATTTTCCCTAGTATATGCTCATGTATGTTGTGGTTGTTTAAGATAGATATCCTGAAAGTCTGAGTGCAATCACTTTTAATTACATTAAGTTTATTATTCAGTGCAGTTGTCATTATTTGAAACTCCTTAGAGTTATTTTTTACACATATGGAAAATCTGATAATAATAAAAGCAATAAACAACTTAATGGAATTTACAAATTTCAACATACCTATAAATAAATGAATAAATAAAAAGGTATAACCAGCCTACAGTTGATTACCATTATCACTAATATGTTGTTAGAATTCACACAATTGTGTTATATTAATGAGTCAAATGTAAAGTTACTTCTTAATATAAAAAATATGCTATTCTCTGGATACTTTAAATCTACATTTTCAAAACATTCATTATCTGCAATGAAAGTCCTTGTTATGATAATGTTTTAACTTTTGAGGTCAAAAATGATTTCAAAAAAAAACCTAATGAGACCCTTCTCGTAGAAATGTGATGGATAATTAGATAAATAATATACACCTATGTCTCATTTTCTGTGATTGATAAATTTCACAGAAACCTTCATTAAAAATTGCACAAAATAGACTTAATTTACCTTGAAAAATGGGGGATAGGTTCTGGTAATTTTTCAGAAATCAGATCAAAGCAAAGCAACAAGGAGAAAATTACTTTAAAATTTACATTAAAAGTACGGAAATAAAGTATGACTAATAAAAAATTTCAAATATTTGAAAAAATTAATACAAAACAAATTTCTTTTACTTTTTGATTAACTACAGCGATTTAATTTGCATTTGTTCACATATATTTAAAACATTACCACTATTTGACAATATGCATTCATTTGTGAACTGATAAGAAATCAGATTCATTACAGGAAGAAGTACAATTAGCACCACTTTTAGTCTTGTGAAGTGTTAATAGTTTTCTGTTGTTAATGTAATCAGTGATTAAACTTTGAGATGACGAATTTGCAAATCCAGACATATAACTGTTTAGTTCTCATTGTAATTTAAGATGTTCATTGCAGGAAACCATCAGGTTTCATCATTTTCTGACATTTTTCTTTGTCTCACACATCAATGTATAATCTATGATTTAACTGATTCTTTACTTATCAGAAAAATAATAAATTTGTCCACTTTTTGCTTTACTACCGAAATAAATTTTAAATGTTCACATTTTGTTTCTATATTTAAAAAATAAGATAACAATCAAAACAAAAAGATTATACATTATCATTAGAAAGATTATTTTCAGTTTACAAAATCAATAAAATCTTTGGTATTTATTTTTAAGAATCTAAAATAATATTTATTTCTTGTTATATCTAAAAAAATATGTTTTAAAAGTTTAAAATTTATTTCAATGTTTTTATATGTAAGTATAAATCTATTATTAATATTATTTATTCATTAGTATAATTAGGTTATTTACGATAGAAGCTACATTCTAAGTAAAGCTTCAGGTCATATTCACATTAGCTGCTAATATGGTAATGGTCAAAACTCATCTATCTTGCAAGTGACACTACAGCATTTAAACCCTAGACATGGAAGTCAACAGGAAGGGTTGCTTCCAGAATTTCCCACATTCGAATCCAAAGTCTACGCTCAACAGCACCATCTGTATGATAACAAAAGTTGATGCTTATAATAGGTTAACTGCTTTCGTAGTATCTGTGGATTATAGGGAGAAACAAGAACCTCCTAAATTTAAAACAGTTCTAGGTTCATCTAATAATAACTGATAGATGTGCCCATGATAAGCCTAATATGGTATGTAACTTAGATTGCCCCCCAGGTAAATAAATAAAAGAAATGAATTCAAATATAATGATTATTACCCATAGTATAGATGGTTAATCTTAGCTATATGAATTTGATAGTTATAAAAGAAAAATTAATGACATTTCTGGTACTTCTGTACCTTGGATTATAATTTATTATAATGTGTCTGAAATGCAACAACACTTTAAGTATGTGCAAGCTATGCAAGGTATTAAAAAACTTCAGTTTACCTTAAAACTAATTGAAATTGAAAGAGGAATTGTTAAATTAAACAGAGAGTCTCTTGTGAATTGTTGAGTTAAATTATGGGATAGATCTAGATCTGAACAGATATGGAATTCATTAAATAATAAATTTAGTTAGAGGAATGTAAGTGGAGATGCCAGTGAGATATAATACCTAGGATAGAGTGCAGTATGTAGGATAACACAACTTTATGAAGTAAACTAAATGAATAAAATAACTTAGGTTTGGATAGGCAGTTTGTCATTTATATGGGACACCTCTAATCCTTACACAGCTCAAGCCTGACCTGCACCCAAGAGATTTGTAACTGTGGGAACACATGTGATATAATTCCTATGTGAGACATTCATATCACTCACTACTGGGAACTACCGAAACAAACAGGGGCATGGATTTAACCATTGATGATCTTGAGAAAGTAATACAGCAAGTTTCCACCCAGCACATCCACTCAGAAACACACAATTAAATTTAAGATATATATTCTTAATAAAAATAGATGTCTCATTAATGGACAGAATAGCTCTCTCCAAAATTTATTATTTTATCAGTCAAGCATAATCTTAATGAAACTTATAAAATAAACATACTTATTTTAATATAATTTATGTAATACATAAAATAAATATACTTAAAAATCTTATAATAATAGAGAGGGAAATGTAATGTTTATAGTCTGATAAATGGAATATGTTAACCAAGCATTTGTAAAACTTTCTACATAACTCAAAGACATGCCTTGAAGGGATTAATTAAAAATACTTCACATTATAATAAGAAATTAAAATAAAACATTATACATATACATGAAGTTAAAAGTCTAACCCAAGCTAGGAAGTTCAATATGCATTAAAAAAAGTTAAAATAAATACATAAATATGAAATATAAGATAAAAGCAGTAAATGCAGCCGATGAGAGATTCATGAGATCCTGTGATAACTTTTGTTGCCTGGTTTTCAGAAGGATCAAGTCCGTTAGCATTGAGCAATTTTAATTTTCTCTCAGTGCTGTATAAAATTTTTGGGTATCATCAGTAATTGAATATGTAGATTTTAAGAGCAGACATTATTTGGGATGATTCAGTCAATGTTTAATAGTACAATGACAGGATATCAGATGGTGAATGATGGGCAGCAAGAAAACCATTCCCTGAGGGAAGGCAGCACATTGCCGTTTATCCCATCATTCTAAGATTGACTATTCTCAAGAATTGATTTATAAAGTTCACTTCCCATTGAGAATCAGTTAAGGTGATTTCTTTCTGAGTAAAATCTCTAAAATTAAGACTGAAACCCACAAAGAAATCAGGTAAGTCCAATAACATGAATAGCACAAGTAATCAGAAATATGAATAATATCAAAATAAATTATATCAGAACAACAGAATAAATCTCTTGCTTATCACAATGCATATAAATCAATTTGCTCTATTTATGTTCTCCAAGCTTATACATTTCAACCCTGCAGTGATAAAACCCATTAACTCAAATTATTAATTTTCAATCAGATTGCAGGGAATGTACTTTTTAATAAAAATTTTATTATATTTCACATTCCCCAGATTTTCCAATCCAATTTAATTAAGTCATCTTATTGTTAACTCCTTGGTTATCTTCATAGAACCCAACTAGTGAAACTAGGACAATGATTAAGTTAAAATGAGTTCTTACTGTTCTCTTTCCCCACCCTCATTGATTTTAAAAGAAAATGGCATGATTTTGAAAACTAAAGTACAAAATTTATTTACAACTTTTATTTTTTTTTAAATTTAATGTTTAAAATCTATTTATAAGTGATATTATTTTAAATTAAATGAAAATAATATCCCTAAATAAATAGATTTAAACAAACAAACTTTAAACAACAAAATATTTTTCATAACTCTTAAAATATTATCACAGTATGTGTGTAGATGAGAATATGCGACCTACTTTTGTTGTACAAACTTCAAAATCACATTAAAATAATCCATATTAAACGAGACCCAGGTGTAATTGTGAATATATGCTACATAAATGATGGAAAGTTAGCTATTCATATTATGATTTTTAAAAGACTAAGTTTTTAAGAAATATTTAATTGTTTTAAAACCCATGGGTACCCCATTACAAATATAAATTTAGGTGAGATTTCAGAAAATATACACATTACACACACACACAATATAATAAAATTAGGGTTTGAAATAAGGCATGAGGGTAGGTGAAAAGGAGGCAAGGTGAAACTAAGATTTGCAGGGCATTCCATACTGTTTCAATATAACTTTATATTTTTTGGAAAAAAAAGTATTTCAAGTCAAAATAAATTATTAATAATTTAAATTTCTTGGTATCTAATAAATATAGTGAAATATGAACTTCTTTATTGCATTAAAAAACCCCACATAAAAAGATATTAAAAAATAACCTGAATCACATAACTTGAAAATCACATTAAAATAATCCATATGAAACGAGACCCAGGTGTAATTGTGAATATATGCTACATAAATGATAGAAAGTTTGCTATTCATATTATGATTTTTAAAAGACTAAGTTTTTAAATTCTCACTGTAAAATGATATTTTAGTAAGACTGTCTTATGGTAAATTCATTAGAGCTGTTATTTCATTATTTATTTGTTAGTATTTTGAAATTTGTAGACGTAATTCCTGCATTATGATTATATATATATATATATATATATATATATATATATATATATATATATATATATATATATATATATATATATATATATATACAATAATGGGCCTTTGTTTAGTGATAGTGCCATTTCTCACTATGCTTTGATTATGCTCCAGTTACTTGAAAAAAAATATGCAGGTTTCAATTAGGCTCAAGAATTTTTTTTTGTAAGTTCCAATCTTGAGAAAAACCACATAACTATACTTTTTATCTAGACATAAAAATAAAAATCATTTAAATCCTGAACATCTGTGATTTAGAAAATGTGATCAATAATCCATCTTTATGCGGAGAATATCAATTTATTTAAATATTCCTTGCAGTGGAATGAGATGTTTAGTTAAAACCCGTTTACATTTTATTTTTTTCAGTGCACTCTTTTTTCCTACATATAGATATAAGATAAAAAATTGAAGGCTGTTTTGTCATGGATGTCAACAGCAATTAAAACAATGAATAGAGACAACTTATATAACAATGGACTAAGTTTTAACAATACATATATGTATTGGTTTATAAGTTAAAACCACCAAATCATCAACTGTTTTAGGATAATAAACACATACCTTTTACAAAAACGCGTTAATAATAATATTATTAATAATAATAATAATAATAATAATAATAATAATAATAATAATAATAATAATAATAATAATATTAATAATAATATTTTTTCACCATCTCAAGATAAATTTAAATATTGGGATGTATACCGGATAATTTGCTCTCCCTAAATGATAAAAGACCAATTTGAAACATTAACAATAGACAACTAACCCGAAAATTTAAATTCTGGTCATTAGAACCCAAATATTATGATTTTTCTACTCAAATTAAATCTTGAAGCATTGCCAACATTACACTTTTTGTAGATGTAGAAGACATTACATAAATACAGAAGACATATATATGCTGGTTGTGTCATAAAGAAACTGAGACACAAGAACATTTTTCTTTTTTACCTGCTCTGTATTTGATAATATTTGTTCATCCATACCATTATTGTGCAAACAAAGAAATTGTGACATTCAAACCCTTTTACAATCATTTGTTAAGGCTAGCTACCCACATATTCGAGCAAGTACTTTTATATTGTTTTTACTATGGTGTACAAGATGCTCCTTCATGTACAACAATAATCCAAGAAGACATCCAAACACATTCTGGAACAAAATGGAACAGCTCTGCTTAAAGGATGAACAAATTATATTCCAAAAGATGTACACAGCCACTTGGTCTATATTACTACAGCGCTCAAAATTATAGAGAAAAAAAAAGACTAATAAAAAACAGAACTAAGAGCCTTACAAGTGCACAAAACTAATTGGATGTGTATATTTTTTAAAAAAAAAGTAAACTCAAATTTGTAAACCATATGCATATCCTTTGTCTTTGTTCCCCCCCCCCCCCCCCCATTACAATTTTCAACTTATTTATATCAACTTCAATCCATCTGCATGTGGTAAAATAGTTATAAATGTAACCTTTTTCTTGTTATATTCAATAAAGTCCTTTTTGAAAGATAATAATAATAATAATAATAATAATAATAATAATAATAATAATAATAATAATAATAATAATAATAATAATAATAATAATAATAATAATAATAATAATAATAATAATAATAATAATAATAATAATAATATATGTACAAATTTTGAGATAATGAAAAATGATAGAACACACACACTCAATTATAAAATTGCAGTTTCTAGTTTTAAAACTAAAGTTCTCAGAGCTTAGCAGTTGGAAAGCCTTTGAGTAATGCTTCAAAATCCACTATTCCTCCACGAGAAGCTACTAAAAAGATTTTTACCTTTCAATTGAACTGTTTAAAAGCTCTTTTTACATAATAGCAATTTGCGGTTAACTTGAAATGCAATTAAATGAATAAAAGAAAATTCATTTTAAAGTGGTCCATTAATTTCCTGTATAAATACTACCATTCATATACTCAGTCATTTTTTTTATAAATCGTGTTCATTATATGAAACAATTTGTGTACATTCATACTTAATCCACACATGCTTTTTTAAAAAATCCTCCTGTATGTAGATACTTTTCTATAGTCATTGTAGCTATCATAGTACCAGTATAAATGGAACGAATTTAGCTAAAGTCAAATTCGATAATAAAGAAAATTAATATGCATAAAATGAAATGAATTTTATATGCTTGATATCACTAATCCCTAAATTATACCAACAAAGTTTCATAATAAATTAGTTAGTATGAAATGCCTAGCTCATTTTAAAGTAATTTAAACCTGGGATAACAATTTAAATACCAGCTGATTTATATACATGTGATATATTCAGGTTTAAATTATATATTAGTTCAAGTTTATTGATCAATATATATCTCTTCCTATTTTATTGTATTTTGGATGCTACTTATAACTATTTTTCTCAATGTATTGAGTAAATAATATTCAGACTGGTAATTTAATATAATAGCAACAACAATTTATTTACAATAAATAATCAATAGACAAATATCAGATTAATAATATAAAAAAGAAATGATGTTTCAAAATTATATAATTGTATACATGTTTGGACCTATGATGATGTTAGGACAACAGACTTATCTTTCATAAGCAGGAGAAAATGCTTGTTTCTACAGTTTAATGTTCAATAAAGGAATATAAAATAATAACTTTTTAATTTATTATGTTTTATTATTCCAATACAAAAGATGTAAATATGTAATTTATATAATATCTAATTGATAGTGATTTATAATTCAAATTAAGTATTATTTTTTCCTAGTTGTGTTTATGTTCATTTATTAAAAAAACATTCATAAATATTGAGCAACTTTTTAAATAAATATAATAAGACTCCAATTAGCATTTAGCTATTTTCAGTGGTTGAGATTATTCAATTATTATAATCTAGTTATTTTTTATTTTCACAATCCAAGAAAAATTTCTATTTTTTACAAAATAATAACGATCTGAAAGTATTAACAATAATTATTTTCGGATCATTAGAGACACGCTTAAGTTTTTTAAATTTTACATTTACGTTTCTTGCCCTCTGCTGAAAATTTTGTGAAGCTTTTTGTTTTCATGGCTTTAAAATTTATATATATTTATTTTCTAATAATTTAAGTACAAAAAAAGTCAATAAATGGCCTGGAAAGCCAAGAGACAGTCATACAAACGATCGCAAGCTCCGCTGATGATGGATGCCCATTATACATTTCATGATCTCAAACCTTGCATGCATTATGGTCATCAAGAAAATATTATGGTGATGTAAAAACTTTATTTTTTTGAAAAGTTTATGATTGTATTGATAACCTAATTATGTAATAATTATTAAAAATGAAAAGTAAGTTTATTTATATATCTATTTGTTACAGAAATGTTTTTTTTTTCCATATGTCATAGCATCGGCCAGGAGGTGAACCTGCAACAACCAACTGCTTGCTTGCAAGGCAGCTGTGATGACCTCTTGGCTAACAATGCTTAACTGTTATTCTAAATATTGTAACTATAGAGATTATAATCATGGGAAACATTGCTGTCTACAAAATGAGGCCATTCAACTGATTGGTATTATATTTAGCAATATTATAAAAAATATGAAAAAATTGTAAACTTTTAAAACATGTTAGATTTAGTAGTTATTAAAAAAATTCAATTAGATTTGTAAATCAAATTTGAAACAATGGAGATTTCATTCATTGTAAAAAATGAATCAGCTACACCTGAAATTTGATTTTGTTTGGAATCAATATATTTTTTAAAAATAATTACAGAAATCAAGTGTGATTTTTTAAAATTTATTTAATTTCTAAACAAAAACATCTATCGAATTAGGTCAAATTTATTATATTCTGATAAATAATAAAGGTTTAATAACAAAATGAAAATTGAAAGCTTAAATCTATTAAATCTAGTGTGAACAAAGAAAGCTGTCAGAAAAATAGTGAAAAAGGCAAGGTTAAAAAAAAATCATTCCCATTGAAATATAATACAATTTTATATCCAAATTATTTGGTAATAATAATCCATCTTGATAATTATCACATAAGATACATTAGATGCAGTTAAGTTTCAATTTTCAAAAGATCTATTTGGCTTTGCTGTTATAATTCCATTATGAGAGTATCAGTTATTGTATCCCTCCCGATGTATTTATTTTTGAATATAAGATTACACATGCAAGCACAATGTGGATTTATGACAGGTTCAGTTAATATGCATAAAGCAGATACTCCAATAGATGGCAATAAAATCAAAAGATCATCAATTCATTATAAATAATCATTTCATCTTTATATCTTAGCATTATTAAATGGTTTTTTTAATATTATTGGTTTTATTTCTGAGAACCTGTATTATCATAGGTACTTATATATTGAATCAATACTTTATCTGCTTCAAAAGTTTCATAGCAAAATTAATACTATTTTTTATTTTTTTAAAGTTATTTAAAAATTGTATATGTCATAGTGCAGATACACAGCTTTTTTAAAAATTCTCTAATTTTACTTTTAGTTTAAAAATAAGTTTCTTTTGACACTTTTTTTTTCTATTTTTAAAAACATTCTAATTGTTTAAAAAAAGTTTTAATCTTTTTTTTAAAAAAAGAAAGGGCATTTTTAATTTTTGAAACTTTTTAAATGCATTCCTGTTTCTTTCTTTGTAATCAAATTTTAATTTATTTGTAAAAAGAAAGCTGAGACTTAATTTTGCATTTACTTTTCATTAATTAATAAGGAACCCTGGTCAGATTTCTAATTAAGATTAAGTCTGGGATAAAGATTTGCCCTGGGCAAAAACTGCTAATTAAAGATGACTTGGGAGATAAGAGTGCATATAAATAACCCTGGAATTTCAGACTAATTCAGCTATTCATTTTATTTTATTTTATTTGTTACATACTTGGATTCCACTTTTAGTTTGGTAATAGTGATACTTATTTGAATTTCCATGCTGCCCTAAATTCCCAAGATTGCTGTCCACACCTGAGTACTTCTATAAAGAAATAATACATTTTGCTGTCTACTATCAAGAAATCCTGCTGAAATTATATAATTGTCTTCCAATATCTGAATAAGATAATATATGCAGAATGTCTGAAGTACATACCCTTATGAATTTTAGCTACAATATGCCATGCTGAACCATCTGAAAGATGAACACCAGATTCTGAATTATTTCTGCAACATCACACCATAAAAGCTTAAACAAAAACTGATACAGTAGTTACCTCCAAACTCCCTACCAAAAAGAAAGAAATCAAGAGCCTTCATGATGAACTCAAATTAGAAAGAACTGTGCACACCACACTAGAGGAAATCTGACAGTCTTTACATTCAGCCTTGAGGTAAAACTTTTTTATATCCTTAGCATAGTTTAAATCTCTTATTAAAGTCTCAGCTTAGTCTTAAAAGAAACCTCTCTTTATAATACATTTTGCTTATTCAATTTAAATATCTTTATGTATTTCATTAAGTGTTTTATTTATAATGTGTGCTGGTCTCTTAGTTTTAAAATTCCATATCTTCATATTTTTATTTATTTATCTGAGAATGTATTGCGAGTTTAGATTTTATAGTTATTCTTTTCTCTTTTGATATTACTAACCCTTGACCAATACTTTGACAGACATTAGTAGTTTTTTTTTATCTAACTTGTCCCCTTTTCATTATAATTAATTTAGATAAGCTTGGATTTGCATTTCTTGCAGACCATAAATCTTTTGGCTGAAAATTTATCAAGTGTATTGTTCTGTTTTTCTTAGATTGGAAAGTTTATTTTTTTTATTTAAGATTACACATAATTGTAATCTTCTTCTGTTCTATTTTTTATTGTTTTGTATTTGGGTCAACTGTGAATTATCTTAAAAGTGGTATATCATGAGCTGTTCTCTGAACAGATAACATTCTTCATCACAATGCTTTATTCCTGGACAAAAAAAGCTTGCCTGCATTATTTCATTATATTCCTTGCAAGACCATCTTATTTTTGAAATCTCTAAATAGAAAAACTGGAATTAGTTTTTATAAATTGCTAGCAGGAAGATATTACAAATCCCTTCATTTAAATTATAGGTGAGAAAATGAACTTATCTGCCAGGGTATTTAATTTTGCAAAACTCTCAAACACTCTCTATAAATATGCTGTAGTAATCTAGGTCAAACTTCTATACTTTTTGTTTGCTTAAAATTTAACTATTTTATTTTGAATTTAATAAATTATAAAGTTATTTAAAAACTATTTTGGCTGACATTTGTCTTTGTATACTTTTTTCAATTGTTTGAACAATGTTAAACATCTCTTTCTCTCCCTAAGTCTAGCTGGTGACATATATCATTATCAACTTTTTATCACCATAAATTAAATTTTCTAGCTCATTAGTGATCTGGTGGCACCCTCAGTGATCCAAAACAGTGAAAAAGTTACCGGTACAATATATATAAGACAAAATTTTGCGGGTACATCGGTGTTAAAAAATGTAACTATTGATATACCAATGTCTCAACTTGTTCACACAAGTCATCCACTGGGTGATAAAAGATAGAAAAAAAGTTGTAGAGGCACTACAATCACTGATTTGAAAAAAATGTTAAAGTTCCCCAAAAGCAAAAATGTTAAATTAAGAAAGTTTTTTAAAAAAATCTTTCCAATAGGAGGATGTTTGCATGTATCACCTCACTTATTAATACAATCTGGTTTTAAAGTATCTCAATGGCTTCTCTAATTTTGTCCTGGTGGAGATTATCACATCTGATTATGATCCTGGTACTAGAAAAATCAATTTTCTGACCTGAATCTGTCGAATGGAGAGAGAGTGCTGATGATGATGAGGGTTGTTTAACTGCATTAGCATGCTCATCTCTCCTAACACTGATGTGATGATTACTCATACATATGTAAGAAGCTTTAAAATTTTCACATGAGACTTGATAAACACCATGAGATTCAAGAGGGATTGAATCCTTAGGCTTGTTTATTATATTGCTAATGTTTTGATATGTAGAAAATGTTGTATCTATATTATAGCGTTTTAATATACGTCCAATACTGTCTGTAGTTTCTTTTACATATGAAACACAAATCCTAATAGCTGATTTATCATATTTTTGTTTTTTATTTTGGATATTTTGGGCTTGAAATAAGGCTTTTTATATAAATTTATAATTATAACTATTTGCTAACAAAACACTCTTAATATGATTTATTTCTTGTTTCAGATGTGACTGACTTATCTGAAAGGTTAATTGCTCTATTTAAAAGACTTTTGGCTACAGAACCTATCCGAGATGAGTGATGATAAGAATGTAAATGTAAATATCCGTCAGTGTGTGTATTCTTTCTGTAAATCGAAAAAGATAAACTATTTTGCGTTCTGGTGACTAGAACATCAAGAAAGTTCTCCATCAGACTCTGTCTCCATTGTAAATTTAATATGAGGATGCATATTATTTAAATGTAACAAAAAATCATCTAATTTATTTTTTCCACGTTGCCATATGACAAAAGTGTCATCTATGTATCTGAGCTAAATGATAGGTTTTAAAGATGATGATTATAAAGCACAAGTTTCTATATTTTCTATGAATAAATCATCTATTACTCCTGAGATAAGTGAGCCCATAGGGGTACCAAAAACTTGTCTGTAATGCTGTCCATTGTATACAAAATATGTGTTCAAGGGATATTGTTTAATCAATACAATAATATGGTCTGGTAAATTGCAATGCTGTGTATCTATATTTAAAGCTTCATCAATTGGAATGTTTGTAAACAAAGACACAACATCAAAACTACCAAAATGTCATTAGCATTAATTTTAAATTTTTTTAAAACAGATATTAAATGAAAATAGTTTTTTTTATTTATGATTTAATAGATGGGATTGTAGGTTTAATGAAATCAGATAAATATCTAGCTAAAATAAGAGTTGGAGATTCTATTGCACTTACTATTGGATGAAGGGGAATATCTGGTTTGTGAATTTTTGGAAGTCCATAAAATGTTGGACAGACACATGATTTTTCATGAGGGATTATTGTATTTTTTATCTCTGTTTCAATAGGCAATTTATTAATAATAGCTTTGTTGTTTTTTCCAAATACATAGTATGATCACTTTTTGTTATTTTATAAGTTTTATCATTAAGCAGATCTAAAATTTTATTATGGTAAATGTCATGATCCATTACAACTGTGGCATTACCTTTATCAGCCAGAAGTACAACAATTCATTTGTCTGATTGTATATTATTTAATACTCGTCTTTCTTTCTTTGAAATATTATTCCTAGGAAGCTTAGCTTTTCTTAAAATATTGCAAATCTCCACTCTAGTCAAATCAGCGGATGAAGAATCTATTTTATCAAGAACTCATTCAACATTACAAACAATTTTTCAACAGATATCTAGGAAGGTGTTAAACCAAAATTAAAAACTTTTTCTAAAACCGAAACTTCATGTGTAGAGAGGGCTTTCTTAGATAAATTATAAAAGGTTTTTTGATTTGGATTCAATCCCTCTTGAAATATCATGGTGTTTATCAAATCTCATGTGAAAGTTGTAAAGATTCTTACATAGGTATGAGTAATCATCACACCAGTGTTAGGAGAGATGAGCATGCTAATGCAGTTATTTAACACTCATCATCAGCAGCACTTTCACTCCATATTATAGATTCAGGTCATAAAATTAACTTTTCTAGTACCAGGATCATATCCAGAGTGCAAAATTAGAGAAGCCATTGAGATACTTAAAAGGCCAGATTGTATTAATAAGTGAGATGATAAGTGCAAACTTCCTCCTATTTGGAAAGATTTCTTTAAAAAACATTCTTAATTTAACATTTTGCTATTGGTGGAACTTTAATGTTTTTTTCAAATCAGTGATTGTAACATCTCTACAACCATCTTTCTACCTTTTATCACCCATTGGATGACTTGTGTAATTAAGGTGAAATGTTGGTACATCAATATTTAAATTTTTTAATATGGATGAACCCGTAAAATATGTCTTTTATATATGTAACCCGTGAAAATCTTCATATCAACATATAGATAGATAGATAGATAGATAGATAGATAGATAGATAGATAGATAGATGGATGGATGGATGGATGGATGGATGGATGGATGGATGGATGGATGGATGGATGGATGGATGGATAGATAGATAGATAGATAGATAGATAGATAGATAGATAGATAGATAGATAGATAGATAGATAGATAATTGAAAAATATTTTAGCACCTTCATTGAATATAAAAATATATTTTTTTGACTGCAATTCTTATAATATTTTCATCAATATTAAGCCATTGATTTAGATTTCATTTGTCTGAAAAGTGGACAATATTTTTTTTAGGCAGCTATACAGTAAAAAACTTTATTTATATAACTCTTCATAAAAGTATACATTATTGTTTCCATAAAGAGAGCAATGAGCTTAGAATTTTTATGCTTTTAACAGAATTTAACACACAGTAGCCTAAGATTCATTTAAAATACCTATGTCAATTTAGCAGTAAATTGTGAGTATTATACCAAATTGGATTTTACAGCATGCTATTTATAAAAGCTGGTAAAACCACATTTATTTATTCTGTTATAAATTAATATATCAACTAATATAACACTACCAAATTTAGCTTGTACATGTATTGATTATACATTAAGTTATCTAGTTAGTATTATGTTAAGTTGCCATTTTAAATAATGATTGAACTTCTCTCTAGCTTCCATGTTGAATACCTTTTTGCAGTAAGAAAATGGACCACTATATACCATATTTTTGGATTTTGTTTAGAATTATCTCGAGCAATAACAACAGATAGCAAACTCAAATCAGTTTATATGTTTTAATGCAAATTGATTTTTAAATAACTGCTATTAAGTTTATAAATCAGTTATAGTCACTCATATTGAAAACTATAATAAATAAACACCCATCATATATGTCATGTTAAATAATATTTTAATACTAAACAAATATAATGTCATATACAATTTACCAAGTATATTTTAAAAAGTAACTGAATCATCCTTTTTTAGCTCTCATGTTCAATCACTTTTTAAGTAAGAAAATTAACCTTTTCTTATTGTATTTTAGATCGTTTTATTTAGACTTGTCTAGAACAGTAACAATCAGAAAGCAAATATAAAGTAGCCTATATATTTTTACATAAATTGATCAATTGTTATTTAAAATAGACTTGGTCAATTTTAGAAGAAATATTTATAAATTCAATATTAAAATATTATTTAACACTACATATATAACATGTTTTCCTGAAGGGTTTGTAATGATGGCTTAGTTGGGTAGACCATATCCTTAAAATTAAGAAACCCAAGAATATAAAGTTCAGTTTCCAATCCCATGCTTGTACTGTCACTGGTCAGAACAGCAAGACATGAAGAAGAGGGGATACTAATACTTCTCAAAACATTGTGCATATACTAACCTGTTTCATGTGCTATTGCTAACACTTGAATGTACTTGAAATATTTAAATAAAATTACATTTTTCTAAAAACATTCAATACATACATTTAGATGATGGAAGTAGACCAATACAGAAATACATATATGAGATGTGTTTATTTATTATAGAATTTTAGATATTAATGAGATATCTCTGTTCAATAAACTTAATATCTGTTATTTAAAATTCAATTTAGGTTTAAAATATTGTAGGTTGGTGAAGATTGCTCTCTGATTGTTATTGGTCTAAATAATTCTAAATAAGAATATGGAAAACACAATAAGAAATGGTCCATTTTCTTACTGTAAAAAGTTAATAAATATAGCTTCTAGAGGACAGCTCAATTATTATTTAAAACAAATTCCATAAATTTCACATGGCATTATATTTATTCAATATTAAAATATTATATATATATATATATATAAAGAAAGTTACTGTTAACACTAACTGAAATAATTATAGAAAATATACAAACCATCATACAATTACAAATATCCAGTAACGCCCTCTGTTTAAAGATCTATATCTCAATAATAGCAAACCTTAAAATGATACCACTTTAAGGTTGTATGCTAAACGATGTTAAATATTGAAATACAGACCTACTCAAACACAGAGCATGAAATTTTAAATAAGCAAACGATCTTAAATTTTGCTAATAAACTAACAAGTTTACAAAGTTATTAAAGACAAACTAAACATTAGATTTTAATCTTTAAATTCCTCCCAAACTATAAATGAAAAGAAAGTTACTGTTAACACTAACTGAAATAATTATAGAAAATATACAAACCATCATACAATTACAAATATCCAGTAACGCCCTCTGTTTAAAGATCTATATCTCAATAATAGCAAACCTTAAAATGATACCACTTTAAGTTGTATGCTAAACGATGTTAAATATTGAAATACAGACCTACTCAAACACAGAGCATGACATTTTAAATAAGCAAACGATCTTAAATTTTGCTAATAAACTAACAAGTTTACAAAGTTATTAAAGACAAACTAAACATTAGATTTTAATCTTTAAATTCCTCCCAAACTATAAATGAAAAGAAAGTTACTGTTAACACTAACTGAAATAATTATAGAAAATATACAAACCATTATACAATTACAAATATCCAGTAACGCCCTCTGTTTGAAGATCTATATCTCAATAATAGCAAACCTTAAAATGATACCACTTTAAGGTTGTATGCTAAACGATGTTAAATATTGAAATACAGACCTACTCAAACACAGAGCATGAAATTTTAAATAAGCAAACGATCTTAAATTTTGCTAATAAACTAACAAGTTTACAAAGTTATTAAAGACAAACTAAACATTAGATTTTAATCTTTAAATTCCTCCCAAACTATAAATGAAAAGAAAGTTACTGTTAACACTAACTGAAATAATTATAGAAAATATACAAACCATTATACAATTACAAATATCCAGTAACGCCCTCTGTTTAAAGATCTATATCTCAATAATAGCAAACCTTAAAATGATACCACTTTAAGGTTGTATGCTAAACGATGTTAAATATTGAAATACAGACCTACTCAAACACAGAGCATGAAATTTTAAATAAGCAAACGATCTTAAATTTTGCTAATAAACTAACAAGTTTACAAAGTTATTAAAGACAAACTAAACATTAGATTTTAATCTTTAAATTCCTCCCAAACTATAAATGAAAAGAAAGTTACTGTTAACACTAACTGAAATAATTATAGAAAATATACAAACCATCATACAATTACAAATATCCAGTAACGCCCTCTGTTTAAAGATCTATATCTCAATAATAGCAAACCTTAAAATGATACCACTTTAAGGTTGTATGCTTAACGATGTTAAATATTGAAATACAGACCTACTCAAACACAGAGCATGAAATTTTAAATAAGCAAACGATCTTAAATTTTGCTAATAAACTAACAAGTTTACAAAGTTATTAAAGACAAACTAAACATTAGATTTTAATCTTTAAATTCCTCCCAAACTATAAATGAAAAGAAAGTTACTGTTAACACTAACTGAAATAATTATAGAAAATACACAAACCATCATACAATTACAAATATCCAGTAAACGCCCTCTGTTTAAAGATCTATATCTCAATAATAGCAAACCTTAAAATGATACCACTTTAAGGTTGTATGCTAAACGATGTTAAATATTGAAATACAGACCTACTCAAACACAGAGCATGAAATTTTAAATAAGCAAACGATCTTAAATTTTGCTAATAAACTAACAAGTTTACAAAGTTATTAAAGACAAACTAAACATTAGATTTTAATCTTTAAATTCCTCCCAAACTATAAATGAAAAGAAAGTTACTGTTAACACTAACTGAAATAATTATAGAAAATACACAAACCATCATACAATTACAAATATCCAGTAACGCCCTCTGTTTAAAGATCTATATCTCAATAATAGCAAACCTTAAAATGATACCACTTTAAGGTTGTATGCTAAACGATGTTAAATATTGAAATACAGACCTACTCAAACACAGAGCATGAAATTTTAAATAAGCAAACGATCTTAAATTTTGCTAATAAACTAACAAGTTTACAAAGTTATTAAAGACAAACTAAACATTAGATTTTAATCTTTAAATTCCTCCCAAACTATAAATGAAAAGAAAGTTACTGTTAACACTAACTGAAATAATTATAGAAAATATACAAACCATCATACAATTACAAATATCCAGTAACGCCCTCTGTTTAAAGATCTATATCTCAATAATAGCAAACCTTAAAATGATACCACTTTAAGGTTGTATGCTAAACGATGTTAAATATTGAAATACAGACCTACTCAAACACAGAGCATGAAATTTTAAATAAGCAAACGATCTTAAATTTTGCTAATAAACTAACAAGTTTACAAAGTTATTAAAGACAAACTAAACATTAGATTTTAATCTTTAAATTCCTCCCAAACTATAAATGAAAAGAAAGTTACTGTTAACACTAACTGAAATAATTATAGAAAATATACAAACCATCATACAATTACAAATATCCAGTAACGCCCTCTGTTTAAAGATCTATATCTCAATAATAGCAAACCTTAAAATGATACCACTTTAAGGTTGTATGCTAAACGATGTTAAATATTGAAATACAGACCTACTCAAACACAGAGCATGAAATTTTAAATAAGCAAACGATCTTAAATTTTGCTAATAAACTAACAAGTTTACAAAGTTATTAAAGACAAACTAAACATTAGATTTTAATCTTTAAATTCCTCCCAAACTATAAATGAAAAGAAAGTTACTGTTAACACTAACTGAAATAATTATAGAAAATATACAAACCATTATACAATTACAAATATCCAGTAACGCCCTCTGTTTAAAGATCTATATCTCAATAATAGCAAACCTTAAAATGATACCACTTTAAGGTTGTATGCTAAACGATGTTAAATATTGAAATACAGACCTACTCAAACACAGAGCATGAAATTTTAAATAAGCAAACGATCTTAAATTTTGCTAATAAACTAACAAGTTTACAAAGTTATTAAAGACAAACTAAACATTAGATTTTAATCTTTAAATTCCTCCCAAACTATTTTATTAGCAAAATTTAAGATCGTTTGCTTATTTAAAATTTCATGCTCTGTGTTTGAGTAGGTCTGTATTTCAATATTTAACATCGTTTAGCATACAACCTTAAAGTGGTATCATTTTAAGGTTTGCTATTATTGAGATATAGATCTTTAAACAGAGGGCATTACTGGATATTTGTAATTGTATGATGGTTTGTATATTTTCTATAATTATTTCAGTTAGTGTTAACAGTAACTTTCTTTTCATTTATAGTTTGGGAGGAATTTAAAGATTAAAATCTAATGTTTAGTTTGTCTTTAATAACTTTGTAAACTTGTTAGTTTATTAGCAAAATTTAAGATCGTTTGCTTATTTAAAATTTCATGCTCTGTGTTTGAGTAGGTCTGTATTTCAATATTTAACATCGTTTAGCATACAACCTTAAAGTGGTATCATTTTAAGGTTTGCTATTATTGAGATATAGATCTTTAAACAGAGGGCGTTACTGGATATTTGTAATTGTATAATGGTTTGTATATTTTCTATAATTATTTCAGTTAGTGTTAACAGTAACTTTCTTTTCATTTATAGTTTGGGAGGAATTTAAAGATTAAAATCTAATGTTTAGTTTGTCTTTAATAACTTTGTAAACTTGTTAGTTTATTAGCAAAATTTAAGATCGTTTGCTTATTTAAAATTTCATGCTCTGTGTTTGAGTAGGTCTGTATTTCAATATTTAACATCGTTTAGCATACAACCTTAAAGTGGTATCATTTTAAGGTTTGCTATTATTGAGATATAGATCTTTAAACAGAGGGCATTACTGGATATTTGTAATTGTATGATGGTTTGTATATTTTATATATATATATATATATATATATATATATATATATACAAATACCACGACGCTCTTCCGATCTATATTATTTGATGTCTGTATTTTATCAAAGCAATATATGTAATTATATAATTGAATATTTATAAATACAGTAATTAGATAATTAAAAATGTATCCACTTAGAAGTGCTTTTGATTATTCTAATAATTTTTGTCAACTAACACTTGGAATGGCTAACCTTCCCACAATTCTATGGTCTTAATGTTTGCTGCCTGCCTGTTCATTAAGTCATGTTTGTATTTGTATATTACCATACCTTCTTTTATTTTCCTTTTATTGTTATTTTTTTCAATTGGCAATGTGTTTACATTATTAAAATTAAAGTCAAAACCATAAATAAATGGTTTATTATGGTCATGCAACTGAAATATTATTATCTATTTTGCAGTTTTGTTTCGATTTCTGAACACATTTTAATAGTGCTCTTTCATTCTTTTTTCCAATGTACATCTCGATACATCTATATATCCATTAATCTATTTACTGTATTTATAAATATTCAATTATATATATATATATATATATATTGTACCAAAGTGAAACTTCACTTGGTTTCAATAACTACCAGAACTTATATTAGCTTAACCATTGTATATAATTATCTGCTTTAAGAAAAAAGTAATGATACAAAAAAGAAAAAAAATAGTTAATTAATGAATAGGATGTAATAATAATTAATAATCTTGTGATATTTAGTAGATTTATATATAATTACATAAGCAACATATTTGTAATTAGTTTTTTTGGAGAGGTAAGATAGCATTTTTCTCAAAATAAATATTTAAGTTAGTTTTTAAAATAATAATAGATGATGTTAATTATATCATAAGATAACTTTTGTTTTATTGATTTCTTGTGTATAGCTAATAACTTTATAAATAGCATAAATAATGTTAAATTGATTTAAAATTAATCTTTAGTTTTCTTAAAGCAGTCAAATATTAATTTAACCTTTAATGTAAATTAGCATTAACTTGTTAAAAGTTATTTCTAATATAATACTCTTCAATATTTTTATTTGTAGTCATTAAAAGGTTATAATTAACTCGTAGAAGTCAAGTAGGGGTCATCTGTGTGTGTGCATGCATAGAGATATAAAAAGAAATTGAATAAATAATTAGCTATAATATTAAAAATCATAAAACAAATGAATGAATAAAATTATTATAATTATTTATTTAAAAAAAGTCTTTGATAAATGAAATTAGTTTTAATTTTATATCAGTTTTTTTATTTTTATTTTATGTGCTTTATATATTTTTTATATTACGTAAGAAACTAATTATTAACTTTTGATTTAAAGTTATTAAACTACAGGATATTTGAACATTTAGATCAAACTGATGCCATTTATCAATCAATTGGTTTTTCAGCTGACTTTAAAAAAATTTCAGTTTAAAACAAGGTTATATTTATTGGTTTAAAAGAAATTGACATAAAAATTTGGGTGGAGATAGAAAAAAAATATTGGTATAAAATAATAGTTTTATTGCATTTTATGGTGTATTGTTGAAGAGCTGAATCCTGAAGTTTCCTGAAATCATTTTTCTCCAAAAAAAGTTGTAATTATTTTTAAAATTTATTATTTTTTAACAAAAGTATTGTAAATTATATATTTAATTCTTTCAAATCTACAATGAATGATGGCTAAAAGGAATAGGTAACCCATTTTTTGTCATTGTCTTTTAGTTAACTCTTTAACTAACTATCATTAAAATGTTAAAAGAAAATTGTATTCATGCTGTCTTCTCAACTAACTGCATAAATTATATCTTCTGTGAAATGAAATTTAAATATAGGCAGTTATTATATTTATGACTAAATGACTGTTACTGCACTGAACTTTATAGTCTAAATTTACTCAGATATTTATTAAATAGAATAAAATTAAAATGCAGAAACATGTGTAGTGACTTAATTATAGATTTTAAAAGCTTCAATATCCTGGTTATAATTTCGTTTATAGCTGATTCAAGTTTCAATATTATATTAATTGTACCTGGTACTAACTAAAATATATTATTCATTATGTTAATTACTTGCTTGTGAAATAGTTTTGTAAAAATGTTATAAACTGCAATTATTTAGGGAAGAACTTTTATCAGTTAAATGTTTAAAGTATTGTTATGATAAACTGAAAGATTGCTTATACCTGTATTTAAAACTGTGATATTTTAGTCTAACTCATTAAACATATTGAATTTTCTACTTGTAAACTGCTCCTACTCTTATTTTGAGAAGAATACATAGAAATTATTGAGAAGCATCTTAAAATATTATATGCGAGTAAATTTAAAAAAAAAAAAACAACTGCTTCAAAATGTGTTTTTTAAAACAAAGAACATAAAAAAAGAAATAAAATGAAATTGAAGCTGTATTATTGTCTAAGTAAACCTGGGATCCCATAATGATATTATCAGCTGAATCATTTGTTTTACCTAATATTTATTGCCAGCTTTTTATTAGTTTATTAGTATTATTATTATGTTTATTATAGTGATTATTTAAACTAAAAAATATCTTTAAAGGAAGAAATTGCATTAACTTTAAAGAACTATTAAATATGTTTCATTTGGAAATCTTTGCCATATTTAAATTAAATGTTTTGACCAGAAGCTCATGCCATCAGATAAATGGTATTCATTAAATAATATACATGTATTTAACAGAAAAGCCAATGTGGAAAAAGTTGAAACTATGAACTAAAGTTATTGTATTCATATTTTTTTTGTTTTATTGTTTTTTTTTAAAAAAAAAAAAACCGGAAAAATATCTATGCAATATTTACTTTATAAGAATGTATAATACTGTTGAGTATAAGTATACCAGGTAATTTAATTTATATAATTTTAGATTTAATGGGTTTATTAGAATGAGTAGACATTCCACCATTCTCAGATAGTATTAGTATTATTATATTTGATAAACATTTCACAAGTTAACATATATTTAATAATTTTTATCCCTGCAGATTTTAATATCTCATTCTTATTTAATTTAAATGTATGGTATTTCACTCCTGTTATATCTAAATCAGGCAATGAGGTTTATTAAAGGGATTTCCATTTTCTTGTTTTACAAATGCTACCTTAATAATTACTTGCAAATATTTTTATATACACATTGAGAATTAATTTGCACTTAATTTGTAGTCTTTTAAATGTCCATTAGCTACTAGGTTTTAATGTTTAATATTTTATTATGTTTGCATTGTACCTTTGCCTAGAATTTTATATGCATTTAATTTTTAAGTAATTCTTATATAGTCAGTTGACATAGTTTGCATTGTTGGTTCTTACATTGATTATACTCATTGTATTTTAAAATTCTGATCAATGACTTAGTCAGTTAAAGTGATGTTTATATCTTGTTATTATTTAAGTCTTGGTTAACCTCATAGCGCATGGCTTTAGTGATTATTATTAGTATGCCTGATGATGTAGACAAGGTTCTCTATCCTTATTTTATTGCTTTTCCATGAGGTAATAGTGCTCACTCTCAGTAAAAATTATTATATATTAGATATTGTATTTTAGTGATTGTAATCACATGTTTTGAAAGAGTTTAGATCCCATGGAGAGGGTCATATTTTCCTGGTGCATATTTCCTGTTCCTGATGCACTGAGACAAGGTCCAGGCATCCTTGTTTTTCTGCTTTAATGATAGGTATTTTTGGAAGCCCCACATTTTTAAGAAGTTGTTCAGCTCTGCGGAGCATATGGGTATCTATTTTGGCCTATCACTCATGATGTACTTCCATCAGAGTAGGTGATGTTACATTTGTTTAGATATGTAATGACAAGATATGTTTGTTTGAGGAACTTTGTTTCTTCAGGTTGTATTTAGGTATTTTTCAGGCTTAAAGGTATATCAATGTCTGAATTGTGCTGTTATGACAGTTTTGTCATCCACAAACCAACCAACAATAATTTATATTTATTTTTAAGTATGTAGATTATGCATATGGTTATAAGTGGCAATTCACACATACTAAGTTTAATATGTTCATCCAGAGTTTTTACCACTGGAACTCTAAATCTTTTAAATTCCAATTTTATAACATTTGGTTTAATTATTTTTATATGGACATAATTTATTGAAATATGTATATAAATGACCTCTGATGAGTGGCCCATGCATCTAATTTAATTTAAAGTTAGCTTAGATTTACTTAAATGCATTACTAGCTATAATCTTAATAGTGTCAGTGTAATTAATGATAATTTTAAAATATATGCTGTATATGCTAGTCCCAGCTTAGATTTTGCTTAGCTTATGGTATGCAATATAAACCTATTGGTGTATTTTTCTGTTTGTTAAATGCCACCACAGTATTATAAAATATGTCAATTAAATTTAAGGTTATGTATGTTAAGCTCATACCTTCTTAATTAAAGTAAAGAGATTTAGAATAAAATTAAACATCAAATAGCCTCTGTTTATCTTGTATTTATTTCTTGTGTGTGTGTGTGTTTATTAAAATAAACAGTTAAAAAAGAGTTAAAGAGGAATAATCAGTGACTTTAGTCAAATTAATTGTTGTAATTTCTGTAAGTCAAAACAAAGATTGTTAGTCAAAAAGTCTTGCAGTATATGACAATACTGTATGGAGAGTTTTGCCTATTTGAATAACAGTTATAAGCAAGCATAAGAAATGGTGATCATGTGTGTGGGCATGTGTATCAGTTGTATGAGATAGTGTGGATAGTTGGTGGGAGCTTGAAAGTCTGAGTTCAAATCCTTTACATTTACAATTAAGTTCCAGGCTTGTGAAAAGTGCCTGGTTTTCAAACATTTATATATAAGCTTGTATTCTGCCCATCCCTTCTATGTATTTAAATGGATAAGGTCCTATATATGAGGTGTCAGAGTGACTTCTGGTTAACATGGGCTTGGCAATACTGTTGGCATCATCATGAGATTTGGCTTTCATCATCAGATTTTAAATGATAGGGATGGCTTGAAAAGTTGGAGTTTTTGTCCATTAAAGTTTGAAGATTTGCTATCTTAATATAAACTGAGCACTGATTATATATATGTGTGGGGGATGATAATCTGCACCAACTGGTGAGTGCTGTTTTAGCATGAAATATGTATATTAGTGATTATTTATCTTTTCTACATGTGTGTGGGCATGTGTATCAGTTGTATGAGATAGGGTGGATAGTTGGTGGGTGCTTGAATGTCTGAGTTCAAATCCCCTATTTTTACAGTTAAGCTCCAGGTTTGTGAAAAGTGCCTGGTTTTTAAATATTTACATATATAAGCTAAGTAAATTAGTTACTTTATCTAGTAAATAACAATCTATTATAAGGATAAAAAATATAGACTAAAACTTTTTCACATTATTTTTCATTTATAAGGATAGTCAATAAAAGAAAAAGAACAGAAATGGATAGCTTGCCACTGTAAGAGTAAATTGATTAATTCCGTTTTAAAGAAATAATGACGTGGGGATAACTTCAGTCATAGTAGATAATATTAAAACTATTGAAAAATTTAACAATCTGAAGGAAACAATATACTTTGGAATCATTACTTTTTCATTATAATTTATATGCAATTTGTTTTAAATAAACTTACCATTATATAATCTGAGAAAAAAAGTAAATTTTAGTCATTGAAATGAAGAAAAGTTGCTGCCTCATTTTATATCAAGCATAAAATGCTAAAATATTGACATTTTCTAAGCATTCTGTTTTTATAAAATACTATAGATTATTTTGTAAAAGTAGTAAAACAGAAAAAATGAAGTGAGTTTCTACCACATAAATTTTATATACACAATATACCCTGAAATTAAAATGAAACATTATTCAAGAGAATAAGAAGGCAAATTTAGTGTCAATGCAGTAAGATATTTCAAATACTGATTTATTATCTTACAATCTAAAGCATGATAAACCATCGGCCATGTATAAAAGACGATCTGAAAAATAATTGCTGAGATCATATATGATTAACATTGAGATTCAGTTATAGAAAAAGAGTATGCCTAGGGAAGAATAATATAATTCAGATTATGTAAAGGTATGTAAGTTTTAAATAAAATAGTAAACAGTTTATATTTCTGGAGGATGTTTTATTGAGCAAAAAAATTATAAAGAGAGAAAAACTATGATTGAATTTTTATTAAAAAAAAAAAAACTATGATTGAATTACTCAAAGTATTCCTGTTAATCTTTTTACAAATATTTAAAGAAAACTATTAAAAAACAATTATAACAAAATAAATACAGTTTAAAAAATAAAATATTGTTTAAATTAAAATTCCTAATACATAAAAACACTATATTAAAATAGCATGGATATATAAGTTCTGCTAAATTTTCTGTCTAGAAGCAAATATAGATTCATAAATTACACATATTTCTTCATGCAGGAGTGTATATATAAAATAAACGCAAATATTTATATATTTACAATAATTTATACGCAAATAAGTACTCATACAGCATTTTGTTAAAAATAAGCATCATTTTTTTTAAAAAGAATATCCAAATATTATGAAAATTTGTTGTCATTTTCTCCGTCATTTTTTTTTCTTATTAAATCATAAAAGGGTTATTTTTTTTTCTCTTTTCGTATTTTTTTTTTTGCTCCATTGAAGATGGTTTATTATCAATGGTGGCGCTGCTGTAAACCACGTGTTTAAAGAGTGGAATTTTGTAATAGAATTTGTGTTTATATATATAAAAAAAATATTTCATTCAATGTTAAGCATCAGTCAGCGTTTACTAGCTTGTCTTTTTTTTTTCTTTTGTAATGACTAACCAAATATATTTAAATTAAAACAATTTATGTTTAAAGATAGTAAAAATATCTGCAATTTTATCAATTTAACAATCACTTATTATTTAGCTATGATATTTTTTGAATATATAAATGTCAGAAAGTCAGCAATTCTTAAAGGACTGTTTCCTTTTTCTGAAAGACGACTGACTTGGGATGTTAATTATTAAAAAGAAAATGATGTTTGTTGTTAACTAAAAATAATGATAATAATCAAATTACAATATGATTCTGTTTTATAACTGACGGCAATAAATATAAAGCTAAAATTGAAAATAATTTGATGTTTTTAACCATGTATTTTTATATACTGAATTTAAAAATGAGAACCTTACTTATATTAATGATCACATTTTTTTGTGGATATAGATCTGATGAAATTAACGAAATAGATCGGGTTGTGGAGACCGATACTAATTCTCAATTGACTGGGATCGAACACTGCGTCCCAGTTGAACCTGGTAAAAGTGAAACCGAAGACAATTCCGTACTGACTCATAGAATGCACTTACCTGGCTCTATACGACTTTTATGTTCCATGATATTTGTTTATCCTACACCGAACACAGGTAAACATTTTTTTTTATTATTAAGTAATAATTTAAGAAATAACACCATCCACGATTACATATAAAATTGCATACATAATGCAGATTTATGACATATATTATTTATTTATTTAAAATTATTATTAAGCAATGATTAAAGAATTTAGTGATTTAAATTTATTGAAAGTTTTAAATAATGTTAACATTTCTATCTCTTGATGTATTTATATAATGTATACACGTTTGTGTGTTAATTATTAATAGTAATTAATTTTGACAATTTTGATTAATATGAATTAACAGACAAACAACATTAATACATTTTTTTTCCAAAAAAAGTTGTTGCAAAATAAAATAATTCGCACTAATTTGTATTTAAAATGTATTTGAATATAAGCTGATATATATAAACAATTATATAGAGAGAATAAACTAAACTTGCTGCTTAATTTTATTCAAACTTTTATATTATTTATTTTTTACATGCTCATGTCAAATTAAACTTAATGAAAAGGAGAGGGTAACGTTTTATAATTCATTTATATTCTCTTCAAATTTAAGATGTTATTTTTCTCTTTCGAAACATAAAAATGTTAGTTCATGTTTTGTACAATATTCATATTGCTTTTTAAAATTATGTTCTGTATTGTTTTGACTTTATAGAGGGTTTTATAATACATTACTTTAAAATTATTTTTTTTTACATATATATATTTTTATAAATACTGGTTTTTAGGTTTAATGAAATACAACTATCATATTGACAAAAGTTTTAGTTTTTATTTGGTTATAGTGATAATATTTTAAGTGTTTTAACATATATGTAGTATATGTGTATATACGAGAAAGTTTATTTTCTGCGTATATATACATGTTTATGTACATATTGTGTTATATAAATTTAGATAAGTCAAGCTTTCCACAAAACAGCTGTTTTAATTTTTATGGTTAAAATATAGTACTATAACTAACTGATTGTTGATAACAGTTGCCAGACACAATTTATTAAAACTTTTACATTTATAGCTAAGTCAGAATTTATTTAAAAAAAATGTTTAATATAAAATACTATTACCTCAAGAATATATATATATATATATTAAAATAAGATTATGAACGTTCATGTAAAAGAATTTTAAACGGTGTATTATGACAAATGAAAAATATTTATATGATTTAATAAAGTTTAGTCATATATTAGATTTCAGATTATCCAATAATGAATAATATTTCTTTATTGTAATTTTTATTACACCACTCTCACGCAACGTAGGGAATGGTTTCTATCCGCTTTTAACTCCTTATGCTGGGATGTAATCATAAACGTATGACCAAAGATTCTTTACGTTGATTATCGTATTCTGTTTAACTTTAATTCCACTAAAACACACACACACACATATATATACACACACACAAAGCGAGAAAGGACAAATATTTCAATTATTATGTCAAATGTTCAGGCTTCATGTTTTAAAACTTATTCCAGAAGTTTTATTGTCAGCCTCAACTCCCTAAATTTTTATTCTTCAAATATAAATAAATATTTTTTTCACTAAAGATACTTTATCATACTGTTTATTATTAAATAAAATGCTATGCTTTTTTTCTTTTATAAAATATTTTAATAATATATATATATCTTTACTATTAAAATAATATTATAATAAATGAATATAGTTTTGGATGAGATTAAAACCAGCTGAAACTTTAAATACTCAGAGGACTCTGTAAAAAGCTGAAAATTAATGTCATATTAGATTATCATTTTTTACACCACTTTTCAGACTACATTCCTCAACTATATTAAAGCTTTCTTTAATATTAATATCATTATTATAACTAATGTAAATAAATAAATAACAATGTTCTTATTTTTTAAAACGGGTTATGTATTGTTCAAACACACAGTTTCATTCTCGTTATCAATAGATATGTTTTAACATTATTATACTAAAAATCTATTGATTTAATTAATCTACACATAGAAAAGTAATTCATTCTATTTTACTTTAAGGCCATCTATCACAAGATTGAATAAGCCATAGATAGTAAATGTTAGTTTCATATTCAAATCTCCAGAATGATTTATAATTATTGTCCTTCATAAATAAAGAGAAATAGACTGATATATATATATATATGTCATATTATTATTACTATTTAATTATATTAAATATATTTATATATATATATATTGTGCCATTACAATTTGGTCACTAGTCAAATTTATAGTAATGTGCATGTAAGAAAGTGTAAAACAAAATCATCATCACATTTTTATATAATCATAAATGAAGCTGTAGGGCATCCAAGTTTAAACCCTACAAGGTCCAGTTCTAAAAGCTTTAGATAGAAAGAGAGTGGGTCAACAATTATATGCTTTATTTGTTTGTGTGTTGATAGAAAGGTAATACACACATTTAAACTATTTAATATTTAATTTTTCTTTAAAAAGCAAAGTTATAATGCATACATATAGGCAATGTATGTGTAAATTATTTAATTGTTTTATATTTCAAATATTAAACATTTTAACTTTCTTTAAAACTAACCTATGCTTGATCAATTATAATATTTTATTCTATGCTTTTATTTTGCTTTTCTTTAATTATAAGTGGGATTTAAAAGTTACAGACTTAATTAAATAATTGGGTTATAATTACTAAGCTAGCAATCATATTATTTAAGGTTAGTTTATGAATGATTTGAAAGAATGAAGGATGTGTATACATTACATACAAAAATTTACATTTCCTAAATATTGAAAGAAAAGGAAGTATTAAATCTGTCAAATTATTTTTTTTGTACAATTGTTTGTTAAAAGAGGAAATCTGTTTAATCAGATATCGATCTTTGTAGCAATTTTTTTTTTGTAAATAATTGTTTGTCACTTTGGGAGCTTAATTTGGGTCAGAACTCTAATTTTGAAATTGTCTTATCTCAAGATCTAAAGAAGGAAGCTCAAAGATTTGAAATGTTACCTGGATGTTAAAAAGAAAAAAAAAGAAAAGAAAGGAAATAAGGATTGAGTCTATTTTTTTTTAAACAAAAGTGTCTGGAAAAAGGATTAAACTTTTCAGTTGAAAAATAATTTAGTTGAAAATAAATTAGAGATCTAATTAAAACAAATTTGTCCAAAAATAGCAAGTGATGCTATCTCTGATTGGTTAAGTTAGCTAAAAATTGGATATAAAAAGCTGTCTTGAATTATTATTAGGATTATTGTTTATGATTCAGATTATTAAACTATCCAATTGAATGCTGAAAATATAAGAAATGTCTGGCTAGAAAAATTATATGTATGTCCCATTGGTTCCGGATCATCTGGGGAAGCTGCACATCACATAGGAAAGAAAAGATGTCTAAAATAATATTCTACACCTTTCAACTGACCAGAGAAATAAGATGTTTTTAATAGAAGGAAGAAAGCATTCACCTGCATTCAAAGAAGATGAATTAATCTACTGATAAATATTAATCATCAAGTCCAATTAATTGTTACAACAACTGATTTTAAACTCAAGAAAATTTACAAATGGGAAAACAACTGCTGTATTTCATCCACATGCTTGACAGGAAGAGAAGAAAATTTAACATAATGATTTCCTAATTGTCCACTAAAGCAAATAACCTCAATAGAGTCATCATCATCAAATAGTTATACACCTCAAGAAAGAGATTGTTCCCACATAAAACGGAAATGGTAGCTGCAGAACTATAGACAATATACAAGACAAATTTGAACCCTTGGAAATTCGCCACAAACAAAAGATCGGTAATATGACTTTTTATATCTATTTTCTTTAATATCAGTCTTAATAAACATTTTAGCAATAAAGTGGTATATTTTATTTAAAGAACTTTTAAAGACTATTCAGATCGATTAAAAACAAGAATGTCTTACTAATAATAACTTTGAGCTTCATAAATGATCTTGAATGTATGAAAATTATTTGTTTATTAATTTTACAATATTAATGTGTAAAACAATTTTTTTTTATGGTGTTATGATTTTAGTTTTAACTAATATATTATTATTATTTTGGTTTTAAATAATATTTTGTTATTATGGGATAAAACATGCACATACATAATAATATTTTTATATGTGTATAATTGTGACTGAATGTGAAATAATAGGTGGTGTTAAAATATTAAATTATTTTGTCTTGAGAAAGTATAGATTTCAGCGCTTGGAAGGGAGGGGGAGATAATGATTTAAAACTCTTTTCTAAAACTTGCTCTTTCAATTCTACTAACATTTTTTTTTACATTCTATTTACATGTTAGATTTTTAAAGTATGTGTGTTAATGAGCAGATAATATTTTTTGTCTTGAAATACTTTTCATGGTCAATGTGACGTCCAACTTAATACAAAATACATTTGAAGGGAAAGGGGGAAGAACTTAAAATTAATCTGAGGATTGTTATATAATCAATTATTATTATTATTATTATTCATGTCAATTTTCATATTATCTAGAAATTTTTATGTATATGTTAGAAATGTAGTAATAAATATTAGTTTGTTTTATTAAACGAGGCGTATATATTTCATTAAGTGTAGTCTTGGTTAAGTGTGATTATTCATCATCATCAATGGTTGAATATTAGTTATTTAAGATATAAGTAAATATGCTAAAATTAAGCAATAATTATGAATTTCTTTATAAAATTTAGTTTTATGTTTAGGCTTAGTCCTAGAGCTGTAGTTGAAACCCTTGTCATTATTGTTATTATTATCATCATCATCATCGTCATCAACGTTTTAATTAATAAGCTGTTTAACTGTTTAAAGGCCATAAATAAATATTGATTTTATAATATTTAGTGATTTCTTAGTATTATTATAACCACATCCCATCATCTATTTCATGCAAGGATGAGTGAATTGCCATCCTAAATTAGTTATATATAATCTGAGCTAGTGAACTTATAAAAAAATATTGAAACACATTTGTTATGTTAAGATCTGAGAAATGATTTATGTTCAATGAACTCCACTGTGGTTTAAAGATGTTTTACTTTTACCTAACTATTAGTGCTTATAGTGATATGGCTCAAAAAGCAAAATCTCTCATTTTTATTAGAAATAAAGTACCAAAAAGGGATTCAAACCCAGTACATGTGAAAGATTATTAGATATAACCGTGTCTAGATTCAGATAATCTAGTGGCGCCCTGCTAGACCATATTCACTTAGTATTTGTTTAAACATGTACTTAACATCAAACCAAGAAATGAAAGTGGATAAGATCTACTGCCTGTATACCTGAGTTATATTTTATTGAATTACGAGTGTACTCACCTCACGTGATTTCATAATACATTGCTATAATACTTGTTATTAATAATTTACTTATGATCATTCTATGGACTACTCAGGTATGGTAATATCTTTTTTTTGAACTCTTTATTTTGTTACAATATATATATAGTGAATATAAAAAAGAGAAAGGCATGTATCTTTTTTCACATAACCGAATGTTTTGTCTCTCAGTCAAAACATGGCAGAGATGATGATGATGATGATTGTTATTATTTCATATTTATTTAATTTACTTATAGTTTTAACTATTTGCTTTAAAAATGAACCCTGTTAAATATTTTTAATTGCAGAATATGTGGTGCACATTTTTAAAACTAACTTGGTGAAACAATATCTTTCTATATTTAGAAGAAAAAAAACTAAAGAATTAAGTCCTTATTTATTGAGAGAAGAAATGTTTGTCTTTGTACTAAAGCTAGTAATGTCAATATGATAAGCAAAGCAATTTTGATATATGAAAACACCATTTGGTTTTGTTTTCAAATATTTTGTAATATACAGTTCAACACAACTTTTAATTCCTTGGATAATTTTCTATAAAAAGGCGAGCCCATTAAATTTTATGTCATGAAATAAAGAAAATGACAACAATTGACTAAACTCTGCTAACTTTTCTACTAATATATATAAACACACACCCATGATTTCTACTCCATCATTATTTTTGAATTAATGATTTAAAAAAGAACAACAGATATATTTATTTTTAACTAATAATTAAGGATATAATTAAAATTTATATGTATTTTAATAATAATCTGATAATATTTAGCCAAATGAATGATTAGTCATAATTATTAATGCATTTATTTGAAGTAAATAATATCAATGTTATGCTTTCAGAAAGTTTCGCATTATAAATCAATGTAGGATATGATCCCAAAATGTTTACATATATCATAAAAATCTTTCTTTTTATATATCTGTAATATCATTATCACCAAACGTTATTTTTTAAATTCAGCAGCACTTTTCTATAAAACAAATATAAGTCTGAATAATGTGATGCAGGAAAAAAGGTCACCTCATATATGGAAGCCACACAGATGTGATGTATATTGAAATTGTAACCCACATTAACAAGATACATGAATACAAATCAGCAACGATCTATATTTTGTGAGTAAATACACATATAATTAAAAATATTATCAAATTCACTTCCTTTATTTTGCTGTAATATCTTATGTAAACGTAATTTATCCACCACCCTGAACACCCTTTAGCAAAAACCAACCATTATACCTACATGCATACACAATACCATGTTTTGATTGTTCAGCAGTCTTCTTCAGAGCCACTTTATTTTAGTTTTTTAAAAATAAAAAATAAAAAAACACGTTTTTTTTTTTTTACTTTTAAAAATATAAAATAAAGTGGTTCTGCAAAAGACTGCAGGACAGTCAAAATGTGGAATTGTGTATGCATGTAGGTACAAAGGACATTTTTGCTAAAGGGTATTCATGGTGATGGATAAATAGTATTTATAAACATAAAATTATTTATGTATCCAAAGCAAAACTAATATAATATTCGTTTTAAACTTTGAAAACTTATAAACACATGTATGCAAGAAATAAAATTATTTTTATATTGCTACCTAGAATTCAGTTCTAAAATGTCATTATCACCAAACATTACCTTTTAATTTCAGCAAGGCTTCCTATATGTTTATTTATTTACAAAATTATGATATTTGCTGACTTATGTTCCACTTCTTTTTACAATAGATCTGGATTTCAATATACATTACATTTTTGTGGCAAACAGGTGAGAGGTGAACTTTTCACCTATGTTACTTTAAACTTATGTTTGTTTCACAAGAGAGCACTGCTGAAATTAAAATGTAATATTTGATAAATAATATTAAATAATTTAATTTCAGTAACAATATATGATCCTATTTCAATTTTTATGCAATGCATTTATATATATATATATATATATATATATTGTAACGATATATAAATATGTCGTTACATTAATTTAAAATAAAAACTTAAAAGTTCGCAAATAAAAGGAAAAAAACTAAACGCTAAAATTAAAATGTTTGTTAAACATATATATATATTCGCACAGATGCTAAACTTTAAAAATATTTTTTTCATAAACAAAAAAAAAAAAAGTATTTGAACGTATATTTTTTAATAAAAAAATACAAGATTGAAATATAAAAATATTTTAATAAAAAAATAACGTAAGTTAAAATAAAAACAGGTATTAATTAATTCCTGTAATCTATAAATGGAGATGATTGTTTATTAATTATCTAAAAGCTGTTTAATTAAAAAGTCAGATGAAAAGTTAGATAAGAGAAGAAAGAGATTTTAGCTTGACCAATAGGCCCAGACCATAAAGAAAAACAGAACAGTGACGTTTTTGTTCATGGAATCCATAGGAGGACTATAAAAAGAAAAAATGTTGAGTTCCAGTCAGTTTTTTCCAACTTGATTTTGGTGAGTCGAGCGACAAGACGCACTTGTCGTCCTCACTCACTTATTTTAAAAATGCAAAGACTGTGATACCAGAACAGAACCAGCTAATGCTACCTCCAAAATATCAGACCGGTCTTCCAGGAAAGTCTCCATGGGAATTGCCAACGGGGACAGGGACTCTTCTACCGTAAGCAATAGAACTGAACAATTGTTAAAATCATAATATTAATTAAGAACTTTAAAGATTGATAAGTTAATTTAAATTTTATAAAAAGAACTTTTCTCTGACTTATGTGTCAACTCAATTGATAATGTGTAATTTTATATATGTTTGCGTTTGATAAAAAAATCATTTCCATTTATTATTTATTTGTATTAATATTTATTGTTTAAATTTTAAATGAGGAAATTTAAGGTTGGGTATAGATGTTGCATAGATTCGTTAGCGGTTGATAATGTTGTGGTTTTCACATTCGATTAGAATATATGTCAATGATATCACTGCAAGCATCTTACGATGAATGCTCATGGGATTTGTATATTCCCTATGCAAGTGATGTTTATCGATGACTTTGTATTTTGATCGGTTGTGTTTAATTTGGAATGTTTTTGACCATGGAATCTGTGCAGCTGATCTGTACTCAACATTTTAAAACAAATTTTATAAAATTCATTTGTGCGAACGTATTTAAATGTTAAATTTAAGTCGGGCGTGAATGGCTATATATATTTGTAAAGTTATATTAGGGGAGGGTAATCTTAGGTTATTTGTGTCATTGTTGAATTGGGTCAATGGATTGGATATATTTGTGTAATTAGTAGATGTAGTATGAGTTTCGCTACGTGCAGAATCGCTGTATACACCGCACCAACCCTTTGCCTATGGATGGGATTGTAAGTTGGCAAAAAGGATCGTGGTCCCTTCCTATGGAGTTTTTATTTTATTGTTCTTCTTGCTATACAGACGTCATATTCCTGTATTGGACAAGAGTCAATGTTTTCTCTAACTATCCTGTTCAGATGTCAATTCCTGACAGTATAGTATATTTGTGCTGTTGTATTTTCATGCTACATTGAATACATAAATGTATCAGATGGATTGATGCCAGTTTGACTGCGAATTTTAGCCTAAGGTTAAATAGGGATAGAATGTTTATTTTCAAATGCAAATCTATGTAGTCTATTCATACTTGACCATCTAAATAAAATATTAAACTCATTGAAATTTATGTAAATGTACAATTAAAGAGTAATATAAAAATCTAAAAAATGTTAAACCTATTCCTCGAATTTAGAATGATTTTATATGTGCGTAAATAAATATTTTTATGTGTTAATTTCTGGCAGTGGCTTTTAGTCTTTTATATTTAAGATATAGATTTTTATCTCTGCGTCTCCGCTGAGCTAGTGACTTGGGCTAACGGTCAGAATATTTAAATAAAGTGGAATCTTAACAGCGCATATCTTCCTACTTTATAAATTTTTCTAGGTTTAAATGCCTAGATGGCGCCTTGTAGAGCAGATATCGTAGTTTGCGGTTAGATTCGATCTTCACTTTCATTTCGATCGTTATAATATATATATATTGTAACAATCCAGAGAAGAGCAGCTTAATGTCATCTGCACTACAGGGCGCCATCTAGGAATTTGAACCTAGAAAAATTTATAAAGTAGACAGATACGTAAGTTCAAAAAAAAATTATTTAAATATTTTGATATCCGGTCATTAGCCCATTGTCACTAGCTCAGGGAGTAGCAGAGATTTATATTTATAATAAATTCTTATCTAAAAATATTTTTAAAAAAGAATAAAATAAGCCACTGCCAGTAATTAACATACAAACATTTATTTACGCACATATATATAAAATTTAACATTTTTATTTTAGTATGTTTATTTTAGATTTTAATTTGATTTTAGAATTTAAATTTACATTTTAATTTTTATAATATTATAATTTTACATTTTAATTTTTTATAAGTTTGCACAGATGGGTTTATAAAAGTTTGTTTTATAATGTTGAGTATAGATCGGTTACATAGATTGCACGGTTAAAAACATTTCAAAATAAACATAAACGATCAAAATACAAAGTCATTGATACCGTCAATTGCAGAGAGAAATTTATAAGTAACCCAATAGCATTCACCATAAGATGCTTGCATTGACACCAATAACTTAAAAGACATCCAAATAAATACATTTTAGATACTCACTGTAAAGTATCATTATTTATCGAATGTCTATATATTTTGATCCAATATGAAAACCCAAAACATAATTAACCGATAACGAATCTATGCAAGCATCTATAAACAACTTAAATTTAATGCACTTTTATTTAGTGTCGAGTATGAATAGACTACATAGATTTGCATTTGAAGATAAAACATTCTATGCCCATTTAACCTTAGGCTAAAAGTTCGCAGTCAAACTGGCATCAATCCATCTGATATATCGATGTATTCAATGTAATATGAATACAGCAACACAAAATAGGTTAAGATAAGACATTGACTCTTGTCAGATAGGAATATTTCATCTATCTAATGAGAAGAACAATAAAAAAAAACTCCATAGAAATGGACTGCGGTCATTTTGCCGACTTACGATCACATTCCCTAGGCAAGAGGAAGTGTGTGGTGTATACAAGCAATTCTGCCCATAGCGAATCTTGCATTACATCTACTAACTACATCAATATATCCAATCCATTGACCCAATTCAACAACGACACGAATTACCTAAGATTACCCTCCCCTAATATAACTTTACAAATCTATACAGCCATTCACGCCTGACTTAAGTTTATCATTGATATATTTTAATTTATCACAAAATAGAAATCATAATAAAACTTAAAGAACAAAAAAAATATAAATGGAAATGATTTTACAAAAGAAATACATCAAATAATATTTTAACTACTTTAGTCAGATAGGAAATTCTTATATTTATAAATATTGAAAAAATTAGTATTTAGAGTTCTCTTGTTTAGAAATGTTCATAAATTATATATTTCTTACTGTTTTGAAAAATGTCCATTTTCTCTGATTTCTTGTAATGGAAGGTATTAATCCCATGAAGTCATAAGGAGATCGCTGTGCAGTTAATCGCTGGACCTTTATGGTTGATGATATTCTTCCGGGCCTTGATGTCCTGTGGCCCACAATATCGGAAAACAATGTTTCATTTTTTTTGAATAACTGAAGGAATTGAAAGTGCGTCTTTCAGTCCCTTCTCCTTCAACTCCGCACTAACACCTATAGTCACATCGTAATAATTTTTTTTATTTCCAACCTTTCCTTTTATATTAATTTTGTGGATTAACTCAACATTACGTCATCGATGTGATGGTCCTTTCACTGAGATCCGATTCCATTGTTTTTCTCTCCTATCTGACTGTTGCTTATGCATTTAAATACCCAAGGCTAGTTTATATTTAATTAATTAAAACAATCATTTCCATTTTCTGATTACTTAACGTGTTTTCCAAAATTAAAGGTATATTTTTATCTCTAAATCTTTTTAAGTTTTTGCTTTTAAAATATTTTTTCTATTTTTAATAAAGTTTTATTTTAATATTTTTTTTCATCTGTGCGATATATATATATATATATATATATATACGAGTTTAAGATAGTTTTTTTTTAATTTTCAATTTTTAATTCTTAAAAAAGAAGTTTTTATTTGCGAACTTTTATTCTTTTCATGTTTAATAATAGAAAAACAATGTAACATGCATATGTGCCTGTTACAATATATATATATATGCATTGCATAAAAATTGAAAATGATTAATATCTTGAGTCCTATCAATATTATTATACTTCTTTTATTTAGTTACAGAGCTAAGCAAATATAAAATTATCATTTGTATCTACAAAGCAAAATCTTACAGAGATGGGTGATCTAATATTTATTATTAAAAACTATTGATAAAATCATGTCCATACCAGTAGTAAACACAGATTCATTTATCATTGCTAATAAATAAACAGTATAAGACATAATTATTTATATTCATTTTATTATTTTTGTGAGCAAATAATAACTACTGAAATAGGTAATAAATTCGATACTTCAAAATAAATACACAAAAAGCAGAAATGACAAATCTCCTGGGTATGGTAATTATCAGTTTTTACACATATAGTCTGAAGTGCTGGTTTTATTAATATTGGGTATTTGACTTCCGTTAATTATTTGATACGGATATTGCAACAAATAAAATAATTATATTCTATGCTATTTCTCTATGAGGTGCTTTAAAAAGTCTATGTTTGTATGTTATGTGCATTTGAATTTATTAGTAAACATATTATACTGTCTATCCCTATTTGTAGTGAGAATTTCCTATTGACACCCAAACCTTTCCTCTTTTATAATCTTGTCTGTAGTTAAGCTCAATGTTAGTTGAAAAAATGTTTCTCAATATTTAATAAGTTATTCATTACTCAACATAGAGATTTAAAAGTATTCATTAGATAAACATTATGATTCATAGGAATATAATTACTAATTAGATATTTTTATAACTTCTAATTAGATTAGCAATTCTAATTTAGTTTTATAAAGAAAAAATACATGACATGAGTATTTAGGTTATAATATTTTTACCTTTTCTTATATTTTTCTTTTTATTTAAATAATTGAGAGATAAAACTGATTTTATTTTGAATGTGAGTGTGAAATTATACATATATTATAACATAGGTTTTTATGGTTATAAAATGAAAACAAAATGTTATTTATATTCTACCATGTATAGTTTTTAATTTGTCAACATTTTGTTGAAATTTTATACTTCTCATGGCTTACGTTGTAAGAAAAACGGATTTTTTTCTCAAATAATAACCTGATTGTGATTGTGCATGAATTAAAGAACATTTATTATTATATATATTTTAGGTGGTTGTCCAACACTAATAGGAACTGTATTAACATTTTTTTTACTTCCTTCCAATTTATAATCTTAATTTTTTAAATTGATTTTGCAAGAAGAAAGAGATAAAATAATAAGTTTATATAATGCTAAAATATATTATATTTCTTCACATCTATTTAAACTGTTTGGCTTTTTAAAATTTTAATGAATTCTTTCATAAATTGTAAACATATTTTACCAAAGTAACTATTACTTTAGTATTATCAATGTCAAGAGTGTAACCAATTTATTAAAAATGTGATGTAAAAGATGATGTAGTTGACTTTTGATTGTAGATAATTTTATGGTTTCTAATCTGATATCAATATTTTATTTGACTGACCTACATACCCTTCCTGAACATTGTAAGCATGGAATTTGATAGATATCTGGGTGTTCTAAAAGTAACAGTCTTTTGGCTTATGGAAAAAATCACCAATTTTTTTCTAGTAAGAAAGATTAATCTTAATATTAAAATTAGATAGATGATTACTAATCTTTACCAGTAACTTCTTTAACATAAAGTAAAATTTCTATAATTAGTTGAAGAATTGCCAACTGCAGCATCATTTTTCTTTCTGTTGTCAATAATATGTAAAATCTTATATATAATATTTTATTACAATGAGAGAGTAGAATATTTTAGTTAGTGCTATTTATTGAGTAAGATCATCTTCATCAGACAAACTAATATGTTCAAATCAAATGATTTTCACCATAAAAATTAGTGATTAGACTGATTATGAGAATTAAAGATGAGAAATTTATTTGTATGGATGAATTCTTTATAAGCAGATATTCACAAAAACATACCATGTTTTTTAGTAATCAAAACTCCTAGAAAAAGTGTTTTATTATTTTCAATCTCCATGTTAAACTTAATATTAGAATATAATCCATTAATAAAATAAAATAAATCAAAGCATTAGTACCATATAACAAATGTATCATGCATATATTTAAACCAAATAGAATGTTTTTGTATAGCTGCATTCAATACTTGATTCTCAAAATTATTCATTAAGAGGTCAGCAGTTATAGGTTATATAGCAAATACCATAGGCAGTACATTGATTTGTTTATACTTTTGAAATCCATATATATATATATATATATATATATATATATATGGATTTCAAAAGTATATATATATATATATATATATATATGAGGCAATGTTTTGCCAATGGAATAATAAAAGCCTGATAGAGATTAATTATATTTTTTTTCCATGACATTTTATTTCAGAAATCATTCATACCCCCAAATTTGATAATATTACAATATTAAACTACTTTGAAAAATGATTTAAAGCTTAAGAGAGATTTTATTGCAATTTTAAAAAAATCTAGCACTTTAAAGATATGTTTTGTAAACTCATTATTATATCACTTTCATTTTCTAATATCAATTTTAAGAAATCAATAACTTGTAAACCAAAGAAAGTAAAATAAATTTTGGTAAACCACATCTAATTAATATTTGATAATTGTTTAATAATATATATAATAATGAATGTTCTTTAATTTACACACATTCACAATGTAGTAAATACTTAACTACTTAAGTATCAATCCTACCTTGCAAATTTTTGAATAATCTCTACTGAGTAATATTTTTACTATGAATCCATGTTTGATTTATTGTGTGTCCAATTAAATCTTTTTACATACATTACAAAATTAATTTATTAACTACATTAAATATATTTAAACCTTCCAATAATTAAAAGAAAAATATTTTTTAAATTAATATTTTAAAATTGTGTAAATAAATATTTAACTGAAAATCTTATTGATAACAAAGGAACACATCGTTATTGACTTCAGATACCTACTGAAAAAGTTAGAAGAATGAAATATTAGATTTTAGAATTTTATGTTATTAAAAATATATTTAAAATTAGTTATCATCAAAGAAATAGAAAAAATTTTGGAAGTTAATAAATTATTAATTGTTGGTAAAATATTTCACTTAAAGTTTTTACAAAAAATATTTTCTTTTTAACCTGTAATAACTGTTTCTGTATCAATTTCAAGTTCTCCTAATGTACTTTCTGTACTTTTTAAGAGCCATCTTTTAAAAATAAAATATTTTCAAAGAAAAGCCTTTTCTAATGGTATAGTTTTGGGGTTAATAATAAATCTTTTACAAAAATATTGCATCCTAATCATTAACAGTTACTGAAAATCATGTTTGTTGTGGAATTTAGCTGCAGAGGAAAAGAATCTAATCACCTCCTTCATTGCTTTGTCAAAACAATAGACTGTGCTATCAATTACAGAGAATAGTCTGTATACTGCTGACATCTTTTGTAATTTTTTAATAATTAATATTTTAAAAATTGAAGCTTCATAGACAGATTGCCGAATTTAGCTGCAGAGGAAAAGAATCTAAGCACCTCCTTCATGGCTTTGTCAAAACAATAGAATGTGGTACCAATCACAGACAATAGTCTGCATACTACTGAAATCTCATGGAATTTTTTAATAATTAATATATTAAAAATGGAAACTTCATAGAAACATTGTTACACCCTGTCACAGACTTAAATTTAATATATACAATGCTTTAAAACAATGTAGAAAAGTAGCAGTTGCAGCAACAAGCTAAAATGTCAAATATTATTGCACTATCATAACTTACTTTTTTGGAGGACTTAATATAGTTTTTTGTATTTGTGTGCATATGTATAGCATTAAAAACCAGTCAACATTTAGACAATCCCAATACCAATAACAATCAATAAATTCAAAATGTTGTCAAGGCAACATAACATTGATAAAAGTTTGAATTTATTGATTCTTATTGAAATTGGGATTGTCTAAGTGTTGACTGGTTTTTAATGATTACTTACAAACCCAATTAGCCTTGAGCATTTTTACACTTAATATATATATATAAAGAATATAAAATTAAGAAAGTGTTATTGAACATTTTCTCAATTTTGTACAAAATATTTTATTTAAACTGCTATCACAAAGTCAGTAAAAATATGATTGATAAAATAAAGCAATCGTAAAACTAGAAAAAATGGAAAATGAATTATCTGTAATTACCATTTTTTGTATCTAATATATTAATAATTTTAACATTGTTACAATATAAACTTTTAAATAGTAGAAAAGATATTTTTTGATATTTTAAAAAATATGAAAACAAATTTCTAAATCAAGTTCTTATCTATAACAATAGAGTTTGGTACCATTGGATAAATTTATGTATTCAAAAAGTTAGTTGAACAAAATATTAAAAAGTCATTGGACAAATTTTGTATTCATAAAGTTAATAAAATGAACTACTAAATATTTGAATTCTATGCTATTAAAACAGAAATGAAGTTAGGGTTAGTAATTATCAAACAAAAAAAAAAGATTGAAACTAAAAATATGATTGATTGTTATTAAAATTAAAAAATAATAATTATGCCACCATTTGACAAAAGCAACTGTAGTTTGGCAAATAGTAATTGTTGTTGCTTCTCTTTATAAACATTTTAAGAATTGTCTTTTTAAAAATAAAGTTTTTAAATTAATCTTTTTGTGTTAACGTAATTTTTTTATTTAAAATAAGTCTTTTATAAAAATAAAAAAAACACACATTGCATAAATAACCTTGAATATATAAACAATTGACTAAAAATTATAGTTTTGCAGCTATATATATATATATAGGCTAAAATACTCTTCCAATCAGAATTTTTCAATTATATTAACATATAGGACACATCCTTCATGACATTATAATTCAAATAGGCTATTGACAATTATTAAAAAAACTGTTGTCATTGCCTAAATGGTCTCTATAATGCTGATATTTTCAGGTTTTTTTCTGACTAATACCTTTAAAATTAAAACTAAATAAACAATAAACTGCAGATGATAATATAAGACTTACATTACTTTCTTTAAAAAGTGGAACATGTAAATGTATAAATTTTTATAACACATGCATTCATGTTATAAACTCATCATAAACTTCACCCACTCACTTTGAATTGTATGTATTTGCTTGACTATGCCAAAAGCATACTCATCTATATTTTAAAAATTTGAAACAAAATAATATTTTCATTACAAGCAGATGAAATCCTAATGATAGAATTACAGTATAAAATCTTTGCTTTATACATAATTTTTTAGAGTTTAATTTTATAACCAAATAATATTCTAAAAAATCACACTTGACATTTTAAAACATTTAAAGTCTGACTTTTAATTCAAACAATGTAACATATACATATCAAACAAATTAGTGTAAATACACATTCAGTAAATGAACAAAAATGTTTTTATTTTAATATTTTTTTAAAAATATGAACAAACTATTGGAATTCTACTTTAAAATATAATCTTTTTATTATAATAATCACAACATTGAAAATATTTTAACACCAAGTTTATTCTGGCAGATAATGACATAATAAATGATCAAGTTTATTAATTTTTAGTTTTAAAAATAAAAAATAAATGAATAAATTAAAAGTTTACATTTGTATTTTTTTTTGTTTTAAATAATAATCAACCAATTACTGTGTAAAAATAATTAAAAATATTTTATAATCAAGCAAAAAATCATATTCTATTTATACCAAAATCTTTTTGTGAAAACTTGACCAGAAGAAAATAAATGTTCTGTGGCAAATAGATCTAAACTGATTGTCCCATAGATCTAAGCCAACTGTTCATAACATACTGAACTCTTTATACTTATTTTTCTTAAAAAAATATCAATACAAATATTATGGGAACAATTATATTATAAAAAGAAACTGTAGATTATTTTCACATACTTTAATGTTAATGCAACCTTTTAAAACCATGGAACAATACTATGTATTAGAAAAAAACAAAGAATGTTTCATAATGATAGGGAAAGCAAGTAAATTTTAGAAAAGAAATTGATACAATACTTATTTTAATTTTCAGCTATATAATTTATATATAATTGTAAATGTTAAAGGCAAAAACATAAATTTATTAAAATATTAAAAAAGAAACAGAAAATGTTGGCATTGTTTTTGTTGGGAAAAATAAACATGCAAGCTGTCAAAAATTTATCTGATAAGAAATTATTGGATAGTGAACTGAAAGTTCTTAATAAAGTTTTTAATTTTGCTATTTCACCGTCAAGATTTCTGTTTGTGAATGTTATTTGTAAACAGAAAATACTTTATCAAAAATATCTTGCACGGAGGCAGACATAATGAGAGGGAAAATATACAATATTTTAAATAAAGAAAAACCACTTAAAAATAATTTACCTGTCAAAGGAAGAAAAGCTTTGTTTAAATTTAAATATGATAAATTGATTACTATTCTTCCAACAGATAAGGAGAATACTGCAGTAATTTATAATACTAGTAATTATTACAAAAATACATAATTTATTAAATGATAACATTTATAAAAAAATTATAGAGATCCTGTGACCTATGTTGAAAAAAAATGAAAGTATTAATTTATTCTAATGATTTAAATGTAAAAACTAAGATCTTTCTTATATTTTGAAAACAATCTTCTTTTTATCCAAAGTTATATGCCTTGCCAAAAATCCACAAACCATATATTCCATTGAGACAAATTGTAAGTGCAGTTGCTTCAACAACACAGACCCTAGACCATTTTCTATCTTCTTTTCTACAATCACATTTAACAGAAATGTCATCTTATGTTAAGGATGCAAATACTATTCTTGAGTTCATCAGAGATATTAAATTAACTAAACATGATATTTTGGTAAGTTTTGATAGTGTTTCATGTTTTACTAATGTACTTTTAAAGGAAGCTATTAAAGTTTTGAAAAATATTCAATTGCCTAATTTTGTTGTGAGATTGATTAAACACTGCTTATTAAATGCACTTTTTGATTTTTGGTGGTCAGATGAATAAACAAACATCAGGTTTATCTATGAGTTCATCAATTTTTCCATCATTGACTTATATTTGGAAAATAAAATTTTGATATTGGTAGTTAAAAAAACATCTGTATGGCTGAGGTATATTGATGATATCTTTATTATTTGTTTTCATGGTAAGCATACTCTTTATGATTTTTTTTAATTTTCTTAAATTTTTATTACAACAACATCAAATTTACTGTGGAAGTAAAAAATAATAACCAACTTCCATTCTTAGATGTTTTAATTTTAAAAAAGGATGTCTCTTTATCCCATGGTATATATAGAAAGCAAATACATACTGAGAGATATCTGCATTTTTTTTTCCTCATAACCATCCAGTACAATTATTTTCAGTGGCAAAGACATTGGTAGATACAACTAAGAGACTTCCTGATGACAGCCATTTTTGCAAAGATATCTATGTTACTAAAAAATACTTCTTCATAATAGTTTTGATCACAAGATTATTAATAGGGTCCTTTTTATATAATAAGATAAAATATTTTGAAACTTCAAAAATTAAGTCTGTTCTGCCATATATAAATGGTGTAACTGATAAAATTGGTAATGTTTTAAAAAACGTAATATCCACACAATTTATACTACATTTAAAAAAATAATGAAATATGTCTATACTTTTAAGATAAGATTACTTTTGAGCATCATGGTGTATACAAAATTTAATGTGAATTTTGTTTACATCCATACATTGGATACATCAATTGTACAATAAACATAAGGAAAGAAAGAACATATGTTGACAATTAGAAATCAATCTAATTCTTTAGCTGTTTGTTCACACATTAAATTAACTTATCATGACATCATTCTTAATAAAACATATATACTGTCAAAAATTGAACAATATGAACAGAGACTGCTATGGAAGTCTGTAGATATTTTTAAAAGGCCTAAGAGCATAAAATGGAAACTGTGAATTAAAGAAGATTAACAAAATTTGAAAAATGCTATTGGAGGTTAAAATATTTTTTAAAACTTCTCAACCAATAGAATTTGAGAATGAGAAGAAAATAACAAAAGAAAAAAAATAACAGTTTTAAATCTCACCACACATTCTTATGATGTGAGAAAAAAAAAGCTCAGAGAAAAGTTACTTGTTATTGCAATGAAATGTCAGCTATCTAGTTATTATATTTTTATTACATGGAAGTTCCCAGAAATAATAATTTGCATTCATCATTTATCTATGAGAATATTAGAATTAATATATATGCATAGGTTGTGTATGTCCAACCTTGGTTTTGAGATGGATAAGTGAACCTAGGAAATTTTATCAGTCATTAGCATTTTTAGAGATATCACTACTTTGTTTGTGTAGTCAGTTCATAGCCAACATGAGTAGCCAATGACATTGGTCACTACATAGAAATCTATGTAGCTTTAACATTTGTAAAGTTGTTTTATGTTAATTTTGATTGTTAAGATGAGAATTGATATAGCAAATGTAAAAATTATCATGTTTCTGTAATATAATACTGCTTTAACCTATTGGAGAATTGATATACTTCTAGGGTTACTGGGGATGTTTAAATAAAAAAAATAATTTGATCAATTATAAATTCTGTATAAAATAATTTAGAATAAGTATGTTTAAGTTTGTGAATCAATTAAAAAGTCAAATATAATTCATTTTACTAATTACCATTATTTAAAATTAATATCGATTTGATGTAACTTTCAGAAAAAGATTGAACACAAACATGTTATAACATTTTTATGAATAGCATCTTATAATAATAATGATAATATATTATTAGGTAAAGAAAAAAAGAAGTAGTTTAACAATAGATTACTTTTGTGAGAAGTATCCAAAAAATTTTTGAAGTAAATAATCGAATTTGAGTTACAACTTTTTTTACAAATTATCAATGTATCGGAAGTATATTGTCTATATATACAAAGGGGTTTCGCAAATGTCAACAAAACGTTTTGTGAGATTGTAACTCACAACTACTCTATCTTTAAGCTAATTCGTCAAACCATTTGTGCTAAATAAGGAAAAAATTGTGTGCATACAGTGTTTTATTTTCTAATCATATTTTGATAAAATAAATATTATTTAAAACAAAAAAATATGGAAATCAATTGATTTTGAAAAATTTTCGTTAAAAATAAATCTTTCATTACTATTTTAAAAATTTGTGTTCCCCATTTTTGTAATAATTACTGTATAAATTTATAAAATCTTTTTCTTTTATAAAACTTTTTATTTTTTATTTTTTTTTTATCAACAAATAAAGTAAACAATATAGATGCACATATTTATTAATTTTAAATATTATTTACTTTCCAAATTTAATCTAATTTTACTAGTTATTAATACTGCATACTAAAGCAAATTACTTATTTTTCCTAAAATTGTTTTGTTTATCAAACAATTTATTGGGTAGTAAGATGACCTACAATGCTAAAAAAAAATACAAAAACTTAGAAGATTAAAAAACATAAAAGTTAAAAAAAACTCTCAAAGCGTTAGTTTTTATTATTTGATTACGACAAAGTATACCACCTCTTCAACTATTTATTGTTTGTTTTTTTAACACTACGATTGCTGATAAAATCTTTTCTTAAGTTTGTTTTAGTGAGACAGATGTACAACATTGGTACTTCCGTCTTCTTTTTTCTTCCCGGATGAAATTAGTTTTATCTGATATTTTTTTTTTTAAGTACTATTTTAAATTTCAGTAAGCAAAATTTTAAAATAGTTTTATTTATTATTACCGTATTAACATTATTAAGCATCTGTTGAATTATAATCTGATGTGTAATGATTGTTTTCACACACACGTGTATATATATATTACAACTAACTTTCAAACAAGTAATTAAAAAAAACAAACATTTATTTTAATAGGTCTGACTTTCTTCAGAAAATTATTATTTTGGAAAACACACAAACTCATACATAATATAACTTTTGATTCAATTAAAATATTTTTTTTGTAATTTTTGAAATAGGTATATTTACAAAATTGTTGTCAACATTAATTATTCACATGACAAATCTTCCATATCAAACAATCTCATCCAATTTTCTTATATATTTATTTCTCTCCTTAAGATCATCATTCATCTTTATTTTCTTACCTTTTTTAATTTCATACTTTTGTTGCAGTTTTTCTTATGGAAATATTATCAGAAGTCATTTATCAACTAATAAGATCATAATACTCATAAAAAACAAAGAGTCAAGATTATGTATGATCTTAGCAATTATTATACAAACAACTGTATAATTACAAACCGACAATGTACTATAATACATTAATTAATGATGACGTTTTGCAATATTGTGAATTAACCTCTTGAAAACGTAGGTTAAGGTTATTTTAAAGATACTCTAAAGAAATGTAACATTTTTTAATCATTATTATTGGAAAATAATTAAAAATAAACACAGTGTAAAGTTACAATTAATGCAACACAATTAATTCTGTTTCTTTAAAAAAAAAAAAAAAACTGTAGATAAATTTATTAAAAATGTATTTATTTCCAAAAAAATGTTAATTTTGATATGAATATTATATACTAAACATTTGGTACCTTTACAATTTAAAATTTAATGTAATCATTATCCAGAAAATTAAATATTATTGACTTTGAATTAAAATCGATTATATCCTTAAATTTAGATACTACTCCATGTAGTAATCTTTTGAAATTTGGATAGTTTTATATGAATAGCCTGTATATTTTGGTGGTAGGGTGTCTGATTCAGGCATTAGTGTTGAGAAAAAAGCCTATTTCTGAGGCGATCACTCATTGACCACCACAAAAATTATTGGAACTACGATGAATGCTTCAATAGGTTGGGAGTTTGATGATTTGCCAAGTTTCCTTATACTGGTTTCCCAGTGCTAATTGTTCATCTCTAAGCTTGATCTTCTTGATTTTTGCAAGAATTTGGTTTTGTGGGTTAATGATGGAATGACCGAAGATGTAATCACATCTAATTGTCCAGATATCATAATTTAACATGATAGAAAGTCTTATTTTTGAAAAATTGTCTTCATTGATGACTTCACACAAATCAAATATTTTGTTCTTGTTAGAGAGCATTCACTGTTGATGAGGATTCTGTAAATTCCAAGAACTGGACATCCAAAGAAAAGATGTGGAAAATTTTCATCTTCTCTGTTACACAGTTGGCAGATGGAATTTATTTTGGAGTATCCTCTCTTATGTACTAAAAAGGAGTTAGTAGGGAGAGCCGATAGATTGAATTTTAATACAAAGTCCAAAAATTTGTTTTTAACCCCAGAAGTTGAATTGTCTTATTAATGAGTAATTAGATATGTTTAGAAATCCTGAGATATTTTTTGAGTGCTGTTGACTAGGTAATATATGTCCCAATATTTAAGCTTTGTGTGGTTGGTGCTGTAAAGCAGATTATTAGTTTTTAGCGATGTGATAATTTTGTCAGTCCATGAAGGGGCACTCTTAGGAAGGGGTCAATCAGTTGGAGGAATTACCTCCTTAAAATTTTGCTGAGGAAACCACTCATGAAGTAGAACAATCATATTATGGGCTTTTAGAAGATAGAAGGTGTAAATGGAGTGTAATGATAGACTGTTGAGTTTCTTGAATCTGCACATGTTCCTGAAGCTAATTAACACTGTTTTACTTCTCCAATATACAACATCTTGAATTAAAAAAAATAGCACACATTTTTAGTCTTATAGGGCCTAAATAAAATATTAAATATAAATATAAAATGATAAAAATATCAGTACTTTATTAGTATAGCTGCAGCAGCTTTACTATACCTGTGGCTTTTTCACTTCCACAATAAATGTGTTATTTTCACAAGATAATCCCTCCTATTCTTATCAGTGCACATCATTTTCACTAAATAATCTTTCTGATCCTTATCAGCATGCATGATCTGGGATCCTTATCAGCATGATTTATAATCTAATTTTACAATCATTTAACCTTTTCAGTTATTGCCTCTCTGGCAACAGCTTTTATTCCATTGCATATTTTAAGTGATTTTTTTTTTTTTGTATTTTAAGTTATGTCAAAAATGTTGAAATTTGTCTATATGTAATTTACTAATAATGACAAAATAAGAAAATAAAAATGAATTGTAATAGGGAATATATATACATGCTCTTTGGAGTTTGCTGACAAAAAATAGAAATTCTGAGATGTGTTGACTTTCAATCCCTGTCTTTGCTATATATAATTTAGAAATATAATCTTATTTTTATTACAAACATTTAATTTTACATGCCAAATTATAGAGAAAATTTATTAGTGCAGAATTGTCATGAAATAATATTCACTGCAGCATGTTATTTTTAAGGATTTTGTTGAACAAGTTACTTTTGTGTCATAGATGAATGGATAACAGATACTAAATGTGATTTCAGGGGTCAAAAACTTCTGATATATGGTTTTTGTTCTCAGGTGAATGCAAAAAATGTATCAGAAATAAAATAGGGATTCAAATATTGCTTTGAGTAAATTAATCAAATCAGGTCTAAGAAATTGATTTATAAAAAAAAATGAGACATTGAAATGAAAAATTTGCATTGAAAAAGGATGTATACTTGTACTAACAGTGCTTTTAACTTCTATGATCATTGTCTTTGAAACTGTATTTGAGCAGTTAAATAAATCAGAAATCACAATGCAATACAGATTTGTTGGTGGAATTTTTAATTTGAAACAAGTAAAAGTAAAGAGAAGAATCTCATTTTCATGGACACTGAAAGCCATTTTAAAAGATTCTCTACAGAATGTACTAAAATTTGAAAGCAACATATAGTGAATTTGATGTAATCATTAATGTGTGAATGGTTATCAATTTGAAAACGTATGTTAAATATATTTTGATGGTTTTATATAATTTCCAAAGTGCTATTACTGTTTTAACAAGCACATTTGTATATACTTATTTAATTTATTATAAGGAAATGAGACTTGGATTTTATATTGGTATAACATAAATACATTTTGAATATTTAAGGACAGTCATGTAAAATGTTAAACATATATTGGCAAGGTCATAAGATAAAAAATAATGTATTCTTTAATACACATTATAAAATCTACTATTATAAAATTGCATGTTCATTAGATTGGACATTAAAATGAATGAACTATAGAAAATTTTTAAAGATATGTTTTATGTTAAATTTGAGTATGGTTTTTCTGGGAATGTTGAGCTCCTTCTGTGTTATAAAGATTATCTCAAAGACATTCTAAGGAAGTAAAGTCTTGAATAAATTCATTGCAAAAATATGGCAGAGGGTAAATGGCTAAACCTCTATTAGACATGGTGTCATAAAATATAATAAACAGAATAATACATACAAATTTTCCAAATATGTGGTTTAGCAATTGATCGGTACAATTATAGCAAAACCTATATCTACTGCATTACCACCACCACCACCATCATCATCATCATCATCATCATCATCATCATCATCATCATCATCATTATTATTATTATTATTATTATTATTATTATTATTATTATTATTATTATTATTATTATTATTATTATTATTATTATTATTATTATTATTATTATTATTATTATTATTATTATTATTATTATTATTATTATTATTATTATTATTATTATTATTATTTTGTTATGTCTTTTTATATTATTTTTTTGAAATTAGTATAGCCATATTCATTTGTCAGTGGCTGATGATGATGATTATAAGACAGAAATCATAGTTAATCATGTTCATCTTAATTACTAAACATCAAAGACAAAATTTAAATGAATGCACAAACATTATTATTCTTGTTCAACCTGGTAGAATTAATGTATTGGAAAAGCACTGCAAATTATTAAATAAAAGATTGAGTTATTTTTAATTTGGAAATTATTACATATTTTTTTTAAAATGCACTTTTTTAAAAAAAAATCAAAATGTATTTTTATTTAATTTACTAATAAATATGACAAGATAATAGTACAAAATCATTTTATATAACAAATAACATACAGTCCTTTTGTGTTTGCTTATGACAAAAATAAAATACCAGGCTGCATAATTCAATAGTGTCTTACCTATATGTAAAACATGAATCAATTCCATTTTTAGAAACAAAATATAGTAATTCATTCTTTTAGTTTTCTACATTTTACATTAATAAAGTGTCAGCAATTTTGACAGAAGTTAAATAACCTGCCTTGACATTACAGTACTTGTTTAGTGTATTAAATTAAACAAATATCATTGGAATATTGTTTTTAGTGCTGCAATATAATGCAAAAGAAAACTGTTATATTAGAATTGTCTCCCAAAAAGTGCAAAATTATTTGGTTGTTGTTTTGAATCAGGTAATTAAAAACAACTTATGAAAAATAAATTTTTATTAAAATTGCATCAGTTTCTTTTTATTTAAATTATTAATTAATATGTCATAAGTTAAAAATAAAATGTGTTTTATAAGAATGTTATACTGCAATACTGTCCTAATGCATTTTTCACTTCTATCCCAATCTTATCCCAATCATCCATCAGCTCAAAAGCCACACTAGTCTCTTTATAGATAAATTTGAAACATACATCATATGGCACATGTAATAATTTAATTAAATATATATGTGAGGTGTGTTGTATGCAATATTCATATATTATACAAAAACTTTGTATTTATATTTTTTTAAATGAGTGTATAACTATAAATTGGGGAGCAAAAATACTAGCTTCAATATCAGATTGAGGTTGAATTATGAAAAAAAAAGTCTTTATTTTCAAAAATTAATACCAAATTTGCTTAATAAATATGCTGAGTAATTTTATATAAAATCTGATATTTGATCTATGATTAAAAATGTAATGTAAAAAATAGAATATTTAAAATATAAAAAGTATTAAGAGATGAATGGTGGTATTAACAAGGGATGATGGGGAACAAACAATAATTCGATTGATAATATAAAAATATATTATTAACATAAGGCAAAAAATTAAAAAATGCAAGAGACATGTAAAACATGTCATTATATGAAATTGCAATAGATGGCCCAATATTAAGTTTTAAAGTTTATCTCAGAAGATTTTAAAATAGACTTTAAATGAAATGAATAAATAAAATAAGGATATTTGTTAGAATGATTTGGAGTATAAAAGTTAACAGAGAAAAATTCCGGATTATATTTCTGAAAAACATATATCATGAAGGAGTTGTTAATGATTAAAAAAATATTTATGTATGTGAGTAATAATGAACATGTGATAGATATGAGTATGCCATATAAGCAGTAGATAAATAAGATATGTCAAGTAAAAGTAATTGAAACAAAGACTCCAAAAGACATTTTAATTTAAGATGTAATATGTTGGACTATTTCCATCATTTATGAGTGAATATTGAATGTATGTTTGTATTTGAAAAGTTTAAATAAAGTTTAAAATTTTCTATACATTCAATATTCACTCATAAATGATGGAAATAGTCCAACATATTACATCTTATAATATACCATCATTACAAACCTTCAGACAAATACATTTTAATTTCTTTTTTATAAAATTGTGAAGAAAACTACATTGTTAAATACCGGATGTAGAATTGGAAAAATATCTAATTAAAGAAGTGGTAACCCTTGTTATCAAATGTTACCAAATTTATAATATAAAATTTGATTTAGTGTAAAGATTATCAATTGTTTATTAGTTCATTCCCTACTTTTATTATGGGCAAGATAACTGGATTCCTTTAGGTAGTTATAAGCTCAGCATGAAAAATGGAAAGTGCTAGTCTTTTATACTAATGATAATTTCTGATCATGAGAATATAACAATCTATAAGTTGCTTCAGTAGTATTTTGAAATTGGTTTACTGAGTTTAGTTCTAGTGCTTTATTAGAGAAATCTTGGAATGCATGAACATTATCATTTGAAAATAAAGCTACTTGCTCTTTTTATTTCAAATTATAAAAGAAATATATAATTCATGACATTTTAAAGCTGTTTGTTCTGAGAATAAATGCAGATTGACAAAATTAGGTTGCTATTATAAATGTTGGAAATTTAATTTCTAGATGTAAATGAAAACACACATTTTATCATTTTGTAAGACATTCAGTTGTAAAAAAATAGTTTTGAACTTTCTGAGTTAAATAATGATAATGACAAATTAACAAATACAAACACTTGTCATGCAGATCCAATTAATAAAATCACAATTAGTTTAAAATTCAATTTGATAAAAGGTCAAATTGATTGAAAAATCACATAAATTATTTTTTTTCACCACAGATTACATGACACTGAAGACATGTCATTCCGCAAAGTCTTTTTGCTGGTAATGATGCTGGTAAATTTGTTTAAATCCAACTTATAAAATAATTGAGTATAAGTAATCAAATATCAAGATTTGAAAAATATATTCTTTCTATTATTACATGACTTGCACTTTTTGATTATTATAATTTTACCTTTAAGGCTTTCGCTATGCTGAGGCTATTAAAATATGGTAGATCTGAATTTACTTCCATCCCATATAGCTATGTAAGTTAGATAGCTGGATTTAAAGACATTTTCATGTCCAAAAATTTCAGAATTTCTACTTAAATATTAGTATGAAGTAAGTGCTGGGTTTTGAGTTGTTATTTTAGATCTAGTGTCCGAATATTCTAGCTCTCCACTGACATGAGCCATAAACTCAAAACCAGTTGGTCTGGAGAAGGGAAGGTTCTGGATAGATCTTGTAACGGTCAGAAAACGTGTGACTCTTAAACAAGTGCGATCGACCCCATACAGAACACAGCCCATTGAGTGTGAACCACCCGTGGTACTGAGTTCGACAAGTTTATCGTTCACAAAAATCCACAAAACAATGCATCTGATGCGACATTAGTAAATATTTCCTTAGGCACGGTGGTCAGGGATATGCAAGAGACTCATGATTTTATTCTCGAGTTAGCCAATAATCAAACTAATATTAATTAAACATTCATATTTACATAATCGAGGAAATAGTATATAGAATGGGTATCGAATAAATGAAACGTAACTGCAGACATATAGTTTAAAATTATTTATTAATACATTTTAATAAAACAAGCATTTACTAATAATATTTGTGGATTTAAAGCTTCAGTAGCGGGATTTGCGACATGATATTTTAAAGAATACATTGATTTATTTAGACATTATTTTATTTTGAGGATTTCAGTAGCGGTATTTCCGATACTGAAATGTTTACAAAAGGAATACATTTATTTGAAGGCATAATCTAGCTACCTAAAATTCTTGAGTGAGTATTTCTAATGCATGCCTTGGAGAGTTTATACCTTTGCAATGCAAGAGTCTAAAGTAAGATTTAAGAGTAATGGCAGACATATATTTATTTAATTAAAATATTTATTTATAACTAAGGGCAAACATTTAGTTGAGAGTGAATTATGAAGATAATGCAGAGGCGGAGTGATATATAGAATAATAAAATTAAGTAAAGGAACACGTGGTACGCTTTAGAAAGGCGATATGAAATGGCAGGATATCGAAACTGCAATGCCATGAATGGGTTTATAAGAATGTCAGGTTGGTCTCGGCCTCGACCCGACAAAGTAAGGTGTCATATAAGCATAACCAGGGACAAGCGGTCCATGTCGCAGTTTTGCCGGCTGGCTGCATGACGTTGTCAAGTCCTACGGGAGCACCCATTATGCCCGCTTGTGTAGGATGACTGGGGTTAATTTCAACCCTGAAGAATCCGGAAATTTCATGGCAGAATGGGTCATTGTGTCTCTAAAACGTAACGCATGTATACTGTATAAACGATTATGATGAGATTTAAAATAGATTTCTAACTAGGCCTTACATTATCAACATTTACTAAAGAATGTTGGCGACTCTCAAAGAAATGTAATTTTCTGGAATTATTCATGATGATTTAATAAATACAAAACAGATATAACTTGGAAATTATTGTAACTAATACGTCAGCCATTTGCGAAGTAGTAGACCCTTGCATTACAATAAATGAAGCATTGAATGTGTGTCGATTTATATGAAAGTTAAGTTATTAAAGAAAGTAAATATTAATGAAAATTTGACACGCATTCATTGTTTTAAGCGATCATAGATTTAAGCTTTGAAAATTGAAATAATTATGAGCATGCAATAATTAAATAATAACTATAGATAGAAATGTAGATTATAGAAATACGCACCCAAGACAGAATGAGGTAAGCTAGATTAGTAGAGAAATTTACACATTAAGTTAATTATTCAGTTTTAGTTATACAAATGATAGTTTTTACATTTTATAAATTTAGATAAGTAATATAAAGACGAGCTATAGCATATTATTAGAGTACTCTAGAGTTTGAACACAGACAGTACCTGTTTTATAAGAAGTTTTCGAGTCCATTAGTTTAGAGAAAAAGTTCACGAGTGGAATTTTCTTGTATTTTGATATTTCATTTAATTTCACAACAGCAGCAGCTTTTTCATTTATTTCAGGCAGCAGATCTTCATGGTGAATTTATGACAGGCAATGGAAAGTTCAGCATCCGGTGGGCCATAACCTGATGGAGAATAATCTAGGTGCTTCACTCGGTCATACCTTGGCAGGAACAAATTATTTTTATTATTTTGGAGGCTCTCAGTGATTGAGAGCAAAGCTAAAGTTTAAGTGAATGTCTCCAGTAAGTCTAAGATGGCCTCTTTTTTATCTTGATCTTTCACATTTTTGTGAAGATATTTTTAGGTTCTACTTAATCTGCCCTGAGGATAATCAATGCATTTTGTTGGTTTTTATTAAAGAAAGCTGCCGTTCTATTGTTTACATTTTACATTTACTAATTAATTTTGGGGAATTTTTCTTTAATTAATTTATTATCTATCACTGACCGATGCTTTTAAATTTCAAAAACAAAAAGGGAACATAAGATTATTTTAACTTTTAATTAAATATTACATCAGATATTTTTAGAATTATTATTAAATGAAATTTAAACAAAGCAATAAACACGAACTTTATAATCCAAAATAAATGATTAAAATTATACAAAATTATATAACTAAAAGAAATCTAAATTATATTATTTTATCCTTATTTATTGCGTTTAATTTGAGATCGAAATGTGTGCGTGTTTATGCTGAATTCTACATACATTTATACATTTTTAAGATTGCTACACACACAATTCGATACTAAAAAGTTTAAATTTGGGGGGATAGATCGGTCAGTGAGAGACGACAGAAAAAGGTGAAACTTAAGATTCGAATACGAATCTTACTGTTTCAATATTTTAAATATTTTCTCATACTGCACTTATCAATTAAGATGTGATGTGATGTACCGTAGCCACTCCTTAAACGAAGTTAAGAATCTCTGTATTACATTTTTGTAAATACAAGCTTAAAAAAACTAATGTCATGTTTATATATGACTTGCTTTTTTTTTATTATTATTTCTATTATTGTAATTTAATGTTTTGTAATAAGAGATTGAATGTGAATTTTTTAAGCAAATATTTTATTTAGCAATTATAAAGTTTTATAGATGTACTTAATAAGTTCCCCTCCACCCTACATGCTTGAAACATATGAATAAAGACATCTTACCAAGATTAATGACTATTCAGTTGGTCTAATCCATAATGTCCTATATATTATCATTATCATATGTTTAGTATTTATCATTAGTAAATTGTTACTCCTTAATTAAAAACAGATATATTAATCTTTAATTAAAGTTTAAAGTTCATATCTGAGTTAAAATAATTTCTAATTTAATAAATGATTAATAATAGTTATTAATGTATTTATCAAAAGTGGATCATGCCAATATTGTCGGAAAAATAAGCTTGAGACTTATTTTATTATTATTGATACATTTTGATCTACAAATATAACTACTTATCTGAAATGTAGTAATATGCTGTTATAAAAAGCTTGTTAATATATTTTATTAAAGAAACATTTTTATAATTTCATATTGCTTGAACTATTTAAGATATTTTTAATATAAAATGAATTTATTTTAACAGTGATAATTATTCTAGTTTTTATTTATATAAAAAAAAAATTCAATTAAGACATGACTTGATAAATCATTGATTTACAAAAGTTGTTAATTAGCCAGTGAATCTAAACATAATTTGCAGTGAAGCTAAATATGATTTACAATATCAAATTAAATTATAATTTTAAACAATAATATTTTACAAAGAATTTAAAAGAAATATTCAATTATAATTTATATTATAGAGTTTTAATGTCTTCGACTTAAAAAATATTGCTGTTTTTTTGTTTGTTTGTTTTTTTAAAACGAAAAGTCTGATTAAATGATTGAGAGACTGGATACATGCTCTCATACATTTATTTTTAATTGTGCCTAATTTCTGTTTATATTTCGGTTTCGTACACATTAGTTAAAGAAGTATATATACATAATAATAAACAGTTATTTTACTATCATTTCACTAACCCATTTTAATTAATTACACACACACACACATATATATATATAATAGGGGAAATTTTATAAGAAATATTTATAAAGATATATGTGATATTGAATTTTACACACCTCCTACATCAAACAAATTAGTAAATAGTTCTAAAGACAAAACCTCATTTATAAATAAAAATTGCGTCATTTATAAATGGATATGTAGGTGCAGCAATGGATATATAAGTGAATTTAGATTATGTTGGAAAAAAGAACCAAAGAACTCTTTCTATTATTATAATGAGTTCAGAAATCGGAACAAAATTGCATAGTAGATAATATTTCAACATCTGTTTTTTACAACCACAATAAATCATGTATTTATGGTTTTGACTTCAATTTCATAATGTAAAAATATTGCAAATTGAAAAAAATAACAACAAAAAAATAAAGAAAGCTATGCTAATATACAAATATAAAGATGACTTAATTAACAGGCAAGCAGTAAATGTTAAGATCTCATAATTGTGGGCAAGTTAGCCTTTCAAACCTTTAGTTGATAAATATTACTGTGATAATCGAAACTGCTCCTAAGTGGATAAATTTTTTTAATTATTTAGTTATTGTATTTACAAATATTCAATTTTATATATATATATATATATATATATATATATATAAAATTGAATATTTGTAAATACAATAACTAAATATATATATATATATATTTTATATATATTAACCATTAGAAACCAGTCAACACTTAGACAATCCCAACATAGATGACAATCAATAATTCCAAACTGTTGTCAAGACAATCTCCTTTTAGCAATAGAGGTGGAATCCCACCTCCATTAATGGTTTCATATATTTATAAAGATAATAAAGATTGCAGCATGACTACAGAGATTGGAATTATTCATTGGAAGAAGTTTAAATAAACCTCCTTAAACAGATAAATATAACCTGTCCTGAATGCAGACTAATAAACACCCAATGATAACATTACAAATTGCAATTATAATTTTCAAATTGGACCCAAAGTATTACTTAAATTATAAGTGTAATAATGCTCAAGGCTAAATGAATTTATAAGTAACCATTAAAAACCAATCAACACTTAACATGCTACTGTTAGGTAAGGCATAAGAGACAATCTTAAATGAAATGTAATATTTATATCCCAAGATTGCTACACGATTTTGATTTTTCACATAAGAAAGCAACCACAAATCAGGTGACAATATAAAATATGCAAATATATGAATCATAGTAGGAATTATATAACTAGAAGTAAATCTTCTTCTATACAAAATAATTGTATTTTACATATTAATTAAAATGCTTATGAAAAGTAAGTGCATCTATATCCAACATATTACTTTATGAGAAATTAGTATAATAAAATAATACTATAATTATTTGTCCAAAATTGCAACCTGAGTTTGAGCACAAAAGGTGATTATATTTTTTCACAAGATTTAAAAAGAACTACAATTTTTCTTCTACATATCCAGACTATACACAACACAGCTAATCATCTATTGTTAATAAGAATTTGAATATTTTAATCTTTTTCAAAAGAAAGTAAAAAAAAAATATATAGAAAACTGCACAGATTTGTATTATCTAATAATTATCCAGTCCTATTAAATAGTGTTTTTTTTACTAATTTACTGTGATGTGTAACAAGATTGATGTAAGATAGACTTTTCAATTATTTTATTTTTTATGAAATTCCACTCCAAAAAATGAAGGATGAAACTGTAATAGATTTGTACATTCGGGCAGTAAATATTTATTGAATAAAAAATATATCAGTTTAACTCATTTCATATTTTTTTAAATTCTTAAAGAACTTTATATATATATATATATATATATATATATCTTTATATATATATATATATATATATATATATATATATATATATATATATATATATATATTATAATACAAATAACATGTCCATCAATTAAAAAACTATTGTAATAACATTACAAATAATAAATATAATGGTAATTAATGTAATATACATTTTTTCAATTCACAGAAGTACTTTCGCTTAATTCCTTAACCTGCCTCAGTTGCGGTTAAATTAAAAAAAACAAAGCACAATTAAAATTTGGAATTCATGGGATTTGAGTTGATTATATTAGCTTCTGCTTTGTTTTTGAAGTGAATGGCAGTTGAGGTAGGTTAAGGAATTATCCAAAAATTTTTTCTGGAGAATGAAAGATTATATATAATAGTTATTATTACAATATATATAATAAAACAATTCATAAATTTCATAACTTGCTTTTAAGCTTGAATTTAAATGATCACTAGATGGAGCTTATCAATAACTCTAAACAAGCTTTATTTTTATAAGTGCTGAAAGAGAAAGAAATCAAACTCTCTAGTGTTAAGTCCCTACCTCCAGTTCAATTCGTTTCGAGGTTATGGCTCACCTCAGTGGAGGGTTGGGACTTTAGAAACTAGATCTAAAATACTAACTCAAAAGTCAGCACTTTTAAAACACATTTCAATCAATTTGAAAGTCTGAACTTTTCAGACATGTAAATGTCTTCAAATCCAGCTTTTCAAACCATATAGCTATATGGGTCTTAATTCAGCTTAGTTTCACTATATAGTAAAAGCCTCTGCAATATGGCATCACAAAAAAATTCAAAGGTATACTTATAATAATTAATAAAACAAGTCATAAATTTCATAACTTGCTTTAAAGTTTGTATTTAAATGATCACTAGATGGAGCTTACCAATAGCTCTAAATAAGCTTTATTTTTATAAGTGTCAAAAGTGTTAGACTTCAAAATATCTATCATTAAGTCTTTACCTCCATACCAATTGGTTTCAGGCTTATTGCTTACCTCAGTGGAGGACTGGGACTCTAGAAACTAGATCTAAAATACTAAATCAAAATTTAGCATTATAAAACATGTTTCTATCAATTTGAAAGTCTGAAAATTTTCAGACATGTAAATGTCATCAAAACAGCTTTTTAAACCAGATAGCTATATGGATCTGAATTCTGTTCACTTTCACCATGTAATAAAAGCCTCTGCAATATAGCACTTATAAAACTAATGCTTCTCTAGAGATATTGGTAATCTCCATCTAGTGATCATTTAAATGCAAGCTTAAAAAGAAATTACAAAATTTATGACTTGTTTTACTAATTATTATAGATGTACCTTTGAAGGCTTTTGTGATGATATATTGCTAGGCTTTTACTATATGGTACAATTGAGATGAATTCAGACCCATATAGCTACCTGGTTTGTAAAGCTGGACTTGAAGACATTTACATCTCTGAAAAATTCAGACTTTCAAATTGATAGAAATGTGTTTTATAAGTACAGATTTTTTAGTTAAGTAATTTAGATCTAGTTTTTAGCATCCCAGCCCTCCACTGAGGTGAGCCATAAGCTTGAACCCAATTGATATGGAGGTAGGGAATTAATGATGGAGATTTTGAATTTTTTCTCTTTTGGCAATTATAAAAATAAAGCTTGTTCAGAGCTATTGGTAAGGTCCATCTAGTGTTCATATATATATATATATATATATATATATATATGTGTGTGTGTGTGTAATTATATGTGTGTGTGTGTGTAATTATATAATTGAATATTTATAAATTCAGTAATCAGATATATTTTATAAATTTTATCAACTTAGGAACATATTTTGACTATGCTCTTAATCTTTGTCAACTACAACTTTGAAAGGCTAACCATCCCACATTTCTGTGATCTTAACATTTGCTACCTGCCTGATAATTATGTAATGTTTGCATTTATATATTAGCATATCTTCTTTTATTTTTCTTTTGTTGTTATTTATTCAATTTGCAATATTTTAACATTATTGTAATTGAAGTTAAAATCATAAATACATGGATTATTATGGTCATGAAAAATGGATGCTGAAACATTTATATCTACTTTGCTATTTTAATTGGACTTCTGAACTATTTTTAACATCAGCAATTGCTCTTTAGTTCTTTTTTCCAATGGACATCTCGATTCTTCTATATATCCACTGCCACACCTACATAACCATTTATAAATGATACAATTTTTTATTTATAAATGAGGTTTTTTCTTTAGAATTATTTATCAATTTGTTTAATGTGGGACTTTTATAAATATTCCTTATAAAATTTACTTGATTATTCAAAATATATGGTATTGATATCCATAGTTTTTTGTTAGCAGGAAAATCAATAATAATATTATTAAAATTTGTATTCCTATATCTTGTATTAAAATACCTATAACATTATATATATATATATATATATATATATATGTATATAATATTTTATATACAACTATATATATATATATATATATATAGTGAATATTCACATTAATGATCAAAGTATTTAAAAAAAATAAAGCAGTTTGTTGAATTTGTTTGATTTTTCTTTTGCTTGATAGATAGATAATGGAAGATCTTGGAAATATAGATTTAAATTGATCACCATGGCAACCTAAAGCTTTTAAATAGAATTGCTTACTGTTGATTCTAGCTTTAAAATACTAAATTCGCTATAATCAAACTCAGAAAAAGCATATAGGTAAATAAATAAATTTTGAAAACAATTCAGTACAATATAAGTTTACTTAAATAGGATCAATATTATTTTACATATTTTGTTTTTCTGTCAATGCAATCACCATAGTAATATTATTACATATAGTTCAATGTTTTTATGTCATATATATCTGTTTATAAATGAATTAAAATTATTATTGTTATTAAAAAAAAATACCTCTGTAAATTATTTGTGTTTATAAAGTGAATAAAGGTTGTAATATCAATTTTGTATTTTGGTTTACAAATAATAGGAAAAACCTAATCAAATTTGGATTTAATTTCCATGTATTCATTTTCTCCAAACTTACATCGTACTCGAATATCAAGTGGGAAAATTTGTTGTGTTTTATCACTTGCTTTGAGCTTTATTTGAGTATATTCCAATGTTTGTTATGACACCAGAATGTCAGAAAGAGAACACATAAATAGCCAAAAGACTATAAGAGTAAGCTATCATATTTTTGTGATTGCCACAAATGAACATATTTTCTAGGTTCTTACAAATAAATGTTCTTCAATATTTTTTTTTAACTGTTAAACCATAAAGCATGGAAAAATAAACTTAAATTATCTGCCTGTTCAATCATTTGAAGGGCAGTTGTGAAGGATTTCCAAGGGAAATGGCAACAAAATGTAAAAAAAAAAAAAAAAAAAAAAAGAAACCTATGAAAAAAATGCTTTATATAAAAATCAGCTATTTTAGTTTTAAAAACAAAGATATTTCTGATTTAAAGTTTGGCATATAACTACCATTGGATTTGGATAAATAGCATGTCACGAGCTAAGAAACACTCATGATCAACTGGATTAATTTGCATCATAAAAAAAGGCTAATTAAATCACACTCTCCTTTTTGGAAAGGAAAAGGACTGTTAGTGAAGCATTATAAAGTTCAACTTATTATTTCTGAGAAATAAACTTTTCTTTGCATCATAGAAACTGAGGATAAGTCAGTGGACAAATAAATAGTGAAAATGGACAGACTCTTATATATGGAATAATTTTTTTTTAATAGATAAAAATGTGCACATATTAATTTTTTTTTACATATATTTAAAAAGGATGATTTGTATTCTATTTAAATTATCTTTAGGAGTAATAGAGTTTAGGAAATAAAAATGATCAGAGAGATTCATTTATTAATTATTTGAACTCTTGTCTAAGTATATATTAACACAATTCGATGTTGTTATTGTTGTTGTTTTTTTTAGTATATGATTTGATGGTTGCATGTATAAAATTTAGTTTAAAACATTGAACAGCCAAGAGATTCAAATATATCAATTATTTCATATTCATTTATCGGTTATTATTTTGATAAACCAATAGGCTTCAATCTCATTCTATTTCATATCTTTGGTATCTGTTATATATAAATTTTTCAGTAACATATCCAAAAGTCTCTCCATTTATTCATTCATTCATTTTTTTATACATGTCATTATTGTTTTCACAACACATTTTAGAGATACACACAGTAATTTTATCATTTTTATTTATTCAATCAATCTGAAATATAAATTAATTTCCTATGTATTTGTTATTAATCTTGCCAATTTTCTTTTATATAATCAAATAAATTGAGTGATTCAAATGACAAGACTCCCTTAATTTTTTTATATTATTTGAATTGCATAAGATGACATAGCTATTTGAATGACAAGGTTCAAACTCAGCTTGGTAAGTGAGCTAGAATATAAGATAGAGTGTGTTTTGCATATTAGCATTTTATGTTATTCCCTTATAAATTTTATATTTACAACTGTATTCAAATATTATATTTTATTTTAGTTAATATTACAAATCAATCATTTCTATGTTTATCTGATTCTGTCAAAAAAATATATATAGATCATATTTTTAAAAAAATATATATAGATCATATTTTTATCATTGATTCAGGACGACTTGTCTTAAATATTTTTTTTTTTTTTTTTTAAAAACTTCTCTAAAATTAAGAGTATAAACTTCATTGAATAGTTTAATTGAATATTATCTTTAGATTGGGATGAATCTAAATTATAATCATAAATTTTAATTATTGCCAACCAATTTCATATTCAATTGTTTAAAGATTCAAATAAATAATATTAATACTCATAGGTGAATAAACATCCAATAGAAACTTAATATATCTCTTATGTAATGTGGTTGGGCATTGTAGAGTTAGAAATGAGCTAATAGAGTGTTGATAATAAATTCTATTGAAGTATTCTATTTTAACACATAAACGAAGCAATGATTAAGTATCACTTTATTGGAAGATATGGATAGATTATTTATACATTACTTTATGGCTTCTTAGTAAACTAGACGTAGATTAACTTGCTTAAACATTTAAGTGAGTGCATAAGCTTTCAAAGTGTTTATAAAATGATATAAGAACTAGTTGATATCAATAGAAAATTATTAATTAAATATTGGAGTAGAAAGAATTGTGTATCGCTTATTGAAACAAATGTTTATACTTTCTATTTAACGTTTATTAAATTAGATATACGTTTGATTCAAATATTATTTTGTTTCAACAATTTAAATAGTGTCTATATTTTAAAAGCTTTTGTAAAATACAATTATAGGTACTTAGAAGCTTATCCGTTAAGATAAAATGCAGCATCTTTAAATAATGAAGTAGATTTAAATTACTACAATAATAATAGGCTAATAAAATATATATTGGAATCTGTTTTAGTTATTGATTGGATTGGATTTTCATTAGATTGATAATCAAGTAGTTAACCTAATCATATATTATTGTCTAGGGCAATAGTAGATGGTTTCGCTGTTCATTGCAGTTTATGTTGTAATTGTGATGGATTTGTTGATGTCTGGAGCAGATAATCTCATTATTCTTTCATTTCACATATAGTTTAAACAAATTAGACTTTAAAAGAGATTATTTGTGCTTTGTGATGGTTTATTACATAAGGGCGACCCGATTGAGCTAGACTAGATTAATTAAAATTAGATTTTAGATTTTTCATCAGATCAGATTAATCATTCTACCCATCACCAGCGTTGATCAAATTTCATTCAGTTACAATATATATATATATATATATATATATATATATATATATATATATATATATATATATATATATATATAATTATAACCCACATTTAACTATTCATTCGAATATATTTCATTATTTTTGCCTTTATCTGATGAATATTTGCAGAATCTGTTATTTCTTAATAAGAAAGACTTCAAATCTTCCATTTTATGTGACATTGGAACTATTGATTTATATGGAATATAACTGCTTTTTTCTATTGGTATAATGGTCATACAGTCATTCAGTATACATTGATTTCTAGTTAATTTAAGATCAAGAAACATAACATACATTAAATGTTCATCTGTTTTTATCCATTTTAAGTCATTTAAACCATTTAATTCTTTGAGCAACTCTTTAATTGTATTTGGCTTGCCACATATCTAAACATCATCAGCATATGTTTCTTTTTTAGAATATTTTCTTCATATGTAGAAATTACAAAATAACATATTTGAACAACTGTAGGTGAACCCATTGGCCACCCATTGCCCATTTTATAAAAATCCTTCTTAAAAACTGCATAAATATTATTGTCAATAAAGCTTAATGTTTCAGTTATAAATTTTATTCTTTTCAGGTTAACATTTTTTTTTAAATTTAATGCATATGAAATAATTTCAATAGACACTATTCGATCAATTGATCCATACATTTCACTTACATCAAGAGTACATATTAAATCATTAACATCAATTTTAAAATTATAGATTTTACTAACAAAATCAAATGATGAACATATTGTATATTTATACCAAAACCAAGAATTTGTTTGTAGCATTTTCTCAATTAAACAACAAGTTTCATAATAAAACACCCTTCCAAAATCAATCATTAAACACAATGGTTCATTTTCTTTATGCAGTTTTACATTTGAAAAAAATCTTAGGACATATTGCAGCAGAAGGGTAAAAGGACAAGGGCCTTAGGATGTGTTTGTTATTAAAATCTGATTATAACATTTTGAACTATAATTAACAGTGTTTTTCTTTTTTTTTTTGATAACTCATGTTAATTAATTAATGATATTTATAGAATTTCGGAAAGCATTAGTTTGTAATTTTTTGATAGAAATTATAAGTAATTCATATTAGAGGAATATATGTACACATTCTGTTTATGCATTTTTACTTATAAATATTGCAGTAAATTAGTTTTTATTGTAAAATATTGCAGACTAAAATATAGGGTTTCATATAATGGCCTATTCCCATATATTCTGAAAATTGTTCAATATGCACTTTTTACATTTTTAATTAAAAAATAAACAATGACTATCAAATCATGCAATGAACACATACAGTGTTTAATTTACTTACATAAAATTATTGATTTTAGTTCTCATAGTTTTTAATTTTTATATATCACACTAATTATTTTATTAACACTAGACAATATGATTTAGATAGTATTTGACATATTAAATAATTTCTCAATGTTATACAATTAATTAAATTAGAAAATAAATTATACAACTTTATAAACAACAGTATTTAAATTTATTTAAATTAAACATAAGACTACTTAAGTCTTGTACCATCTAAAAGCAAATCCATTTTACATTAATAAAGTTAAACGCTCTAGTTAATTAACTTGAACTTTAAACTATAAAATTATTTTTTCATATAAATGAATTTAAGTTTAATAACATTTCATAAAAATATTTTTCCACTTTTTTAATAATAATAAAAAAAATAAAACGAAATTAATTTAAAAAATAAAATAAAAAATAGGTTTAGATTTGGCTTAAAGGTGAGTCCAACCAAAATATTATTGCCAGATAATAAAATTTTAGTTTTCAATGCCATTATTTGCTACTTATGTATTAGTCCTGTAACAAGGCCCATATTAGACATGTTGCACCTTTTCAATTAGGGCAAATAAATCCAAGTAAATTCTGTTATATTGTTATCTGATCTCGTATCAAAACGTGTTTTTGTTCGATCTCCAATATGTGTTTTTTTTTCCCCAAATAACTTTTTTTGCCTTAATTATTGTCAATATTTCTTTTTGATAACAGCTTGATTTCAATTGCATTGTATTTTTTCTTCATAGTTATTGTTCATTTCAATTTCATTATTGATTAATTAATTTGATTTTAAGTTCACTTTGGGGTTCTGCAAAATTGGTGTAATAAGCAACAGAAAAGAGCATCACAACAACACATGGATTCATATTTGGCTGAATTTAGCATAGATGTCATAAAGATGATGATTAATTTATTTGCATAATGAAATAAATATATAAAAAAATGGTCACCAATATGTATAATTAATAAAAGTGTTATATTTTCTTATTTTGTGAATAATTTTTCTTTTTTTATATATATAAAAAACATTCATTTATTACCAGCAAAATTCCATTCAGGTTATATATTGCACAATCATGTGTTTATTTTGGAGAAAAATTTTTTTACTTGAACTCTCCATTTTGCATGGAAAATTTGATTGACTTATAATAAAATACAACAAACAACTACAGATGTATTCATTGTGACAATCTCTGTTATATATTGCACACTAAGTAATATATGTGTATATTTTATGCTTTTTTTAAATAATATGCTAGCCAATTCTTGTAATTTAGTCATAGTTTTGTCCATAATGATGTCTAATTTTTTTATTGAAAATCATATCTTTAGTATCATTATAAATCGTATACTTTTTCATGTAAATGTTATATATAGTCCTGTTTAATATCATTTAGTATTGTTAAAAATATATATTCTTCATCATGTTTTAATTTTTCTCTTAAAAAAGTGTATAAATGTATTTTTTATGATCAGTGTGTGTTTTTTTTTGCTGAAATTGATATCTTTAATATTGGTATGCTTTTTTTATGTAAATTTCATATATATATATATATTTGTTTTTTTTTGGAAAATTATGCTTTTTTTATGTAAATTTCATATATATATATATATTTGTTTTTTTTTGGAAAATTACACTTCAAATTGTTTATATTCTTTGTGTAAAAGTAGTATTAGTCCCGACATGGAGTATGTATTAGACATGCTGCACCATTTGACATACATATTCAGCCTGCTGAAACTTTATAAATCTTGGGAAAATATCAAATACAAAAGATTCATGTATATGTCATTTTCATAAATTTTCACAAAAATATCATGTACAAGATCTGCATAGTTTATCTTGGTCAGATCACAAGATTAGAAAGTTATCAGTGGATTGATATGAATGTGAAAAGGCACAACATGTCTAATATGCACTCCATGTCACAGGAATAATATGTAAGTACCCATTATTTTAGTTGGATGTATCTGGTATAATTATAGGTAAAATATACTTAGATAAATATACTACTATCTAAATTCATATGTCATGCCAACTTCATTTTTTTATACTCAAAAGAATTTAGTAAAAATACATAATAATGCTATTCTAAAGAAACATTGATTTCTTTAAATATATAATTACAAATGACTTTATCCATGTCTACATAATCTCAAATTTATTCATATAATTCATAATAAACTATTACAAAAATTAGTTCATCTTTAAAGACATATTTACAATGATTAAATAAATTATCACAAGTTAAAAAATATATATCAATAATAATAAAGGTATAATAATTAAGGTAGCTTTTATCAATAAGAAATTCTGATGTATATTCAAATTCAACTCTTTCATATTATTAAATAAATATGTGAGTGATGTAAATAATGTATGGGACACATATTAAATTAGATACCTGTTCTTCATTTCTAAGTTTTCAATGGAGAATGTTAAAAAAATAATAAATAAAAACATATACACACAAAAAATTAATAATAACCAGTTTTGGCATTCTTTTTTTTTAAATAAAAAGTTCACTATAATTTTAAAAGTTCATATTATTATCTTTAAAACTTGATTTCCTGATTATTTCAATGTGAGAATGGAGGATAATAAAATGTCCAAAAAATGTTGCTTCTCTGATGCGTAATTTTTAAATGAAATCACCTGTTAGTTAAATGCTTGCTTCTTTTAAAATAATGATAATACACAGATGAGTCTAATTAAGATTCTTGGAAATTCTTTACATCTTTTTTCTCCAGAGATTTAGATAGATTGTTGTTTATTATATTTTCCTTTTATATATATATACATTTTGTTTTAATGATTTTCTGACCGACAAAATTACTAAATAACAAACAAAAAAAAAATAATGAAACTCTGGATAACTTAACTTTTTAATGATGCATCTCTAAAGTTTGTGTACTTATAATAATATTTTTTCTTCTTCTATATCATCAATAATAAAGCAAATATAGCAAACAAAATGTTACTATTCCAGATGGAAGAATAAGCAAATACAGAACAACAGAAAAAATAAATCCTTTTCAAAATTTTACTTCCTTTTTATTGTGTCACTATTGCTGTAGTGCTTTTTGAATATCTTCCTCTTTGTGTCTAATAATGTCTGAGATATGTTAATGATATCTTTGTTATTTGGTCTCATTATGCTTTTGATGAATTTTTAATCGTCTAAATTATTTTCACAACATCAAATTTATTATGGAAGTAAAAATTAATAAGCATTTTCCGATTCTTAGATATTTTAAATGAAAAAAAAATACTGTTTTTTATCCCAAGATATATATAGAAAACAAAGCACAGTGGAATATATCTACATTTTTTCTTCTCAGTATCATTCAGCACAATTATTTTCAGTGGCAAAGACATTGTTTGATAGAACTAAGAGTCTTTCTGATGAGAGCCATTTTTGCAAAGATATCTATGCTACTAAAAATGCTTTTTTAATAATGGTTTTGATCACAAGATTACTAGAGATTTTTATATAATAAGAAAAAAACATTTTGATACTTCAAAAATTAAGGCTATTCTGCCATATATAAATTGAGTAACTGATAAAATCGGTAATGTTTAAAAAAATAATAATCACACAATTTATACCATATTTAAAATATATATATATATTTCCACACCCTAATGAAAAAATTCATTTGGAGCGTCATTGTGTATATGAAATTCCATAAAAAGTTTGTTTACATTCATACACTGGACAGACCAATCATAGAGTAAACATAAAAAAAGTAGAATGCCTTTTGGTAGTTAGAGAAAAGTTTAATTCATCTGCCATTTAATCACATATTAAATTAACTAACCATGACATAAATTTTAATAAAACACATATTCTGGCAAAAATTAAGAAATATGACCAGAGATTGCTAAGGAAGCTATAGAAAGTTTTACAAGGTCCAAGAGCATACATGAAAAATATGAATTAAAGAAAATTAATAATATTTGAAAAAAGCTATTGAAGGATAAAATAGTTTTTACAACTTCTCAACCAATAGAATTTGAGAATGAGGAGAAAAAAAATAATGGTTTTAATTGTAACCACATGCATTTTATGATTTAAGAAGGAAGTTGCTCTTAGGAATGTACTTATTATTGTACTGAATCATCAGCTATTTAGATACATTTTTATTACAATGAACCTCCCAGAAATAATACTATGAATTAATCACTTATCCATAAGAATATTACAACTAATATATATAATTGTTTAAATTGTTTGTATATTATATATAATATTTTTCATAATGAGTATTTTACTTTTGTAATATGTATATATATATAAAACAAAACTTAAATATATTCCAAACAGTGGTAAACAATTTATAATACAATATAAATAAACACTCATAAAGAAATATTTTCGATTATATATTTCTTTATGAGTTTTTATTGAGTTTTTATTTATATTGTATTATAAATTGTTTACCGCTGTTTGGAATATATTTAAGTTTTGTTATTGTATTATTGATATTAGCGGACATTTATTTTGTTATATATATATGTCCATGAAAAAGATACAGGCCACAACTATTGATTTTGATAAAGCTAAGGTTGTCTTCTTTGAGAGAAATGAAATCAAAAGAAGAATTAAATAATCTTTATTATTGAAAATTTATTATTCTGAAGCAATTAATTTATTTAAGAGTTCTTTTAATATTAAGAGTAGATGGGAAGTGAATGGATTTATGGGTAATGTTTAATATTATATATATTGTGTAGTTTTTGTAGTTCTTTACACTTGAGAAGTCTGCTTGTAGCAGTGAAACCTTTGGTAATGTTTTAATATTATTTTTATGCTGGTCTGTTTGAATTTTGGATTTGGGGTAGTTTCGATTATATATATATATATATATATATATATATTGTGTGTGTGGTATATTTTATTTAGATTCTTCAACATTAATGATACTTATCTTCATTTTTTTTTAATATATTCCTTGTTAATGTTTTTTTATTTAATAAAAAGTATTTTATGTCTTCTCCTTAAAGGAAACAAAAATTATGTTATCCTCAACATAATTTAGATTCTTCAATAAGCTAATTTTACTAATATTGTCTATAATTTATTATAAAAGTTTTTATTATAGACAAGAGTTACACTCACAATAATAATCTGTTTAAATCTTTTCTCTTAATAAAATTTTTATTCAGGGATATATTTATAAGTTGTATTTTAATATTCAGCACATTTTTCAACCTGCAAGCATTTTAATTCTAATTTATTTTTAATTTAGTTTAACATAATACTCACATTTTGGTCATTGTGTTTTAATATTACTTGATAAAATGTTGCCACCAATATATATTTTTTTCTTTCCATTCTTTCAATATTTTTCCTAATATAATGATTCCAAGATGTATCAGCAAACTTATTGAGTGTCAATTTAACCAGTAGAGATGTAATTTGTTTTACCCATGCATATTACTGAAAACTTAGTGATATAATGTTTGAAATCTTAGAGTATGTCATCATTAATCCCCTTTTTAAAAAAATAACAATAACAATGTTTAAGAGATATCAGCAATCTTTTTTACCCAAAACAAGTGGATAATTGGTTTTTATTTTCAATTTTTAATCCTTTTTTGTTCTGTCAAAACTAATACTTTTTCTCTGATTTTTTTTCAACAATTATCATCTGTGTGCTAATTTATTTCATATTGTGCATTCCCATTGATTGATTTTCCCAATTCTTTGATTTGGAATATTTAATGACTTGATTGTAACTGAACTATTTTTAAAAACAAATATTATCTCTTTAAAATATTTATTGATAATAAAAACACAATACCTTTAATGAACTTAATAAAACGACAATTTAAATCATTTTCATTTTATTTTTATATAGATTAAATTTGAGATTAATCCTATGAATTTTTAATCACAAAATTTAGAACATAGTGTTAGTTGTTTAATTAAAAAATAAATTAATATTTTACCAGAAAACTAATACCAGATGTGCACATATATAATTATTCATCTACTAACAGATTTTCATTTATCAGATTAGATCTGAACTTCCTTATGAATTTAAATATTATTAAACAATTACTTCTTATTAAATTATATTTTAGTATTTTATTGTTTATATATATTTTCAAAAAATAAATATTTTAACAAGATTTAGCCTTTATACTACTTTAAATTAACCAAGTTCAAGTTCAAATCCTAGGGTAACTAAAATGACTGTTATTTTTTCAATAGTTTATTAAGGAAACATTTTTTTGACTTTATAAAATTTAAAATTATACATCTTAACATTTATTCTCAATTTGTTTTATAATGGGGTGTGTACCAATAAAAAGAGCACAATATATATATATATATCAGAGTCATAGTATTTCAAACTGAGTAACTCTATTAAAAATTATTGCATAACTGATTCTTTATTAGAAAAATTATTTGTATGTCTTCATTTTCTTCATAAAAAAGCAATAAAAATACAAAATGACTAGAATCATAAATAATAAATTTAAAACAAAAATTAAAACTTCTTTTCAGAATTCCACTATTACTAGCTATTGTGACAATGTCTTACTTAAACATTAAGTTGTAAAAAAAACATTCACTCAAATTTTAATGAGCATGTAATTAGAGATGAAGGATTTTGTGGAGAAAATGTCTCTTTTTGATGTTTTCTTAACGTTGTATTTTTATGGCCTTCAGTTCAAAATTTTTGTTACTTAGAAAAAAAACAGTCAAACCACACACTAATATATATTAATCTATTAATTTAAAATATTGTAAGAAATCAGTTTAAATGAATAGGCAACAAAGACAAATTATTTTAATTCTACCTCCATTTATTTGATTGATTTGGTTTTTTGTAATCCATTTTGAGATATTTGCAGGATTATTTGCATGCACCAAGAAAAGTTTGGGAATAGCTAAAAACTTTTTTAAACAATTCTTTTTATTACACAATAATTGAGTACTAATTATTAATAATCAAAAGAGTACATGATTACACTTATATATATATATATATATATATATATATATATATATATATATATATATATATAATAAAACAAGTCATAAATTTTATAACATGCGTATAATGATCACTAGATGGAGCTTATCAATAGTATCTAATCAAGCTTTATTTTATAAGTGCCGAAAGAGAAAGAATTCAAAATCTTTATAGTTAAGTCCCTATCTTCAGACTAATTGGTTTTAAGCTTATGGCTCACCTCAGTTTAGTGCTGGGACTCTAGGAACTAGATCTAAAGTATTAACTCAAAAGTCAGCACTTATAAAACATGTTTCTATCAATTTGAAAACCTTGAACTTTTCAGACATGTAAATGTCTTCAAATCCAGATTTTTAAAGCAGATAGCTATATGGGTCTGAATTCAGCTGTTTCACCATGTAGTAATAGCCTCTGCAATATAGTAGCATCACAAAAACCTTCAAAGGTACATTTATAATAATTAATAAAACAAGTTGTAAATTTCATAACTTGCTTTTAAACTTGCATTTAATGATTACTAGATGGAGTTTACCAATAGCTCTAATAAAGCTTATTTTATAAATGCCTACAAAGTCGAGGCTTTCAAATTGATAGAAACATGTTTTATAAGTTCTGATTTTTGAGTTAGTATTTTAGATTTTGTTTCTAGTGGCCCAGCACTCCCCGAAGCTTGAAACAAATTAGTCTGGAGATATGAACTTAACAATAAAGATTTTGAATTATATAATATTAAACATTACCCACAAATACATCTACTTTCCATCCACCCTTAATATTGAAAGACATCTTATATAAGTTAGATGCTTCAGAATAATAAATTTTCAATAAAAAAGATTCTTTAATTTTTTTCATTTCATTTCTCTCAAAGAAGACAACCTTAGCTCCATCAAAATTAATAGTGTAGCCTGTATTTTTTTTCATGGACATACAAAGCAGAACTATGATATCTATTTCTAATTCTATTTTTATGAACCTTTATTATTTAATTTAAATTCAATGTACTCTGACCTATGTAGACCTTCTTACAAAAACAAGGGTTAAAATGTATTACTAATTGTTTACTATGCTGTATTTTGTTAAATGTAGAGAATTAAGGTCTATAATTAAACCTGAAAGCTATCAGTATATATCTCATAAAGTAGCTTCTTTAAGGAATTATTGTATAGGAGTAAAAAAAATTAAATTCTAGTGATGTAGCTGTATTTCAGAGAGGTCAATTCTATAAATATTATTTGAGTGTTGGCTACTCTGATAAATTTGTTAAAAGTATTTTATTTAATAGTAATATGTGAAAGGATGTAAGAGATAAAGAAAAATATGATTTTATTTTCTTACCATTTAAATTGTGTTCTTATAAAATTGTAGGTAGGAATAACAATTTGAATTGAAATAAAAAAACTGCTTGGAAAAGGGGCATTACATTGAATAATTTATTAAATAATACAAATGAAATTTTTGAAAGGAGGACTATTCCTGGTGTAGTATATTTTATCCCTTGTTTTTGTAAGAAGGTGGACATATGTCAGAGTAGTTTGTGTTTAAATGAAAGAATAAAGGTTGATAAAAGTAGATTTAGATATAGAAGTCATACTTCTGCTTTGTATGTCCATGAAAAAGATACAGGCCACACTATAAATTTTGATGGAGCTAAGGTTGTCTTCTTTGAGAGAAATAAAATCAAAAGAAGAATTAAAAAATATTTGTTATTGAAAATTTATTATTCTGAAGCAATTAACTTATTTAAGAGTTCTTTTGATATTAAGGGTGGATGGAAAGTAAATGGATTTGTGGGTAATGTTTAATATTATATATATGGTGTTGTTTTTGTAGTTCTTTACACTTAAAAAGTCTGCTTGTAGCAATGAAACCTTTGGTTGTGTTTTACTATTATGTATTGGTCGGTATGGTTGAATTTTGGATTTGGTGTAATTATATATATATATATAAGTAAAAATCAGTCATATATGGTTGAATTTTGGATTTGGTGTAATTATATATATATATATAAGTAAAAATCAGTCATATGCCACATGACCTATATAGTTTGGATTACCAATATGTAATATATAAAGAGTGTGCAAATAGCTCTAAACAAGCTTATTTATTTTATTTTTTATGATAAATGCTACAAGAGAAAATACCTGAAGCCTTTATTTATGATGGTCCCCATCCCCAGTCTGATTTTGAGCTATGGCACTCATTAGTGAGGAGCTAGGACATTAGATTCAAAATATTAACTCAAGCCAAACATTTATCTAATTCTTAAATATTAAGAAAAAGATCCAAATTTTCGGACATCTACATGTCTTCAAACTCAGCTCTTTAACCAAAAAAACTATATGAGCCTGAACTAAATTCAGTGATCCCATATATTAGTTGGCTTAGCAATTTAATATAGCCAAAGACCTAATAGCAAAATTATAATATTAGTAAAAATCAGTCATATGTCACATGACCTATAAAGCTTGTATTACCAATATGTAATATATAAAGAGTGTGCTAATAGCTCTAAACAAGCTTATTTATTTTATTTTTTATGCTACAAGAGAAAATAACTAATATATTGGATCACTGAATTCAGTTCAGGCTCATATAGTTTCTTTGGTTAAAGGGCTGAGTTTGAAGACATGTAGATGTCTAAAAATTTGGATCTTTTTCTTAATATTTATGAATTAGATAAATGCTTGGCTTGAGTTAATATTTTGAATATAATGTCCTAGCTCCTCACTGATGAGAGCAATAGTTCAAAATCAGTCTGGGGATGGGGACCATCATAGATAAAGGCTTCAGGTATTTTCTCTTGTAGCATTTATCATAAAAAATAAAATAAATAAGCTTGTTTAGAGCTATTAGCACACTATATATATATATATATATATGTGTGTGTGCGTGTGTGTATGCATGTCTTATTTTTAAAAGTACAAGTTAATAAATGCTATCATAATGTAAATAAAAAACTACAACTTTTACAATCTCAATACCTTTTAAAACTGATAATTTACTTTATTATCTATCATTACCAACACTATGTTAAGAATTTTTGAGGTATTTTAAACATTAAGAATTCTTAAACACTCATTCATGTTGGGTTTGGTTAAAAAAATAAAACAATTAATAAATATAAACTAATTAATAACACTTAACTAGCTTTTGGAAAAACACTGCTAGAATAGCAAATTTAATACTTTTTTTTTCATATGTCATAGCATCGGCCAGGAGGCGAACCCACAACCGACTGCAACCAACTACTTGCTGAATACTTTAAAACAAAATTTGATAGATTTATCAGAAATTATCATCTATTTGTTTGCATTTTAAAAATAAATTTTAATCAAAAATTTTATTGATTTTCTGGAATTACATAAACTTTTTTTGTCAAAAGTTGAATAAGAAAAACTTCTTTTATTCTCATTGTAAATGCAATTTTTCATCGCTTGCAAAATTTAAATACAATTTTTTTAGAATGTCTTTCATTTGATAATGTACACTTTTAACAAATAAAATTTTATGTATTGAATCCTAATGTAGAATAATAGTTTAATATTAAAATCAAATGATGAATGATCCCAAAAACTGCCACTAGGGAATAATGTAAATGTCATCTTGCAAAAGGATTAAAGTTAATATTTCATATTTATGTAAATTAGACGGATGAAAGCTAAGTTTTACACATATGTTTTAAAATATCAGACAACTGCCCATTCTTATATCCAATTCTATACCACCAGTAATGCATCATGTGGTGAATGATCTTATTTAATGGTGAATTCCTTAAATCAGCTTATTATTACTAAATATTCAAAATTACCAATTCCAGGGGAGAGAAAGCCTCTCATTTTAATGACTTTCAATTGTTTACTTAGATTAGATGCAAATATCAAATAATTTAGGTTCTTTGTACTTTCACACATGCACTATTAATAGACTGCATTCCATGTCAATAACTACTTTAAATCATCACTAATATATTCAGACTTAAAGCCTATTTTTAAATAAACCAGCATTCCTACAATTCTGAAAATTAAGTATGATCTTATTTAACAGCCACATTTTTAAATCAACTTGTTACTTATAAAGATTCAGATTATAAATTGCAGAGTAGAGAATTTATTATTCAGACTATTTATGACACATATGTGAAGATTAATTTTTCATCTAATATACATATATATCTAAAGAAACGCTATTCTTTTTTAATATTTATATTTATATAAACTAATGTTCTTTATCAGAAGTCGTTGAAAATAAAATGCTGTATATGCCCTGATATTTACAATTTAAACTTTTATAAGTAATAAACTAATTATAAATAAAATTATAATTCACTTGAATGTTAGCTTATTTAAGAATAGGATATACATATGGCTGGCTACCCATTCTTTCAAATCATTTATTGACATGAAGTGTTTTCTATTCATAGTCCATATATAAAGCTTATTTTTTGCCTGGTTTTCAAATATATATATATATTGTACCGGTCGGTTTTGTCTGTTCATATAACAAGATCTAACATCTAGGCAAAAGTACCTCGAGTCCAAACACGCACAAGATACATAAGTCAAGAACACTCATAAATCTGTCCTATTTGCATATTTTGCAGATCTACCAACTTATGAGCAATAATCCCAATAATAACGATCTAATTTATCTCTCTCTGCCAGCAATGCAAAGCAGAGACACAAAAAACTCTAATTTGAATTTATATAACAAAATATTTAAACACAAAATATAAGTTTGACTCATTTAAAGTTCGTGACCTTTCATATTAATTATTTCTATAAGATTAGTGGGAGATCATCTAATCAGAGCAAGCATAATTTAATAACTAAAATATTAATAATTTAAATAAAAGAAACAATGATTCTGCAAGTTTATTATATATATAACATTTATTAATTTATATAAAATATGCGTAAATACTTGGTTTATTATTTAATTGATCATCATTGGCCTTTTGATGTACATATAATTTGATTGATATTTATATGGCAACAGGTAAATCATACGGAATTTGTTTATAACTTAGAAAATTACAGATTTGATTGACTACTTCATTTGAGTGTGGCTAGTTCATATGCCAATAATTGATAAATATATGGATGAATCTTTGTGAGATACCAGCCCCCTCCCCCCCAACCCCAGAACATACAGAATATAGCACTTGACCAAATATTTAGAATGATAATTTTATGACAAATATATATATATATTTCAAGTGTCATAGCATCGGCCAGGACGCGAACCCGCAACCTGGGCAACTACTTGTAAGGCAGTCACACTGACGACTCTCAGTTTATATTGAGTGAGAAGCGTGTGTGGGATAGTTCGTTAATGTATATATAATTGCATCATTAAAATACATGAACATGAAACTATTAATGAATATAATAAAGAAATCTGTTTAGTTAAATCATAACACTACATGTTATGGACACTCATAGGCTTGATTTATGGTGAGAACTTTAAGAGAGCAGTGTATGCATGATGGCAGAGTTAGATGATCCAATCTCAGATCTGAAAAATGTGCTTCCAAATTTAGGATAAAGAGTGTGTGAAATTCTTTCTGCTTCTTTGGCAGGTTTGATTCAAAAGGTAATGGCTATTAATAACAATAGGCTAGGTTTTTCCTGGAGTGACCCTATGTCAATAGCTCCTATGATGAAATAAGTCCCATGGGGGTCCCAGCCATGTTCTTGAACTTGGAATGAATATACAGCATCCGTATTACTGAAAATCCTGGTGAACGAAGCATGAAGACACACTTATGTGTATATGAACATGGACGCCTGTTTGCAAGCAATGGCTTGAAACGAAAAACATATATTTTAACACTAATGATGAATGAATTATAACATATATATATTGGGAATGTCCAACATAATAGTATGATTTAATCATTAAACAGTAATGGAACATTTAAACTTATTACTAAAGGACCCGAATCATTGGAATAGAGACTCCCCCATTACTTTAATTTATCTATATACTACCCACAATGTTAACGACTATAAAAATTCGGTTATAAGTGCTATATATTATAATAAACTTAATGAAATACATACACGAATTTGGTGGTGGTTATTAATTTCAAAATAACAGACTTAATTTCATATAACAAAATTCAGTTTAAGGTTATCGCTTATTATTCAAAAAAAAAAAAAAAAAAACATTTCTTAAAAGAACAGATTTCTATTGTTTTTCTACAATAACATTATGAGATAATTAATTTGTTTTCCCCAAACTCGCAAGCATTTGCTAAGATAAAATAACAAGACTCGTTTGAGTTAAAGTTAATCTAGTCACCCCATAAAATAGAGAGAGAGAGAGAGAGAAATAAAAATAAGAAAACGACTAACTGGCAAATTTGAGGAATTATTGGCATATTTAAATATATAAAACAATAAAGAAGTTATAAAATATTATTGCCCCATGAGAATGAAAGAAAACAGTAGACTTATTTAATAGAGGCTCAATGATAAAAGGAAATTAAAGAAAGTTATATAGTGTTATGTACATGCTAATATCAGATAAGAAAATTACAAATCATTTTAACTAAATATTAAATTTTTGGTCGAAAGACTAGCTAATAGAGTGATGTTTTAAATTATATACAGGGTTATTAAAAATAATTATGTATGGCTGAATTTAAAACTTAAACATTAGGCAGTGGCTAGAGTTTTTTATCTTTGTAATTTTAGATTATTAGCGGTCCTTGGTGATTCAATGACCATTGCAATTGGTGAACTAGATCTAGTTATATTTTGTCAGTCAGGCAGATAGAATTTCATTACTCAGTCTTTAAGTACATTACAGTTCATGGGTGACAGGATCCTGGGCAATGAGTTCTGGAAAGAACATATTGAATGGAGAGAAAGGTGAAAATGCTCACTACTTACAACACATTGGATTATTATAACAACAAGCATGGATTATATTGACCATTGCTGTTTAATAAATACGAGTCTCCTCTCAGGATTCAAATCTAGCAGTATTTATACTATTTCTCTGTTTATCTTGGAAATCACTTAGTTGCTAGACCTGGGCACTTTATGAACTTAGCGAATCTGGAATTTGCTGGCCGGTGGCACCATTTGTTTAAGTAAGTTTTAAAGACAATGCAATCCTGTTAAAATTTCTAGAATGATTGTTTTAAAATATGATCTAAGATTTTAAAACAAATTTGAAATGGATAAAATTTCCACTAATGGATTTTTACAATACTGTTATAAAATTATAACATTTTAATTTGGACTAATGGGTCTCCAGTAAATTGTCTTAATTACATTCGAAAATATTCTTACAAGAATTGCGTCATTTTTTCTAACTGACATGATTAAAATAAATAATAAATTAAATATAATTTTAAAAATACACACTAATATAATACAGTTTAGTTTAATATGTTTTAAAAGTAATCTCCCCTCATCTATAATATGTACATATCCATTATGCATGTATACGAATTAAAATAAAATCAAATATTTATTCATTAAAATTAGTTACATAAAGATATCTATATATATCTACGTCAATTATTTTAATAGTTAAACAAGAAGAAAAAAATATTAATAAATGCGTATATATGTGCAAGGATGGAGTTTAAATAGGGTTTGGTGTTGGGAGAATCTGAGTGGGCTGTGAAGCTCGATCTGAGTATCAGGTCGACTGCTTATATATATATATATATATATAATGAATTGTTATGTTATTTAACATTTAGTTCTTATATGTATATTCTTAAGCTTTAACATAATTCGTGCGAAATAAATTATTTGTTTTCATATTTAAAACTAAATATTACTTTTCAAATAATGAATTTAATAAAAGTATTTTAATAAAAAATGATTTTATCATGTGAAATTGAAAAATGTGATTTTACTAGAAAAACATTAAAAAAACCATTTTTTAATATAAAAGATTATATATATATATATAATTGTATTTCCTATTAAATTAATAAAAATAAATTTGAAATTAAAATAACAACTGTCGAAATGCACACAAGTATTTTTTGTTTAGTAGCATAATGTTACTAACATCTGCCAAATCTATTATAAGTTTTAGTGTTTTCTATGGATCAAAAAAAAAGTAAAATTCTACATTTAATAGAATTAAAATAGAAATTGTTCATCACAAAATTATTCTAAAGTTTTCAGATGTTTATCAATCTAATGCTATGATATGATAATATTTGCAAAAATATGACTACAAGAATCATTTCACACTGCACATCCCCATCTTACAAAAGGATAATAAAATGTGAAAATAGTTTTTTTTTTTAAAGATATGTTTTCTTTTCTAACAAAAACAGTATGATATTTAATTAATTTTAAAGATTCAAGTAATATTTCTTAAATTCAATAGTAACAAACTGTTAAATCATCTAAAGAAAAATTTAATTTAAAATATTTCATCTGATTTATATTTTAACTCTCAATAAAAGATTGGAATGTTTTCCTCATCTTTTATCTTATTGTGTGCTTCTATAAAAATGATATATTACATGATTTTATATTGTAATTTTAACCTAAAACCAATAATTATTTTTTAATAAAACAGTCAATTTACAAACAAAACAACAGTTTCATGACTTTTCCTATAATATATAAGAATTATGGTACTTATAAATCATTGGAGGAGAAATCATTGCTATTGATATCTTATTTAATTATACAAATTGAATATAAAAATAGCAAGCATAAAATTATGCCATATTTTGATATTTTTTCAATAACTTTTTAACCATTTTATTTTATTTTATTAAAAAAACTCATATGATATCTTGAAACATTATTTATTTTCCTGTCAATCCAATCTTACTCTATAAAAACAAACAAATTAAAAAGATAGTTTGTTCATTTCCAATGAAGTGTTATTTTTGTTACAAAATTTAGCAGTTTTCAAAAGATTAAAAAAATCAGATTTTGGGTTCTTTATATTTTATATTCATTTAGGACAGTTATTTGTGTAATTATTTTCATGTTTTTAATCTGTATTTTCACTTTTAAGAATAGTTCATGAAACACTAAACTATATATTTACATAAAATATTTGAACAGCTTTTAAACAGTGTCTGTACCTGTGATTTGAGAATGACTAAATATAATTTGTATAATTTTATATCCTTTCAAAAATAATTAAGCAGGTTCAAGTATCATACAAATGGTATATTTAGGAAAAACATTTTTTTACATATTGGAAAGTTTCTACTCCATCAATATCATCATTAACTTCATGGCCTTTATCAATCCACTGCAGGACAAATGTCTTTCCAAGAACAATCCATAAAGACTTTCCAAGCTCAATCCCATCATCTCTGATATCTATAGTCTCTTCTTCGCATAACTCCTGCACATTTTTTTATTTTATTCATACATCTCACATGTGGTCTCTTTCTGCTTTGCTTGCATTTTTTTGGAATCCAATTTAAGATTTCCTTTGTCTATCTATTATCATCTTTTCTAGCAATATGTCCAGCCAACTCCACTTCAGTCTTTTAATTCTTTCAACAACTTCAGTAACCCTAATCACTTTAATCAACATTAGTTCTTTAAGTTACAAAAAGATGTGATTATGTTTTATTTTTATAACAAGAAAGATTTTTTTTCTTTAGCTGATTCAGTGTAAAAAGAAATAAAGTAATCATAAAAATATTATTATTTTTATATTACATTTTTCTTACAATTTCGGTTGTGAATGTCAGTTTTAATATTTTAATGTTTACTTTTGATTAAAATAAATATATGCCTAATCTTTTCTTTTTATTAAATGTATTTAAATATAATCATTGAAAACTTAACCTTTGGTAATGTTCATTTTGAAATTGTAATTCAAAAGGAAATACTATGTAAAAAAAATAAAAACAAAAACTTAAGAAAAAAAGATTACAGTGGATTTAAAAAAATGTTTATTTTTTCTAGTAAAACATTTTTTGTTCTTTGAAATAACTATAATTAGGAAATGAAAAACAGTCTCAAAGGAAGGATTTCTAATGTTAAGGCCAACTAAAAATGAAATTCATTAAGCTTTTACGATCAAAAAGCATCGTTTATTTTTCCTTATATATATATATTGTAAGCAGTTAAATTAGTGAAAAACTATATCCAAGAGTAAACATTTTTTTACATTTTTTTTTTAAATTGGAAGTGTAAAAATTTGATAGACATAAATAAAAGTAAACATTTTTTACAAATTTTTAATTGGATGAGAAAAAATCTGATTGAAGTAAATAATCTACACCAAAATTTAAAAAAAAACAAACAAAAACAAATTAAGGCAGTGGATAAGTTTAAATGCTTGTGTTGTCTTGCAATCCAGAGTAAACATAATCTTATCTAGCCAGCTTAAAGTAGTTGACAAGAAGCCTATTTCTATAAGTAATACATTATGATGAACTGCATTTACCTATTTTTTTTATAATATTCAAAAGATGTGAGGTAACTTATTGACTTTTCGCTAGATGTGGGAACAGTAGTTTCTTTGCTATGAAATAACTTTTTTATATACAACTTTATAGATAAAAGATAAAAAGTTCTTTGTATACAATACAAAACAAAAGCCTTTCTATCATGCAGTTACAGAAAAATAGTGGTGAAATTGGTATTAATCATTAGGATTGCCATTTACTGGGGGTGGGGAGGGTGAAGTCTTTTAAAAAGGTTAGCTACTTCCTTGAAACCTGAATGTTTTATAAAGATTGAAAGCAAATGCATGTTTTATCATTACTCTTTTGGATATATATATATATATATATATATATATATATATATATATATAAAATATATTTTGATATATATATATATATATATATATATATATATATTGTGCCCTTTTGTATGGGTCACCATTTAAGTTTTGTGCTAATCTAGTAGAAAATTTTAAATTTAAGAAGTGTTTTAAAAAATGTGATGTTGACTTTGCTTGTGATAATGTTACCATAAGTTTAATTAAAGCAATCTATGAGTGTTTGATATGTGAATTGTGTTGATATTGAGAAGATATTTAAAATGATGATGATTATGATGTAATACTGCATTAATAAATTTAATAACAAATGTTGAAGCTAAAGTGATTAAAAGACAAGTTAAAATTAGACAAAGATATTTATTTAGTTTAAAATATATGTTAAAAGTGAATAGAAATATTTTAAATTATAAGTACTTAAATTGAGATTAATATTTGATTTTAATCATATCAAATAATTATTTTAAAATCTGATATAATATCTTATTTATTTTTAAAAATAAATATTTATTTTGAAAAAGCAATTGTTAAGTTATTTTTAGATTATGGGAAGCGTTTCTTGTATTGTAAAAACAGATGTTGATTAGAGATACACACACACATGCTTGGAAGCTTTCTCATAAAGTTGCAAAACTATTTTAAAATTATGTTGTGAAATTTATAAATAATACGTGAGTTATCACGAGATAAAAATAAAGATATTAATGTAAAATATTAAATCTGATTTTTAAAAAAATATTGTCTTAAAAATATAATGTATTTAAAAGATTTAGTTTATTTTAAATGATCTTATAAAAGTCAAGATTTAAATTAAGTGAGAAAGAATATTTTAAAAAATGTTTAATAGATTTGAATAAATGATAAAAATTATTTGTACAATGTAATAATATTAAATATTAAATAAGTCATTATTTTATTTTAATAGTGAGTTGATAAATATGTAAATAAGCCAGCAAAGTTTGATTGTTTAAACGTACCAATCAGATGAGGAGTCTCTTTGAGTATAAAAGCTGGATTCAATTGTTGAAGGGGGCTCTCTGTAATTAAATTTCTAAGTTAATCGTGCTATTGAGAAAATAGCCAAGTAATTTGTAAACGCTCTTAAAATCAGTTTTAAAATCATAAGAGTGTTATTGTATATAATTTATAATTTTTTTTTTAAATGATAAGTATGCAGTAGAAACTTAATAATTCCCTATTGGTCTTCTCAATATCGAAACTCAATTTACGTACGAATAATCATGGAAACATCACGTATCGGAGAAATATATCAAAAACTTTATGCTAGAGAAATAATAGACGCTGGATTAGTACATAAAACTACGAGATGGAGAAAAGTAGTATTTTGGACTATAAATAGTTTTAAAAGTTTAAATTACTATTGTCTATTATAAATAGATATTTAAAAGAAATATGAATACTTCTATAGAAAGAAAATATTTTTGTAGATTTTAAAAGATTAAAATGTATATCTTAAGTAAAGATATAAGAAGTAGTAATTTTAATAAATACTTGCTTTGTTAGGTCTTTGTGCTTAAAAGACTAAATATTGACGATTTGAAAAGGCAAATAGATTATAAGTATGATTATTTAAAATCGTAATATAATAAAACTATTATTATTGAAGTAGTCTAAAACGCTGGACGTTATAGATGGAAAAAATAGATTCTTACCTAGATATATTGTTTTTGAAAATGCACAAGTAATACGTGGACGTCCAGGCCAAACCAAATTAGGCCAAGTTAAGTTAATGGAAATAATTAAATGAAAATAATTAAACAATTATAAATTGATTTAGAGATAATAACTTTTGGAACAATATTTTGTGAAGAACTGGATCCAGAACTTATAAACTATTTTTTTTAATTTATTTTGCTTTTCTTGTGGAACTTAGTTTATTTTTAAAAAAAAGAACGTTATCATTTTTATTATAAACTTTCAAGAAACACGTGATACAACGGAACAGGAAATAGTGTTTTATTGACTTTATACGTAGGATATTTGTTAAAACTTTTATGGTGGAACAGAAGACGTCGTTGGAAATATGTAATATAAACTTTTATTTTATTTATTTAACATAAAATTTAAAATATTATTAAACTATTAAAAGTAGGTTAGGTACATTTATTAAATAATAACTTAAAAATAATATATATAATTAATTACATAAATTTATTTTATAATTAATATAACACGGAATATTCTAATGAATGTTTATGAGTATAAATGTGAATGATTTTTATTTTATGAAGCTGCAAATTCCGAAGAATGCTGGATAGCAGATTGGACATTATTATTATTATGGTAAAATATTGTATAATGATTTTTAATGAATTTAATATGTTTTCTTTAGATCAGCTGAATATTATGTTGTTGTAGAATGAATGGAGAGATATTTTATGAAAACACATACATTATATTGGCAACGAACTTTATTAAAATATGCATAATTTTAATTTATAATGTCAACATGATACAACATTACGTAAGAAGCTTAGAAATAATTATATGATTCTTTCATAAATAAATTTTGATATTTTTATTATGTTATAGTATTAGAATTATATTTATTCTTTATTTAGGTAATTATTTTATTATTTGCAAGATAGGAATAGATTTGAAAAGACTCTATTTTTTTTTTTTTTGTATTTTGTTTATTAAATAAGTTAAGTTGCGTTTTAGGTAAAAGCTTATATTTGGATTGAAAGTTTATTAATTATAAACGATGTAGTATAGGTAATTTGGATGATGAATATTTTATTTAAGGCTGATGTTTGTTTTCTGGAAATTTTAGATAAATATAGAGGATGTTTATAGATAAAATTTATTAGGAAAGATTAAAATAAAACATAAAGTAAAGTAATGATTTTACACAGAAAAGAATCATAGAATTTATCTAAGGTAATGCTTTATGAATTTAGAATTGATAAATGATTTAAATAATAATATTTGAACAATAGAGATATATAATGCATATTTGATAAAACATATAACAAGAATTACATTAAGTAAAGTATAATTACAGTCAATTATTTGTTATACACTATAAAGATACATTAATTTATAAAAAGCATTAAGCAATGCTAATAATAAAGTGAATACATGATAATACATTATAAATGGTAATACTTAATTAATGTAGTTATTTAATTTAGTAGAGTTTCATTGTTTACACATGCTACATAAATAGTCTTGACATATATTGTTATTTGTAGTAATTAAAGTACACTACTATTTATTTTAAAAAATCTAAGTTTTGAAAACATACTATAATATTATTGGTATAGTATTTGAAGGAATGTAAAATTGCTTGTTAAGTATATGAGTTAATAACAGTGTAAGCCTCTTATATTTGTATTTTCCTATTTTATTTTTATTTATTTTCCTAAATTCTAAAACTGTAAATAGTGTAAATAAATTCTTATTTGAAGTTATTGTAAATAAATTTGTTAATTTGTTTTAAAAGTGTGTCGAGTTTCATTATTTTTCACCACAGCATTTTGACATCAGATGATTTGAAATAAACATAATATTTGCACAAAATGAATTTGTTATTATTACTTAGAATTGAATACCATATTTGCTTAACATTATTTTATAAGAATTGATTGACATGAACATAAATATTATAATGGTCATAAGATGATTATAATGCACATTATAAGAATACAATATTGTTTATTGTCACAGATTATTAAGTATAAAATTTTGATCTATTTTAAAATGAAGATACCATATGAAATAAAAGATATACATATAATTTTTTATTCATTTAATGATTAATTATATAATAGAAATAGATGAGATTAAATTACAATCTAAGATTAATATTATTTATTATTATTATTAGAATAAGTTAGGTGTATTTAAGTTTGATATAAAATCCCACATCATACTTATTTACATGAGTTATTATTATTTTAAAAACTGAGAGGAACCTGAGATTATTTAATTATATTTTAAGTTAAAAGTTAGAAATTATTTTAGTATTATTGAAGATAATTTATTTCATTTAAAAGTCATAAGAATGCTATAGATGTAGTGGTAAGATGATAAAGTAGTGGTAGTATTCTTATGCCATTGAGACAGTATCTTGGAAGATATTAACTCAATGTAAATCTGCTTATTACTTTGTAACTTTACTTCACAGTCTCATAATTTTAGTTAAATATTTATTTAATTAATATAATCTGGAACTATATTGATTTGGATAATTGATAATAGATTTAATTAAGATGTGATAATATAAAAATATATTAAAGATAGATATGTAAATTTAATTAAGAATAATAATGTAACTGAGCTAGTGGTATTTTAAACTATTTTATATATCAAGAAGTAAGGGTACAATATATATATATATATATATACATATATATATATATATATATATATATATATATATATATAAAGTTTGATATCTGTATTCGTTTCACAATATATGTAATATACAAATCAATATATATATCAAAATACAGTACAATTTATATAAATTATATTCTTTTAGAAGTACTTTCGACTATACACTTTGTAGTCTTTATCAACTATATAACGTTCAATAATCAAAATGAGACAACCTTTAACAATACCCATAGTTGAATTCAGATTTCCCACAATTCTGTTATCTTAACATTTGATGACTGGCGATTCATTAACATTTGATGATTTCTTGAAATCAACATAGCCTCTTTTATTTTACATTTATTATGACAACATTCAATTTGAATAATTTTCATATTTTTATAATCAAATTTAAATCCATATTGACAAGATTTATTATGATCAAATATAACAGAATCAATATGGAACAGATGTAAATAAACCTTCATCATCTGTTATATTTGATCATAATAAATCTTGTCAATATGGATTTAAATTTGATTATAAAAATATGAAAATTATTCAAATTAAACGTTGTCATAATAAACATAAAATAAAAGAGGCTATGTTGATTTCAAAAAATTGTCAAATGTTAATGAATCGCCAGTCATCAAATGTTAAGATAACAGAATTGTGAGAAATCTGAATTGAACTATGGGTATTGTTAAGGGTTGTCTCGTTTTGATTATTCAACGTTATATAGTTGATAAAGACTACAAAGTGTATAGTCGAAAGTACTTCTAAAAGAATATAATTTATATAAATTGTACTGTACTTTGATATATATATTGATTTGTATATTATATATATATATATATATATATATATATATATATATATATATATATATATATATATATTATAACCCACTCACACATCACCACTCATGTATATCATATCAGCGAATGCCCAGGGGGCCAGTTCTATTAATGAATAGAACGATTTGTCATTTTATCTGATTCATAACTAATGCTGAGTCCCATTTAACTATGTTTATCATACAGCTTCACTCAGTGGGAGGTTACAAAAAGTTCATAACATATAGAGATTATAAATAAATAAAGCAAGAAATACTATAAGCTATCAAATAAAATATAAACCTTAATTATTAATTAACCAAATGATATAGGCTAGCAGAGTTTTATTTATTCCCTCTAACAAAATATAATTTCAATTTCATCTCTTCCATCATACAGTTACACTCTATAATAGCTCAATATAACTCTAACAGAATAGAAAAGCACAACACTAAATAACTCTATTGTCCAGCACATCTTAATCTAAATAGCTGAATCGATGTTGATCTAGGAACACAAAATCAGATCTCAGGGAATCTATAACACAATTAGATTAAGAACTATATTAGCCAGTAATTTATAACTCTAAATTATAATAAGATATAATGAAATAAATTGAATAATGATTACTGGGCTAGCGATTAGATAGTGAAGGAGATAGGATATCTTTTAATCTCACATCATCATCCAAATAATACTGTAACTAGGCAACACCTTTATACGTTTATCACATGGTAAAATATTTCATGTAATGTTTGCATCTAGGAAACAATATTATCAGATCGTAGAATATTTAATATCAAAGCCATAAAACAATATATTTAATTTTATAATAGATGTATAAAATATGGAGATGTGGAAACCAAAATTCGAATGCATATAAGAACAACTCGAGATACAGTTTTAAATAATAAACAAAGCTTTTATTTACACTTAAGGTTTAGTTAAAATTAAATAATATCAGAATAAGACTTTTGTCTTAATTTTAAAATTTACAAACAAATTTATTAATTGAAATTTAGGATTAATCCCATTACACTTTACACACTTTATTATTGACATATTTATAAACGTAAATTAGCTAACAAAGTATACCTTAATATTCTGACTTTGAATATCCAGGCTAGCTAAATAATTGTTATCAAAATACAACACTGAATAAATCATACTTTATATTATTGGGTACAATATACACTTTTGGAGAGGATATACTCTCAACCGTTGGAATAAAACAAATTAATACATTTGTCTAAGAAGAGAGCACCTTTAAATAATCTTAATTAAACAATTACTTTAAATACCTACAATTTCAGGCATACAAAATAAAATATAAACACACACTAATCATACGGATGATTTGATGATTTTTAACTTATGGTAAATTCAACATGATATATTATATAATGTTTATTTTCAGATATATAAACTTAGCAATATTATACCTTTATATCCATGATATTACTTACATTATGCATGTGTGTTACATCCCATGCAATAACAACAGAAAACAATATTTTCTACACATTATCAATTTATTCAGGGATTATTAAATAATTATTTAATTTTGGACACTGTCATACACCTACCAGCAAATAGAACACTATATCTATTCTAATATTCAATAAAGAATTTAAATTAACTATTTATCTGACCACTGACCAGATTACACAGAGCTATATTTTATGATAATACAAACCATATGTTCAAAAGGAGTCCAGCATATGAGGAGCAAACAAATTCTTTAACTAATATATCAACAATAACTTATTTGAATCTGAAATACACTATTGGTGGAATTTTTTTCATCACCAAACAAACAATGGGAAAATGGCACTTGACTTCATAAATATCATTTCATAATATGTACGTATGCAATCTAAAATAGGCTCCACTCATTGAAAAATACTTAAAAATATACTAAGGGGAAAAATCTTTCATCCCTACAAACATAGAATGTATCAAGAATAATTTCCTTTTTTACAGCTCTTCTACATACTTAGCATTATACGCTGGCAGATAAATATGCACAGATAACTCACTTATTCCTTCAATTCTTTAGAATATGACAGCATCCGAAATTCATATTGAGAAATAGTTATAAAACCAAATGTTTATTAAGTAAATATAATAGTTGCACAAAATAAACACACAAACACATAAATAAGAGTGTGAAAAACAATTCTAAGTTATATAATATGCAAAAGGTACGATAAATAAATAACATATTAAAATATGAATTTTTATCTTAAATGAGACCTTCAATTGCTTCAAATTTAAATAATATTCATTGTTATGAACAGGTTTTTATACTTTAAACAGTGATACTCTAATAAATTAGTTTTATTACCTCTAACACAATATTCTTTCTTTTTTTATTCTTTCTCTAGCTACTCTTGAAATTAATTCTCCCTTCAAGGTAAAAGAGAGATATAGAAGATTAAATCCTCTTTAATAATATACCCAAAATATATATGTTTCACTTTCAAATAAAAGAAAACAAATCACACTTAAGCAATAAGATTTTACCAGCATATTCATCATTTTCATGAATAGGCTATCCTGAGACGTTCTCGAAGCTCGCAAATTAAATAAACATATGATATTAAATACATACAACACTAAATCTGTCTAACTATCTATGATATATATACTATTAACAATAAATAAAAAATAGAGTCATTTTTCTTGTAACTTGAAAAAAAATATATATTCACTTGCAAAGTTCCTTTTCAACCTTAATAAATGATCCAGAGATAAATTCCAAAATGAATGCATGTTTAAATATGAATATGAAACATAAAATAAGTTCTTGTAGGACAAAACAGTTATAATTCACAATAAATTTAGTAAACATCCAATGTCCTTTAGCCATACACTAATAGAGTTTACTTATATATCACATATAATGATAAATATTTATAATAATAAATACGTGGAAAGACAGTTTCAGCTAATAATTGGTATATTCTGTTATTTATTTTTAAGCACATCTCAAGTATTTAATTCAATGATAACTTAACACATTTTTCTGCAGAGAATATTTACTTTCATAATTTATAGATTGGTATTTGCATTATTAACTTTGATAAATTACTGATAATTGTCCACAGGCAATTTGTATTTCCTTAAACATTAACACATATATCTGTATATTGAAGAGAACAAAAATATGTAATATTAAAGTTTTTCTATTCAATTTAGATATTTATATTTGGTAAGTAGTAGTAATTAATTATCCTGGGTAAGTCATATTTCTATTTTTTTAATAAGTATTCCGCAATAATTATTAAATATCAAACACATAATCAAGTATACGTATCCTTTTAAACTTTAACTTCACTTTTGTATAAGTAAAATATAAGTCAAACAGAGAGCTTATCACAGTAAATTTTGTTAAACAAGTCTGCATATATTGCCATGATGAAGAAACATTATAGACATCACACATAGTATAAAAAAATATAAAGTTCTTGCATTTTGATATTCTTTTTAACGGAGATAAATAAGAGTAAATGAAATAACGTAAGTTTAGTATCAGAAAAGTACCTCTTTAAACAAAAATGAAAGTGTTAATTTAAATGTTTTAATTAGACAAAAGAAGCTAGATTGATACCTTTATATTTTTTATTCAGCCATATAAAGCTTAAACGTCCGAAGTTTCAATAATAAGCTTCATGAAAAGGCTGCCTTAAAGTTTCACTTTAAACTGTTTTGGAAGAGAAATATATAATCGATAGGAGCAAAAAATGAAAAGTACACTTGTTGAAATTACAAAAGATAATGACTTTTTTATTTTTATTATTACTATTATTAGCTATCAGTTAAAAAAATATCTCCCCACCAATCAAAAAGGTCACCTGATCAGCAGAAGCTTTACTCCCACGTTTTTTTAAACAGTTAATTAATATTCAAAAAAATTTTTTCTAAAAAAAAAATATCTTGACCTTCACAATTAAACCAAATAATAAAAAAATAGCTTTTTGCAAACTTAAAACAAATGAATATCAATTAGCTATTAAATAAAATGGTTTATAATATTATTTAAGTTGGTCAAATAATTTACTAATTCAAATATGCATTAATCATTAAAGAAGATATATTTTTGCAAAATTATTAAAGATAATTACTGTAATTTAAATGTTTTATTGTAAGTTTGAATATATCATTTGTTGCAATTAGGATATAAAATGGAAATGAGATAATGACATGTTCATACATATACGCTGCTATGTGAATATTAAATTATTCTAACTAAAACATACCTAATATGTCTATGGGTTACAAATGACTATAATATTAGTAAATAAATGGGTATCAATGAATAATAAATTAGAAAACCATTAAACACACCAATAATATCTTATAAATCTGGACGATCGATATAAAAGGAATAAAATACTAAAATTAAGACAGTTCCAGCTTGTTTTTGTGAGAAGGGCAATAATATGCACATGTCACTCTCTCTCACTTATTTAAAAATGAAATGACTAATACCAGGATTGAACCAGCTAAGGCCATCTTCAGATAGATCGGTCTTCAAATAAAGACTTTGTGTGAATTGACACCAGGAAATGGGAGCTCTTCTACTGTAAGATATAAATGGAAAAAAGTTACTAAAAGTAATTAAGAACTTTAAAGATTTGACAAGCTAAACCTATTTTTTTTAAATGAACTTTAATCTGACTTTTCAAATCAATTATTAATGTTTAATTTTTATACATTTGAGTTTGCTAAAAATTATATCCATTTTTTTTTTAATTTTTATTAATATTTATTGTATAAATTATTTAAATGCATTAAATTTAAGTTGGGTACAGATGCTTGCATAGATTTGTTAATGTTTAATTATGTTTTTATTTTCATATTTGATTAAAATATATAGACATTTGGTAAATAATAATACCTTACACTGAGTATCTAAAATGTATTTATTCAGAAGTCTTTTAAGTTATTGGTGTCAATGCAGCATCTTATGATGAATGCCATTGGATTTCTTGTAAATTTCCCTCTGCAATTCCATCAGTGACTTTATATTTTGATCATTTATGTTTATTTTGAAATGTTTTTAACCATGTAATCTATGTAGCCGATCTGTACTCAACATTAAAAAACAAACTATTATAAAATTTATCTGTGCGAAATTATATAAATGTTAAATTTAAGTTGGGCATGAATGGCTATATAGATTTGTAAAGTTATATTAATTAATTAAGTGAGGGTTAATTTTAAGTTATTTGTTTTGTGGTTAGATTGGGTCAATGGATTGGATATATTGGTGTAATTAGTAAATGTAATATGAGGTATGCTACATGCAGGATCACATTTTACATTGCACACTCCTTTTTTGCCTATGGAATGGATAGTAAGACAGCAAACACAGTCCCTTCCTATGGAGTTTTTTTTATTGTTCTTCTTGCCAGACAGATGTAGCATTCCTGTACTGGACAAGAGTCAATGTCTTCTTTGATCATTTTGTTCAGATGTACATTCCTGACAGTATGATATTTGTGCTGTCTTATTTCATGCTGCATTGAATACATCAATGTATCAGATGGATTGACGTTAGTTTGACTATGAACTTTTGGCCTAAGGTTAAATAAGGAATAGAATACTTTCTTTTCAAATGCAATATGTAGTTTATTCATACTTGACACTCTTAAAAAAATATTATTAAATTCAGCTGTATGGATGGTTTAAAATTTAAAGTAATAATTTAAATTCAAAGCTAATATTAAAATCTAAAATAATAAATGTTATTCCTCGAATTTTAAATGATTATATATGTGCTTTAATAAATGTTGGTTGTGTGTTAATTACTGGCAGTGGCTTTTATTTTTTTATATTGAATATATATTTTAAATAATTTATATTTTATAAATCTTTGTGTCTCACTGAGCTAGTGACTTGGGTTGACGGTCAAAATAAAACACATATGCAAAATTTGAATCTTAACTTACGTATCTGCCTACTATATAAATTTTCCAAGTTCAAATGGACTGGTGGCACTCTGTAGTGCAGATACAGTAAGACTCTATCATATCAGACCGTTATAATATATATATACTATTCTTTTATAAATTGGATCATTTTTGTCACCATATTGTTATTATTTGTTTTTGTTCTTTTAAATAGCATTAACCATCTTTTTTAAATCATAATATAAAATGCAAGAGAAGCAAAACTGTGAACAGATAAAAGTAAAACAATCTAAATAAATAGCCTACTATGGGCCAAATGCCATTTCAACAGTTCCTTATAAATAACATAATAAAAGACAGTTCACCAGGCTTAGTTTATTATTCTTGTTTTACCTCCTATTTAAGTATAGATAAATACTCATTTACTGGGTAATAAGATGAGTTGACAATGTGCCAACTAAATGGAAAAAAATCAAATCTTTTTCAATGATTTGACTTCCCTGGATCTGAATCCCATATCCTAGGAAAATAATACTACATTTTAATCATGAGATTGTTAATTAAGTAAAAGCAAACCCATTAAATAATTTATTATTAGTAAATGTTTCTGAAATTCTAAGACTAAAAATGTTGAAAAAAACACAACTTACCAAGATAATAAATTTATAAAGATACGTTATATTGTTTATCTTTTTTAACAAATGTGATTTAAATGTCTATATCTCAATTATTAATTAAATAGCTATGAGATGACCATCTGAAAATCTTAAACTGCCTGTAAAAATTTAAAATTGTTCCTCAAATAAAATCTCAGTTTACAAACAGAGCAATAAACAGTGATAATTAATATAACCATGTAATCATCATCATCAGCCATTATCTATCCACTCTAAGATGAATGTCTCTCCAAGTTCAATTTATCTTTTCTGATCTTTAGCTTCTCTTCTTCACATCACCCCTGCACACTTTCTTATTTCATCCATACATCTCACATGTGGTTTTTGTCTGGGACTTTTATAATCTTTTGGAATACAACTATATATTAATTATTATATATTGTATGTTTACTCTTATCAAAATTTGCAATGAAAATCAATTTTTTAATATCTAGTATGCATATCATTATTTGACAGGATAAACTAAAACTAGATTTTTACTGCAATATATAAATATTAAAATATGAATATAGTTTTTATACAACTTTGATCATAGGTATTTGAAGATATAAATCTTACTGCAATTTTGCTTAAACTTCTTCTTGAAACTAAATAATTTGTCTTATTAATATCTGAATGGTACAAAAGTAGACCAAATTTTCAGGATTTCCTATTGACTTTTGTTTGTGAACTGAAAACTTTTAAATAGTTTAATAAGCTTTTAATGTTAAGTTTATGGGTACTAAAACATTTCAAATGAACTAAATTCTATCGTTATTATTTTTTTCATTTTCATATATATATATATCCAAAATTTATATATATAGCTTAAAATTATTAGCAATTAGATTTGTGTTTTATATGCGGGATTCAAACTCAGACTTTCATATGACCCACCACTCTCAGTGCCATCTCATATTGCTGACCCACCTGATCATACACATGTTGAAAAGATAAATAATCACCAATATATGTATTTCATGCTAAACCAGCAATCATCAGTTGGTCTAGATTACTATCCTCATATATATAATCAGTGCTCAGTATATTAACATAGCCAATCCTCATACTTTAATGGACATGCTTCAAACTATTCCAACTCTTCCATTTCATTGAAAATCTGATGATGGAATGTTCAAAACCCTTATTAGTGCCAAGGTTGAAATCCTGCCCATGTTGACATATTTGTCATTCTGACCCCTCATGTACAGAAGAATAATCCATTTATACAGACATATGTGAGGGATGGATCCTGCATATATTACATATATAAATGCAGGTTTAAGCCTGTACATTGTATTAATTTGTTTTATGTAAAAACTCAATTAAAGATTTACTCAATCTTTTTATTATATATTTTAGTTATTATTTTGATAATGATCTGTTATCTATTATGCCATTTTCTATAATCCCGGTTGCCAATTTTTTTAAAAAAACAATTCTATCATTTACCCAATCCAGATAAATTAACTATTTTTTTAATTTGGGTTCCTATTGATTTTTAATGTAATTTACACAATATTTTGATTAAATTTATATTTATGAGGAATATTTATTACTCTTATGGTGTTTAAGAGAAAATGACACTTTTCAAATAAGATTCAAACATGTATGGCTCTAAAATTCCACACTGTCATCAATATCATCAATAAATACTTGCTAATACATATGGACATACCATTTTCAAGAAGAAAAAATACAATACTAAACAAAAACTTATTATAATAGAGATAAGTTTGTAAATACTAAGTAAATCAATATCTGAATAATAAAGTCTATTATTTTGTTTATTTGATTTTATTTTTATAATGCTGCCATATAAATATTTCTGCAAAAATTTTTTTTGAAAAATATTTCACAGCCACATCTTATTATAGCTCTCCAGTGAATTGTTTGTCTATCATATTTTGTCCTTGAAAATAACCAACATTGCATTTTAAAAAAATGTTTTTAAAATAATCTTCATCGTGTAAATAGCATAGACCTCAAGCACAAAATGTATGTTCTGGGTAACAGTAAAATATCAAATTAGAAATATTGTGTTGTTCATTCATTTCAAAGTACCAATCAGATGAATATATAATTTTACAAATTGTTGTGTCTATAATATTATTTCCAGAAAATTGTAACACATATAGATGGGTCTTATAATCTCACAATTGTATTTTTAAAATTTTACAGAGCATCCTTAAATTAAATTTTTCATGTTTCAATTTTATGCCACTAGGAAAAACAAGACTCATTCCCTAATATAAATTAGATTAAACAATAGTCATTTACATAGATGATTTAGTTGCCATAACTTATAACATCTACAGCAGCACATTGGAGATTTACTACACTTTTAAAACTATCTAGATATTTAAATTGATTTCCATTCTAAAGTTGATAACTGACATGTTTTTTTTTTCATTATTGGCTGAAAAAGAACTTGAGATTTTGAACATTAATTACTAAACTGAAATCTTTATATACAGCATTTAAAAAAATTAAATATATTTAGTGAATCATGTTTGGACTTTGCAAAGACAATTATCATAAATTCTGAATCTAGAAAATGAAATCATTATTTTTGCTTCTTTTTTTTTAAGTGTCATAGCATCGGCTGGGATGAGAACCCGCAAGCCGGGCAACTGCCTGCAAGTGCAAGGCAGTCACGCTGATCTCTCGACCACCAATGCAAGACATTATTTTAATCAATGCAAATTAAAAATTCCATCATCAAACTTGTATTAAATTTTGATCCCTAAATTTTTAAATGACCTATAAACAATTCCAAAGATCATAATCATAAAATCGAAAACAATTTTAAAGAAAGCAAGCTCTTATATAATATCAGTATTCGTTTGAAATGTTTTATTTTCCACATATAGTAATAATACTTCTTTTTTCCACATCAAGTAGAAACTCTATAATAATAATATCAATTAAATGAAAGAGCGAAAAACATAATAAAGCTATTAGTAGGAGAGATGATCTGTCTTATATATTCATTATTTAAATATAAAATATATTGTGTTAAAAATATAAGTCCTTTAAATTATATTAAAAAAATTAATAGAAGAAAGATGTATGAATACAATTACATTAATTATAACAAAAATAATTGTATGAACATATATAAAACATCAACTAATTTGACTAATAACTGACTAATGATAAATAAATGGAAGGTTAGATAATATACATTTACACAGGGTTTTTTGTATGTCTTGAAAATATTGCATGGTTTGAATAGATTATAATCAATTTTATATAAAAAAGATAGATGTCACTAATTAAAGCACACTGAAAAGAGCAAAAAATAATATTTACCAGAATATACTATATTTTATCATTTATTTGATTAAATAACAATTAACAATGGAGGACAGCCAACTAATTTCAAGCAACTGAGTCAAATGAAGCAACAAAATCAATAAAAGTGACATAATAATATTGTTAACATGTCTATTGTATTTTTCTGCACAAAGAACATGTCTATATTGTTTTTTGATTCTTGTATGTGATATGCAGTTTCTTTTAACCATACATCTAGGATTGGATACAAGCCATTTAGCAAAGTTTTTAAAATGCCATAATAAATATGGATGTTATATTGCAATGGTAATTATTGCAATCTTATCTATTGTCTTTATTTCAAAATTTTAGCAATATAACTCTTGTTTGATATAATTAAAATGAAGTGAAATATGAAATCTGATTTCATAGTTAATCATCAATCACATTACTTCATTGCTACACTTATCTTACTATATTCCTCATTTAAGTTTACCCATTTTGATATTTTACTTTTGTATTTACATTATTCTCAGTTTATCACAAAATAGAACAACAGTTACAACTGTAATAATAGTTTTCAATTAACATCTCTAAAAACAAATGTGGGTACTTTCATCACTCAGTTTACATCTTTGAATCTTATGTTAATTTATTGTTTTATGTACTTAAGCATAAAAATCCACTTGGTGTTTGTCAACACTGGTAAAGTCTCATTTACTCCAATGATACAAACTTGATATGAATAGTGAATATGTTCAATCATAGAATATTTATTCAATTTAACTTCTACTTGGTTAAATTTTTAAACTGTTGCAACTTCTGTGTAAACCTGTTTTTGAAACATAATTCTTAATTAGAAGAATATTATGATGTTTACAGAAGTGTTCAACCAGGATTTAATACAAACTGACAAATCAGTTCATATTTGACAGAAAATAAGAAAACTATTAAAGAAGATAGATTGGGTCTAGTACAAACACTAGAGAAAAAGCTCAATTGGGACTGCTATAAGTATAATAAATAGCTATATCACTTACATTTATGGAAATCTTTCTGAAATAAAACATTTATTTCTCAATTAACCATATAATTATTTTTGTCCTCATGGATGCAGCTTGCTTATTTAACTTTATGCTTCTACATGCAATTGCATGTACTATAAAACTGTTATTTAAACCAGTATCAGGTTTGTTGAGAGCATAACCCTTTTTTCTATTAACTAACATTCTCATTATAAAGGTACGGATAACTCTGTTATCATCTCTAATTTCAGTATACATTGTCACTCTATTCATCTTATAATTGAAAATAATAAAAAAATGCTCAGTTTCATATTTGTTAAAAAAATTTTTTTAGGCTACCATTACTTTCAAGCTTTACTACATATCATTATTCTTCACAATGTTCTTTTTATATCTTATATCTGTAATGAATCCCACTTTAGCTGTACCATTAATAATCAAATAGTAAAAGTACTAAACAATTTAATAAAATATCGCATTCACAACATATCCACATGTGCTTATTCAATTTTAATTTATGCAATCCTTTCATTTGTAAAGCTTTACAGTTTACTGAAAATTAAATATAAAATCATATTAGGGAATCCTAGGTCTAAAATGTAAAGTCTTTTCTATGTAATACCTTTGATCATCTTCTATCATAAATATTATTTTTTTAAATTTATCACTCCTTTTAAAAAAAAAAGGAAAATATTAATGTTAACGCTATACATAAACCCTCTACTTGAAAAAAATCAAGGAAAAATTACAAGGAATACAAATACCAATATTTACATACCCTGTATAGTCTATATAGATGACATACAGTTTTTTCTAACTTCAAAGAAACAACTACATATACTTCAAAAAATAATAAAAGACTATACAACAAAATTTTATCTGAAAATAAATACTAAGAAATAAGCCATGTGATCAATTTTTACTGAGAAAACCAACACACAAATATACCCAAGGAAAAATGAGTAAGTTTTTGGTTTCCCATTTCATTTGGGAATGGGGCAGATGAGAAGAACAATACAGGACAAAATATTAACACAAACAGAAAGAATCACAAACTCACTTGCTAAATCATACCTTTCTCTATACTCAAAGGTTGCTCTCTTCAACCAACTGGTAATAACAAACTCCAAATATTACCTACCAGTGATAAAGTTTACCAAAAAATTTATATTGACAGTATATTCCCTTTACAATAAACTACTTTGGAATAAAAATGATAGCCATTTCAATGAGGTAATTAAGCCAATCCACAAAACTAAATGGGCTTGGACTACATACAATTCCAACTTTTTACACACAAAAAATAACAAACCTGCTGATTACAACATTTACAAAGTTTCCAAATATTCAAAAAATAATAGATATAATACCCACTGATCAACAACCTTCCAAAGACAACTATATAGCCATACTTTTATACAGCATAACATATCAAAGGGACAAAATAACCCTGACTATCTCAATTAAATACACATACTGGCACATACATAGCCTAATAGAGCAGACTCAACAAGATATCAACAACAAAATGGTCCTTAAAATAAACAATGGACAGCTCCTAAAAATATAAAAAAATGGTACCGGGAATCTAAATTCTTTGACTTCATAGTCAAAGTAAATCTGAATGCCTCGCCTATTACATTTCATTCATTTGAAAAGTTCTTTATGAAAATAGACCCACTGTGCAGCTTGTGCCAAAGAGAAGAAGAAACATAACATCATTTTTTAAATGATTGCCTGGGATTGGAAAGGGTAAGACAAATAATGATAAATATCTCCATCAGAAAGACACAACAATGGCAAAAATTCTCCAGGTGTACAAAAAAAATGCAATCCCAACAATAACAGAAATTACATTTTGCTTGTATGCATATTCGTACATCAGATGTAAATTCAATTTCAAGTACAATGCAAAATAAAACCTCAACATGTTCCACCACAAGCTAGAAAAAATAAAATAAAGGGATAACATGCTAGCATCACCAGATATTTTAGCTGCAACTTGGTGACTATTTAAACTAAAATAAGCACTATAGTTGAAAAACAGTAAAGAGATACAGAATAACACAGCTAAAAATAGAACACAATACACATAAAACCAACAGAATACACATGACGGTGTCCATCAACATAATGTATATAAAATATTAGACAAGCTGAATTCAGGCAACTTTTGACACCTTAAGAGCAGCAAAAACACAATTTAAAGAAATCAAGAGAAAGCTTCCATTTCTCTCCTATATACCTGTAAACAATATGCCCAGCAGAACTGTTTAGACATAGGAACAGACTTATGCTTACTGTGTAAGCCCAATCGTACCGATGTAATTATTGGTTTTTAATCAATAAAGTATGTTTTGAAGCATATTAATGTTAACGCTTATCCTCGAACTTATAGGTGTTAAGCAATAAAATTATCAAAGTTATTTATGTCTCTTGATAATCAATCATCATATTCTTTTATACCATGTGAATATTTGCCTGGTAATAACAGAGAGAAGTCATGCTGGATTATTTTAAGAGCATAATTGAAGATAATTTTTTTTTTATAAAAAACAAAAATCTAATAGTATGTTTAGCTTACATGTGTGTACTCGTGTTTTTTTTTTTTTTTTAAAAGATACATTAACTCATTCGAAAAATAGCTATTAAAGAAATGATAAAACGTGATGCAGATTACTGTGATTTTCTTATTTTTATGCTTTCTTGGACACTTTATACTCTGCTAAAGAGGAAGAAACAGAATTTTTAACTTGACAAGTGTTTAAATTTCCTGTTTTATATTTTTGTATTAGAGTCTCAGATTAAAAATCCATTTTATGAATTTATCTTTCGCGTGATGCAATTATTTAAATAACTTTATAAGTAAGATATTTGCGCATAAATGTTATAAAGTTTTCTTTTTTTAAAAAAAAAAATCAACACTTCAAATATAATTTTACCAGTCTAAATTTTATTTTTATGTTGATTCTATATAGAAGAAGAAAAGGTATGCTTCTGACAAAAAATAGCGATAATGGCCGTTGATCGGAGAAGTCAAAAACCGTGACCTTTTAAAACATTCTCTCAGCTTTTTGTTAATATATAAAAAGAAATTAGTTTTTGATAGTTGTCAATTTCAGGAAGTGTTTTAGACAACTAAAACTGCGATTATTTTATTAAAATAACTGGTTCTTTATTTTTATTATTAGTTTGCAAGGTATTGCTTTTACAAAATTATAAACTCATAATAATTTTTCTATGTTAATGTATAATATTTTTATAAAAAGGTAATGTTTTCACTACGATAAACATATACTAAGGCAATTCATATTTAAAAAAAAAAACGGTTTCAGAGCCTTTTTTAAAAAAATAAAATAAAATCCAAGACAATATTATTTTTTTAAAAAAATGCAGAATTAAATAAGGATCCAGTGATTACTATGTTTAAACGACTATTTCTGTTTGGTTGAGAATTCTGAACACATACAATTTAGAAAGATTTAACTTTTTTTACCTTATCTTCAGTCTATATGGAAGTCTATGGTATGCTTCTCCAGGTTATTCTAATTGATGTGAATAACCTGCTAAAAGGTAAAGAGATAATATTCTTTGAATATGTGTTAAACGTTATTATAAAAGACCCGTGGGTGTATATTAATATCTACATAATGATCAGGCATTAGTATCTTTTACATGGCATGGTTATTTGTTTTATCAAGATCATTATAAAATTTAGCCTATAAACAAATATCATAGTTATTTTATATTGCTGTCTTCAGTAAATAATGTACATTGTTGTCTATAAATTTAATCCTTAATTACCTATCCAAAATAGACATCTGTTAAAGCATTGAGACACAATACCCTTGTTTTATTATATATAAGATGATAAAATACTCTTGATTTATTATATAGAGATTAATAACATCTATCAATGATAAGCCCTCATATATCATTTGCTACATAATAAAACAAAGGTATTGTGGCCTGGACACTTTAACAAATGCCTATTTGGGATGACTAATTAATTAAAATTGTAGACAAGAATGCTGGACTGTTTATTGAAGATGGAAACTATAAACAATAAAAGTTTACATGGTAGCAAATCTCTTTATACAGTAGCACCATTCAATGCAAGCTAGAGTGATAAATGGATGCAGAATTTGTGCAAAAAATTCTCATCTACTGCCTACTCATCCAATATTCCCAGAATAGTTTATAGCTTTGTGGCTTTTATCGGTGAGGAACCTTGGATCTGAGAACATCACATCTAGATTTCAGGATCTAATGCAACCATCCAGCAGATACATTTTATCTTATTATTTAACTATAAAGTTTTAAGTCCAAAATGAAAGCATAATAATGTTTCAATTTAAGCTCATAAGATTGTATAGTCTTATAGATCTGAACTCAGTTCAGCATCAATTCTTTTTAGTGTCTTTGGTTCTTTAATAACCACAGTCAACTCAACACAGTGCTTATTAAAGGATACCAAACAGTATCAATACTGAAGTGAGTTCAGATCTATATGATTATACAGGCTAATGACTTTAAATTATTGTGATTTCATATTGGACTCAAAGCATTATAGTTAGATTATAAGATAAAAGATGGCTGCTGGAAGGTTGCATTAGATCATAAGATTTAAGTGCAGTGATCTCAGATCCCAGGTTTCTCTCTAATAAAAACTGCAAGCTAGAAACTAGTCCGGGGATATTGGATGAGCAGGCGCTAGATAAGGATTTTATGCACAATCCTTCCTGCATTCATTGATTATTCTAGCTTGTACTGAGTTGTGCTATTATATGAAATGATTTGCCACTGTGTAAACTTTTATTGTTTATAATTTCTGTCTTCAATAAACTATTCACTTTGATGTCTACCCTTTTAATTAATTAGTCATCCAAAATAGATATTTGTTAAAGCATCAAGGACACAATACCCTTGTTTTATTATATAACAGTGCTTATCACTGTAGAAGCCATCACCTTCTATATAATAAAACAAAGGTATTGTGACCTTTATGCTTTAACAAATATCTATCTTGGATGACTAATTAAAGTTTAAAATTATAAACAACAATAAGCTAAATTCTATAAAGTGATCTTGATAAAACAAATAATCATTATGTATAAAAGATACTAATGACTGATCATTATGTAAATATTAATATACATTTACAGTTCATTTATGATAATGTTTAACACATATCCAAAAAATGCTGTCTATTTACCTTTTAGCTGGTTATTTACATCAATTAGAATAAATCTGGGGACACATATCATAGACTTCCATATAAACATCACATGATCACCATTTCTTATGCTTGCTCATAACTGTTATTAAAACAGACAACACTTTTCATACAGTAGTACCACTCAGTGCATTCCAGAGTAATAAATGGATGCCAGAAAGCTTGTGCACAAAATCTCTATCTAGTGCTACTCTTCCATTATCCTCAGACAAGTTTCTGGTTTGTGGCCTTCATCAATGAGGAGCCTTAGATCTGAGAGCATTCTACTTAAATCTTCTGGAAGGTTCCATTAGATCCTAAGATCCAGGTGCAGTATTTTCAGATCCAAGACTCCTCACTGATGAAGACCACAAACCAGAAACTAGTCTGGGGATATTGGATGAGCAAGCACTAGATAGGGATTTTATGCACAAGCCTTCTGGCATCCATTGATTACTCTGGCTTGCACTGAATGACACTACTGTATGGAGAGTTTTTCCGCTTTAGACTTCCATATAATGTGAAGATAAGATTAAAAAAGTTAAACTTTTCAACATTTTCACCTAAACAGAAATAAATGTTTAAACATAGTAATCAGGGAACTTTATTTAATTCTCAATTATTAAGGGTAAATAATTGGGTATTGTTTAGAAAACTTATTATTGCTGTTGCCTTGGATTTTTTTTTTTTTTTTTAAAGTTTCCGAAATGCTTTTTTTTATGTGAATTGCATTACCATATGCTTATCATAGTGAAAACATTAATTTTTTTTAATAAAAATATTATACATTAATATAAAATAATAGGTTTTACTTCACCTTTGATTAGTAATTAATTGAGATTGCACTTTACGCAAAAAACTTCACTTTTTGCGTAAAGCGCAATCTCAATTAAATACATTAATATATAAAAATTATTATGTGTTTATAGTTTTGTGAAGGTTATACCATGCAAAGTAATATCAAAAATATAAAAACAAATATTTTACTAAAATAATCACAGTAACTTCCTGAAAATGACAACCATCAATATTTAGTGATGTGACCATAATATATATTAGCTATGAAAATCCTTTTATTAATAAATTGTCTGCCACAATAATAAAATTTTCAAAGAGGAAACTAAGTACATGAAGTTTTTCATTGATGTAACCCCCATTTATTAACTGTTCATGGTTGCAATACATCTGGGTAGGAATTCTTGCTGACTTATCCCTGACTACTAGTGGTGAACTAACTTAATTCATGCAACAAAATACCATAGCTATAAGAAAAAAGAAATAATTATGGTATGCAGCCAATTAGTTTATATGTGTAAATTAAAATTAATAATGTATGGTATATATATATATACTATATAAATATATATATATAATAATGTATGGTATATATATATATACTAGCAAAAAAATAGGTGATTTTTTGTATAAACCTAAAGACAGAATATTTTTGGAACACCAAGGAGTTTATGAAATTCTGTGTTTTCAGTGCTCAAGAGGCTATGTGGGTCAGTCTAATAGATGAAAAAATGTCAGAATTAAGGAACATAAAAATGTTTTTAATCAAAAAATTAGCACATCAGTTTTTACTTCCCATTATTTAGAAACTGGTCACAAACCTGATTTTGATAATACAAAAATACTTGCTAATTTGGAAAGATATGATTTCAGAACCCTGAGAGATTCAATTGAAATATTAAAGAGACCTACTGGGTTAAATAGGGCTGATGAAGTACAATGTATTCCAGCTATGTGGAAACCAATTCTATCTAATATTAACTTAAAATTAATAGATGAAAACACTGAGGGAAATAAACATTTTGATAAGCCTCATATTGTGATTGCTGAACTACTTCAAGTTGAACATCATGTCTCATTTTGCACAGTCATGTTATTATTTAAGATCTAATGGTATTTCTTTCAAAAGTTAACCTTGATAATGGTGGATGCTAGTCCATCGAAACATCGGTTTTTAATGGAAAACAATACACGGTACAGCCCAAAAAGTTATAATTTATCTACATCATATAGCCATGAAAACATTTTATTTATATATATATATATATATATATATATATATATATATATATATATATATATATATATATATATATATATATAAGTGCTCTTCCGAATATATCTATACTACATATTTGTCATCTCTTAATTGCCCTATCAATTAGCATAACTATAAATGCATTTGGATTTCAAACTTCAATTAGCTAAAAAAGTAAATAATTCTACCATTGTTTTTATTTTATTTTAGAATCTCTGTACCCTAAACTACACATTTTTGTTACTTTTAACTATATTGTGACTACACATGTGTTTGTATTTTGAAATCACATTTCATATTTTACTTTACTGATTTTGCTTCTGGTTGGTGAAATTGAGTGACTTTGTTGTAAAACATGTAGCTGAATTCCTTATGTGAAATAAACTAAATATTTATACTTAACTAAGCAGTTCCTTATAACTTTCATCATAACTTATTCTACAGAATTATCATTTTCTTTTAAATTTCTTATATAAAAATTTACTGGAATATATTTGGGCTTCTCTTCTGATATTACATAATAGTTTAAACTTATTTTTACACAGTCACAAAAATTAATTACAGTATATACTTTTGTAATCAGCTTCAAAAATTTAGCAAAGTAATTAAAACAATGTGGTAACCACTAAGCAATAAATTGCATGGCAATTTAATATAATTATCTGGCCTGCATAATTTTTTGTTTACTCTTTACTTTGCTTTGGTTGTTGTTTGCATAATCTTATACAATTTAAAATATGAAATTTATCTTTCCCTAGACATTAATATAGTGTTAATACATTTTGTGACATAAAATTAATATAAATATTACAACAATAAGCATACACAGTAATATTAAACAATATTTATATATTCATATTCCAAAATAATGATATCCATGTCACAAAAACAATATTATAAAAATAACTAAAGGATACAAAAGTGTATCATTAGTATAAATACAGAACTCTGTTGCAAGAAAACTAGGTATAATATTTTAATTGTTTTTTACGAATTAAATTCTTCACCATTTTTATTTTTTGCTTAAATGGCATTTCTAGATAATTTTGTTGAAGTGTTTCAAAATCCTAGTTATTGTATTGCAGTTTGGATTCCTTGCATAGCACGAATCTAGGTGATATTCTCTTGCAATAAGCTCTCAGTTCAATTGAAAGTAGTAATGGATTTTGGGAATTTATATTCAGTCAGCTATTGATAGTATTTAGTTTGTATTCATATTTGTTTCAAATGGTTGAGAAAAAATTAGCTTGAGGATTTCAATGCCAAATATTTATCCCACTAAATATAAGTCATTATTAAAATTTTAAATTGAATATAATCTATTATTAAAATTTCGAATTTGAATCAGATTTTGACTCTTAATTGTCTCTCATGCAAATTTATTCAATTTTTTAAAATATATTTTCTTTATCGATCTTTTGAAATTGTAAGATCTCATCACTTTTTAGATCGAATTGTTTGACAGTTTTTACAAAATTCTATTTTAAAAGTAAATGAGCAAATGTCAATCGTTTAAAAATCGAACAATCAATTAAATTACTTTACGTGGTATAAAAATAGATCGTTCTTAACGATCTTTTTAGTTCTCCATTTTTAAGACTGTCTTATGTTTTCTACTTAAATTTTTTTTATTGCTAAGCATTATGAGGAATGTTTCGGATCTGAATTTGATTTTACACTTATATGTGTAATTTTAGTTAAATATATTTAAAATTATATATTTTTTGATTTTGTTAAACTCTTTAGATGCGGTTAATATAATATTTTAATTCTATGACTAAAGTTAATATGCTAATACAAAAAAAAAAGATTACATTCTATTAGAGAATTAAGTAAATAATTTGCTGATCATAATCACAGCACTTCAGCTTGGCAGTCCAACTAGTGTTAATAGTGAAAAAAAAACATTATCTTGTTATTTGCTCGTTAATGTGTAATGTACTTGTTGATATGTAAATATGTAATTTACATATTCCACTTACAGGACTAGACTATGCAGAATAGTTTTTTTTGTTTATCACATGAGTTTTATTAGCAATAAACCAGGCTTTTTAAAATTTTCTTTTCTTTTCATTGCTCTCAGCACAAACTATTTTAATGTTCCATGGATTGAAATCATGACAGAAATTCAATTGGTGCTCAAAACACTGATTTTACATTGGGATCATTTTGGAAGGAGAGTATATTGATGTTTTACCAGTCTGATGGCCCATTTACTCATAATTTTCCATAATAGACTGTTTTGCAATTATTTTAATTGCAGTTAATTTTATAAACAATCTGGACACCCTGTTCTGGAAGCAACCTATCCTTCATGTTACACTTTGAGAAGTTCTAAAACTAGCATTAAATGCATCAACACATATATATTTTTAACCACTATGATAGACCAGGAATGAAGGGGATACTTATCCATTTAGTAGCATTGTCATATTGTGGAAGGTGATATTTAATGTAGAATAAAATTTCCTGCTTTAAATAAAGTGTTATATTTATATCCCACATTGACCAAATATTAATGTATATTTTAATATTCTTTTGACCCACTTCATATTTGGACAGCATTTGATTTCTATAGATGAAACATGAAAATCCAGAAAACTTGGGTGAGATAGGAGTGTGTGATAAAATGTATAGCTCCACACATATTAAAAGGTTTATCATCATTCTGTTGCCCATCTCATTTTCTGATCTTTGAATGTATAGGTCTAAAAAACCTTATACCCATGTGCTCATCTTCCTGCTCTATTATTCAAACTAAATATGAGCTCTTCATTAAATCATTCCTTATTTTGTTAATATTATCCTCCAATATGAAAATTAACATATCACCTGCATAATAAATATAGAATGAATTATTCACTGTAGAAATATATTTGGGGTTGATTTTTTCTTCACATTTACTTAATATTAAGCTGCAAAATATATCACTTAGTGGTAACCCCATAAGCCAGCCATGCTCCATCTTGTAAAATTTATTGTTAAATAGTGCTGTAATGTCGCTATCAACCCATCTCTGTGCATCAACAACAAACTCAGTCTTACTCTGATTAAACTTTCAATTTATTAATACATCATAGATTATATGTATAGATTTTGGATATGAATCAGAGACATATAACTCAACTATGTTAAGAGAAGCAAGTTTACACTGGGGACTCAATTTATGTGGTTTTTAACATCTGCACACATTCAAATGAGAATTTAATTATTGAAGCTACCAAATCTATGTTATCAATGAACTATTCAGTTTTTAATTTTGTTGCCTTATAAAAATAAGTGCCCCCAATACCTATTAATAGCCTAATGAGGCTATTTGCCTTATGAACTTTTATATTTTCAAAAATTCTGGGAAGAATAGTATCAGTTGGATAAATTCTACAATAATATTCTTTATGCTGATTCTGACATTTTTTTCCAACATAGATATCACAAATTTATCGTTTATTTACTTGAAACTGTAAGTTTTTATTATTTTGATATCAGTTTACTCATTGACTTTAAAATTATTTGCATCTCCAGCAGTACAAAGAACTTGTTCACTTTGTCCTCTTTCAAACATTAAATTTGGTTAGTTTGCAAATAATTTCTAATTGTTTATATATTCTTTAACAACATGTTTTTTTTGTTTTGAATCATATTATAAATATACAATTCAGTGAAACAATATATTAAATTTGCAGTGTATAATGTGTTTCCTATTAACATATGTGTGTCTGCATATTTATTTAGTTTATGACATATTTCAGCACCACACATGCAGTTAAGAAATGCTAATTTTAGTTCTCCCTATTCTATATGGTAAAATTTATAAATTAAAATACACACACACACACAGTGATTTTGCTAGAAAACATTACAAATATATATTTAATCATTTAACATATGCCCATCCAAAATATGATTCTGTGGAATGCTTTGCTTCTGATCTCCATACTGCATAGCAATGAGCAATGATATTCTGACTTGTCTCAATTACTATTTCTGAATCATAATTTATATCAACTTCAACTGGCAGGTTAGTAATTCATTAAAAATAATTCTTGTTTGTTTGAAAATCCATTTAAAATCTCTCATGTATAAACTTTTTTTATGATTTCTATTAAGAAAATTATATTCCTTCAATATTAAAATATTTACTGTATTATTTAATTTATTATGTGGTGTCATTCCACTATTACTAACAATAATTTATTATATATAATCCAATATTTTCAATTTTAGAATTACATTGTTTATTGATATAACTTTTATATTTTATCAGGACCTCCAAACTAGGCCAATTTTAAATAGCATTGCTGATATAACTATTACATCACATTAACACATTTTTGTTAAAAAAGTTCTCTGTTTTAAAAAACACTTTCATTATTTTTAATTCAGATTCTCTCAGACACAAAACTTGTTTAGATTTTCTATTAAGAAAAATAGTTTAATTTGTTTTCATTCAATAATAAAATATCTTCACTACTCTAATAATTATACATTGGACTATTTCCATCTTGTAATATAAAGCATTGGATGTCTTTAGAAAAAAATAACTTTATTTAAATTTTCAAAGTACTTTCATCTGTTAGTAATAGCACATAACTTAGTATATGTACAACATTTTGATTGATATTATCATTGAAACATTGTGCATATAATAATGTGTGAGGTATTATTTGCAGTTGAATGTACTTTAAAAATATAAATAACATAAAAACATTAAATTTTCTTAAAGACAATCAATACTTTATATTACGTGATGGAAACAGTCAAATATATAAATATACAACTAAAATACCACCATCACAAACCCTCATGAAAACTACTGTATTATAATTTAATGCTTATTAATAAATCATATATATATATATATATAATGTACCTATATTGATATAGGCACATATAATTTTATCTAAAATTATATTATTAAAATAATCGTTCATAAAAGAAAACATAAAATTAAACGTTGAAGAGTTTATTGCGGTTTGTTTTGGAAAAAAGATAGGAATTAAATAGTTTTCTAGCATTAGTTTTTGAAATAAAAAAAAAGCTACAATTGATTAATCAAAAGGGGGGAGGGGGAGTCTTGGTTTGAGAAATGAAACTAAGAGTTGTAAAAGGAAGTAAAGAGTTTTTATTAGTATTCGTAAAAATATAATTTGAAAAAGTTAAAACATACAAATTTCTTTTCATTCAATTTTAATTAAAGAAAAAATAATGTTAAAACTAAATAGTAAATGGTATTAAAAATATATGTGTGTATATATGTGCGATTTGTAAATAAATAAAATGTATGCGAAATAAAAGAAGATTATCATTAAAAACCACGGCAATGACTATTAATAAAATAAAACAACACATTTTATTGCATGGCTATTACTAATTAAGCAATCTTCCAAAACACGTTTATCAAATGATTACCATTAGAATTTGACAACAGATCTTTGCCGGAGATATTAGAAAGACAACAAGGCACAGGTATAAATAGACCTTTTTTTTATCGGACAATTCATTCCACAAATTAATTGAGTTGAGACTATCAGTTCACAAAGTTATTGAGAGAGTGCAGTTCGGAAATTAATTGAGTCAGTTAAGAAACAAAATGCAGTGCTGAGAATATTTTGGAACGCACATTCACCTCCAGCCCAGATGTCCGAGAAAACAGCAGATCTGCCCGTGAAATAATGTCAGCTTAACATCGTAGAAAATCTCCGTCCGTATCTAATTGTCTCCAATAGTAATAATCGTGAAAATAAGGAAACTCAGCAAGGAAAAGTCCCAGCTGGCTGATAAGCATTTATAATGGAAAAATCCTCACCAAAAGCAGCCTCCAAAGAACAAAATTCTACGTCAACATTAAAAAAAAAAGCCTAGGTAAAACATTTGCTTTTTTCGTTCTATACTGTAATAGCCATTGCATTGCATTAATTCGTATGAATCTTTCAAGAGTCTAATTATATGAACTCTATATCATACATAAATAAACTATTGATGTGTGTGATTAAATTTCAAATGCTATGTTGTCCTTTATTATCATTATTATGTGTGTACATGAGTTAATATGTGCATGGTCATTATATCAATATTTATTAGTTAAATTAGAGTGTTTTGTTATTAAATCTATAGGAATGTTTAAACTATTTAGAAATGTTAATTTAAAATATGCGTGTGTTTTATTAGAATTATAAAATGTTTAAGTTTAGTAAATAAATGTTAGTTAATAAATTATCTTTAAAATTAAACTATATTTGTCGGTCAATTCTTTTTATCAATTCTTATTAACAAATTCTTTTGTTAATTCTTTTAATCACTAATTAAGTATAATCTATTAGTGATTACAAACAACTGAGCTAGTCATGGATTTAGGCGTTGAGTTAGTGGCCACTATTCAAAGTGCGTTGTCTATTCTTTTAGTATTCTTTTAGAATAAGCAGCTGGCACCTGTGTTTATACACAAACAAAAAAGTGCTTTGAACTTGGTGTTGAACTCAACAGCCAAGAAGAAGCTATGTCCTGGAAATGTAACGCTAGTTATATACTTTATAGCTATCATTTGGGCATACATACTCTCCAAGTATGTTCTTCTCTGCCTAAGAGGCCGGTATTTCGAATACACATATTCGAAAACGGTTCAAATGGCTAGACCCAACCATGGGGCTGAACCTAAGAAACAATAGTAATGAGGTACTTTGTTTCTTGTTTGAAAAATATGTTTTATACAAAAGTTAAATTACATATGTAAAAGTGTTTTAATTTAAAAAAAAAAAAAAAGAATTGACCGAAACTTTTTTTTTTCGAAATGAAAAGAGATTTTGACATTTATGCTATCAAATCAGAGTCAATTGGGTGTTATGGGCGGAGTTAAAGCATTAAGAGTGGGTAGTGAAAAGGACAAAAGGCTGGAGTTAACGTGAGTTTCCGTATTAGTAAGAAAAATAAATAAATAAGTCATATTTAAATTTAGTTTAACATAAGCGCTAGTATTTTGAAATTGAAATTTTCGAAAATGGATCCGAAAGAAAGCCCAAAATATTTTAAAAATCCCCAGTTAGTGGAAAAAAAGAAAGAAGAAGTATCTGAGACATGAATGATGATGAAAATGATGATGAATATGATGCAAGAGTTTAAAGAAGAATTGTGTCAGAAATTTGAGCAAAGCCAACAAGAGCTCAAAGCAGAATTGAAGGCAGAAATTAGTCAGGTTAAAACAGAAATTAAAGAACTCAGAGCAGAAGTAAGGAAGATAAGATATGAAATTACAGGAAAGATAGAGAAAAATCAAGAGATTGTAGATTTAGTTAAAGAAAGTAAAAAAGTTGAGGTCACAAAAGAGGTAGAAATTGAATTAAAATCAGATAGCGTTGTGACAGATGAAGTAGAAGCTTATGTAGATCAAAAGGTAGACAATAGCGTAAAAGAGTTTTTACAAAGAGTTAAAAATAAAAGGTTTAAAGTAAACATTTGCATTCACTGTAGATGTAGATTTAAAACAAAGAGAAAGTGTAAGAAAAAATATTCACGATTAGGAAAAATACGGAGGTCTGTAAAGCTTAAAAGTTTTCTAATTTACAAGGCAGAAAATAGAACGGTAAGAGAAAGAGATAAAATAGATTTTAATCAAAAAATAGAAGTGAGAATATGGAGTATGATTTATATAATAAAATTAGTAGAAAGAAAAAAGGAACCACCTGACATAGTTTAAAAGTTAGTAAACGGGTGGAATAGTAAAGGAAATAAACAAAAAAGACCGGAAATGGACAATGAGCACGAATATGATTATTCTAAAGTAAATAAATCTAATAAATTAAATCTGAAACTTCTATTTAAAACTTAAGACAATAAATTTAAAAATGAATGAATAATAATAAATGAAATGTTGCAAGTAATAATAATGACGGAGGCTTCGCAAAATAAAAGATTTTTTTTCTCCACGCACATATTAATTAAGGAAATGTTCATAAATAAACAGTTCAAATAAATAAAAATCAATAAAATCAAGTTAAATAAATGGGTCAAATTAAGGATTTAGAAATAATGTTTGTAGAATTAAATAAATGAATAAAATAACGGAAATACATAAAATAAAAACAAGTTAAATAAACAAGTATAATATATCTGTAGAAAATAAATAAAATATTCGTAGTAAAATAAAATAGTTTTCTGAGTACACGCACGTTAATATATAAGTTAAAGTAATGGGGCAAAAGTAATATCGTAATATAAATAAATATGTAAATTGATGTCCGTGATAGTTTAGAATAGTATTGTAAGATTAAATAAATAATATTTAAATAATGTTCGTAATGAATTTAAAAATAATATAAATGAAAGTAAATCTAAGTTGTATTAGGAGCGTATAAGGGTTCGAATGTAAAGGGTTGAGGGTAGTATAGAAGTGTTTTAGTTAAGGTTAAGTTTAAAGCTCTCGACTGGATAAATTCTAGTACCCACAACGGATTGGCCGGGATCATTCCTCTTTTAAAAAGCGCACTGGCAATAACCAGAGTAAGTCATAAGTCACTTTTCAGGGGAGAATCCCCATATCTCGTACCTCGTTTTCCAAAGCATAAGTCGGAAATGGACAGTTGAAAATTCCTGCCATTGCAGCTGCTTAGTCAAAGTCTGATCAAGAGAATCGGCAATCATTTTCCAGGGCGTAAGTCAGAAATGGACAGTTGAAATTCCTGCCATTTGCAGCCATCTTTTCTTAGTCAAAGTCCGATCAAGAGAATCGGCAGCCGAAGCTTTGTTTATAAATGATCCCTGAGCTACAAATTTAGTTTGTCCCCGTGGTCATTATCCAGGATGAACATTGTAAGCAATGTTACCAGCATAGAAAGAAGAAAAGCATAATTGGAGATTGCCCTTAGCATGGAAAAGTAAAGATATCAAAAAAAGCAAACTTAGAAGGAATACTAAATTAAGATTTAATGTTGTCAGAGATAAAATGGTCAAAAATGATGCATTTTACTCTCAAAAGGAAGGGCGGTGTAATGTACCTATATTGATATAGGCAAATATAATTTTATCTAAAATTATATTATTAAAATAATCGTTCATAAAAGAAAACATAAAATTAAACGTTGAAGAGTTTATTGTGGTTTGTTTTGGAAAAAAGATAGGAATTAAATAGTTTTCTAGCATTAGTTTTTGAAATAAAAAAAAAGCTACAATTGATTAATCAAAAGGGGGGAGGAGGAGTCTTGGTTTGAGAAATGAAACTAAGAGTTGTAAAAGGAAGTAAAGAGTTTTTATTAGTATTCATAAAAATATAATTTGAAAAAGTTAAAACATGCAAATCTCTTTTCATTCAATTTTAATTAAAGAAAAAATAATGTTAAAACTAAATAGTAAATGGTATTAAAAATATATGTGCGTATATATGTGCGATTTGTAAATAAATAAAATGTATGTGAAAAAAAAGATTATCATTAAAAACCACGGCAATGGCTATTAATAAAATAAAACAACATGTTTTATTGCATGGCTATTACTAATTAAGCAATCTTCCAAAACATGTTTATCGAATGATTACCATTGGAATTTGACAACAGATCTTTGCCGGAGATATTAGAAAGACAACAAGGCGCAGGTATAAATAGACCTTTTTTTTATCGGACAATTCATTCCACAAATTAACTGAGTTGAGACAATCAGTTCACAAAGTTATTGAGAGAGTGCATTTCGGAAATTAATTGAGTCAGTTAAGAAACAAAATGCAGTGCTGAGAATATTTTGGAACGCACGTTCACCTCCAGCCCAGATGTCCGAGGAAACAGCAGATCTGCCCGTGAAATAATGTCAGCTTAACATCGTAGAAAATCTCCGTCCATATCTAATTGTCTCCAATAATCGTGAAAATAAGGAAACTCAGCAAGGAAAAGTCCCAGCTGGCTGGTAAGCATTTATAATGGAAATATCCTCACCGAAAGCAGCCTCCAAAGAACAAAATTCTATGTCAACATTAAAAAAAAAAGCCTAGGTAAAACATTTGCTTATTTCGTTCTATACTGTAATAGCCATTGCATTGCATTAATTCGTATGAATCTTTCAAGAGTCTAATTATAAGAACTCTATATCATACATAAATGAACTATTGATGTGTGTGATTAAATTTCAAATGCTATGTCATCATTTATTATTATTATTATGTGTGTACATGAGTTAATATGTGTGTGGTCATTATATCAATATTTATTAGTTGAATTAGAGTGTTTTGTTATTAAATCTATAGGAATGTTTAAACTATTTAGAAATGTTAATTTAAAATATGTGTGTGTTTTATTAGAATTATAAAATGTTTAAGTTTAGTAAATAAATGTTAGTTAATAAATTATCTTTAAAATTAAACTATATTTGTCGGTCAATTCTTTTTATCAATTCTTATTAACAAATTCTTTTATTAATTCTTTTAATCACTAATTAAGTATAATCTATTAGTGATTACAAACAACTGAGCTAGTCGTGGATTTAGGCGTTGAGTTAGTGGCCACTATTCAAAGTGCGTTGTCTATTCTTTTAGTATTCTTTTAGAATAAGCAGCTGGTGCCCGTGTTTATACACAAAAAAGTGCTTTGAACTTGGTGTTGAACTCAACAGCCGCGAAGAAGCTATGTCCTGGAAATGTAACGCTAGTTATATACTTTATAGCTATCGTTTGGGCATACAAACTCTCTGAGTATGTTCTTCTCTGCCTAAGAGGCCGGTATTTCGAATACACATATTCAAAAATGGTTCAATATATATATATATATATATATATATATATATGATAAACAAAAATGCAAGTTAAAAAACTTGCTAACGCTTGTATTTATGTCCACAGATGGCGTCCTACCAAGACTGCCAATCAAGCGTATGTTTTGTTTACATAAACGTCAGAGTAGTTAGTATTCACTATCTCTAACTATAATTCCACTTTCAGATCATGATTTCAAGCTATTTGCTATCGTCAGTGAAAGACAGGAATAAAGAAACTAGATCTGAATACAAACTGTGAGCGTTTATGAAACAATTTCTATTCAGCTTGCAAGCGTGAATTTTTTAGACACGTAATGTCTTCAAACTCAGCATAGCAAACCAGATAGCTACTTGGGTCTGATCTCAGTTCAGCTGAACTGAGATCAGACCCAGTTCAGCTGAACTGAGATCAGACCCATGTAGCTATCTGGTTTGCTATGCTGAGTTTGAAGACATTACGTGTCTAAAAAATTCACGCTTGCAAGCTGAATAGAAATTGTTTCATAAACGCTCAGAGTTTGTATTCAGATCTAGTTTCTTTATTCCTGTCTTTCACTGACGATAGCAAATAGCTTGAAATCATGATCTGAAAGTGGAATTATAGTTAGAGATAGTGAATACTAACTACTCTGACGTTTATGTAAACAAAACAGGACGCCATCTGTGGACATATATATATATATATATATATATATATATATTATACAATTAAAGGATTATGGATTTAGCCAGGATTAATTTAAGGAAAGAAATTTAAACATTTTTATACTTAGATTGTTTATTCAATAAATTTTAGAAGCAATTAAAACACATTGTACTTTATGTGTTTATTGATCCATTATGCTGGATAAATAAAAAAAGCAAACACTTTGTTGTTTGTCTAGTTACATTTTTTAAGCATTGCCAATAGTGCAATCATATAGGGATTTGCATTAAACATTTTTGAATTAAATAATATTTAGGTTGTATGAGCACAGACTTTTGCATGACCCATCACTCACCCTCTATCTCATATTACTAATACACTTGAACACATATATGTCAAAAAGATAAATAATCACCAATATACACATTTCATGCTAAATCAGCAATTATCAGTTAGTCCAGATAATCTTTACACATATATGCAATAAGTGCTCAGATATATATTAAGATAGCCAATCTTCAAACTTTAATAGACAGGCTTCAATCCACTCCACACTCTCCAACTCTTCAACCATCCATCCAATAGAAAATCTGATGATGGAATGCTCAAAGGCCACTCTGAAGCCGAGATTATTATCACACCCGTATTAACCTAAAGTCAATCTGACCCATCATGTACAGGACATAACCCATCTTTTGTATATATATATATATATATATATATATATATATATATATATATATATATATATATATACATACATACAAGGGATGGGCAGACATCTTCACTATGAAATAACTGAAATGCAGGCTTATTATATATCTGTATCAATATATGTAATATAGTGGGTATATGAGCACAAACTTTCACATGATCCACCACTTTATCTCATATTATTGATACACTTGATCCCATATATGTCGAAAAGATAAATAATCACCAATATATGTATTTCATGCTAAACTAGCAATCATCAGTTGGTTCAGATTATCATCTCTACACATATATCCAATAAGTGCTCAGTTATATATTAAGGTAGCCAATCTTCATACTTTAATAGACATGAATTATGTATATTGGTGACTATTTATCTTCTTGACATATATGAATATGATTAAAACAAATAAAAGATTAAATACATAACTAAACTATTACAATGGTGAAACATTAAACACATGATTAAACTAACAATGATTAATAGACATATGCTTAAACAAAATTATGTGATAAATATTTATTTTATATTGTTCGTTTTTGAAAAATAAATACCTATAATATTCCCATACCAAATGTTGAACAAAAAATAAAAACAGAATGATTTCAACTATTCTTAGAGCTTTTGGAAAACATAAGCTTATCTTTGTCAACATTGCCAAAATTAAGAGGGAAATTAATATGTTAATGCTAATATGGCATTTAATGATTATTAGATTAATAATCCATTAAATTAGGATGGAGATATAATCATTCTTTTAACAATTTTGTTTTTATGATTAAATAGAGTTTAATAAATGTAAATGTGAAATTAACATAACATAATGTATATGTAATTAAGAGAAAATCAGTCTCCCTCAGGCTATGAACAAATGACACTCTAAATTTTGAAAAAAATGATCAAAAATAGAATTAATCCACCTTTTCTTGGGGTTTTATGTGTATATAAACTTATCATTGGAAGCATTGGTGAAAAATTCAGAGTGAAATTAATTTATCAGTCAGCTGGAATATGACATTTAGTAATTATTAGATTAATAATCAACTAAAATGATGAAAGTAATTATTAAAAATATTGTCATTAAAGGAGAAATTATATTTCCATCCTTATTTAATTGATTATTAATCTTATAATTATTAATGACATATTCCAATTGGCATATAAATTAAATACATTCTGAATTTTCACTTTTGTTGATGCAGGTAATCTTATAGACATTGAAAGCTCCAAGAATAGGTACATTAATTTAGTTTTATTTTGTATTTTGATTTAGTTCTTCATTATTTCTTCAATTTTTAAAGCTTGTTTATTGATAGCTTGAAAGGGACTGGTTTTCTATTCTTAATTATATGAGTTTACATTAATTTCATATTACAACATTTATTACATATTAGCAAATAAAATAAAAATGAAACATCAAATACATATCTAAATTAACACAAACATGAAAAAAGCATGTGCTTAAATTGATAATTTCATCAAAAGTTTATATATATATATATCCTTCACTGATGATAGCAAATCAGCTTGAAATCATGATCTGAAGGTGGAACTAACGATAAAGATAGTGAATGCTTACTCTGACGTTTATGTAAACAAACATACACTTTGACGGTGTTTTTGGTAAAACGCCATCTATTGATCACACACACACCTATATATATATATATAATATGTATTTTCTGTTGTTGATTTTTGAACATTAATACTATCTGTAATTAACAAAAATTGAATCAAAAACAATTTTAGAAATACCAATAGACTGTTGTAGATTTTAAGTTTCAGCCAAAAAAGATTTTTAAAAAAGGGTGGCAATACTCAGTAATAAGTAAATAACATAAAAATGAAACATTAAATGCATAACTAGTGAATAAAAAACAGGCTGAAATGAAAATTTCATCAAAAATAAAAATAAAAAAATGTGAGAAAATATTTATTTTGTTTATATGTATTTTTAGGCCGTTCATTTTTGCTAAGTAAAATAGATGTATTTACTATAAATACTTGAGCAGAGAAAGAAATAAAAAGGCTGTGCCAGAATTGTCCTTGTGATGCAAAAGTTGTTGAAATGATTGACATCTACATGTAAACCAGGAAAAAATAAAACATTTTTTTTTTTTTAAACTTGGGCTTGTGAGTTTAAAACATTAAAAAGACAAAGGAATTGTATCAGAAAAAAAAAAATCATGTCAAAAATTATTAAAGTGTGTTTTGTAAAAAAAAAAATTAATATAAAATATTAATATTAAGTACGTCTATCTATCCACTATCCACCGACCGACCAACTTATCTATTTATTTGTTTTTCTGAAAATGTATACATCCATTCATATATTTATCAGGCCATCCGTTTCTCCATTTACCTATCTATCTATATATTATTTTCTACCTCTACCTACATCTATTTGTTCATCTATATATTTATTCATTTTTATGTTCTATTGTTATATCCACCTATCTGTCTAATTAAGTATATCTGACTTTCAATCTATCCACCCTTACATCTATCTGCCTATTCTTTAATTAATGTTTTAATTCATACATTCATCAATCCACCTTTCTGTCTAAACACTTATCATTATCTATTTTGTCTGTTTATCTATTTATTTATATATCCATCCACCATCTATTTAATTGTCTATTCATCCAACAAACATCTATTTAATTATTTAATCATTTATCAATATCAGTATCTATCTATTTATCAAACTATCTATGTATCTATCTTCTTACCTCCCTCCTTCCTTCCCTCCCTCCCTACCTACCTACCTACCTACCTACCTACCCACCCACCTACCTACCTACCTACCTACCTATCTACCTTACCTACCTACCTACCTTCCTTCCTTTCTTTCTACCTATCTATCTATCTATCTATCTATCTATCTATCTATCTATCTATCTATCTATCTATCTATCTATCTATCTATCTATCTATCTATCTATCTATCTATCTATCTATCTATCTATCTATCTATCTATCTATCTATCTATCTATCTATCTATCTATCTATCTATCTATCTATCTATCTATCTATCTATTCAACAATTCATCTATTAGTATATGTACTCATCCATTTATTCTATGTATATATATATTTGCTTATATCCCTATTTGTGTTTACTTAGATAGATAGATGTATTGTTGAATCTATAGATACATAAATGGATGGTTGGATAAAAATGGTAGATAGGTAGTTAGAGATATAGGCAAAAAGTCATATAGATTGTTAAATATATATAGATAGGTAGATAAATGGGTGAATGGATGGAATCATGAATATATATATATATATATATATATATATATATATATATAACTATTAAAAAAAAAAACAATAATTAAATAAAAAAAAAATTTTTAAAAAAAATTTAAACAATTTAATAGAAGTACTTTCAACTATCTATGTAGTCGTTGTCAACTAGACTCAAATTGTATTAGAAAAAACCGTTACAAATGTAAACAAAAGCAATACGTCATACATCAATTTTCCCACAATTCATTAATTTTTATATTGGCTGTCTGTCTATTTATCAATTGTTGCTTTTCACTTTTTATTAACATAGCTTCTTTAATTTTGCGTTTATTATTATTTCTTTCAATACACAGAATTTTAACTTTATTAAAATCAAAATCAAAACCATAATTACATGTTACATTATGATCAAAAAATACTGATGGTGATACATCATCATTTCTAACATTCTCTTGTCAGACGTGTGCTCTTCCGATACAATAACAAATGCTCCCTTGATCTTTTCTCCAATGTACATCGAGATTCCCCAATATAAGCCTTTCCACAAAAACATAGCCATTTATATATTGCACAACTTTGATTTAAAATACCACACCTATTTTTTGAATTATTTATTAATCTATTTAAATTAGGAGTAGTATAAAATGCAACTCGACATATATTTTTATATATCTGTTTTATAAATTTAACCTGTTCATTACAAATGAATCTCGATGTACATTGGAGAAAAGATCAAGGGAGCATTTGTTATTGTATAAACGAGTGCAAAAATCAAGACAAGAGAATGTTAGAAATGATGATGTATCACCATCAGTATTTTTTGATCATAATGTAACATGTAATTATGGTTTTGATTTTGATTTTAATAAAGTTAAAATTCTGTGTATTGAAAGAAATAATAATAAACGCAAAATTAAAGAAGCTATGTTAATAAAAAGTGAAAAGCAACAATTGATAAATAGACAGACAGCCAATATAAAAATTAATGAATTGTGGGAAAATTGATGTATGACGTATTGCTTTTGTTTACATTTGTAACGGTTTTTTCTAATACAATTTGAGTCTAGTTGACAACGACTACATAGATAGTTGAAAGTACTTCTATTAAATTGGTATATATTTGTTTAAAATATTGTTACTGTATTAATTATTGTATTGTTTTTAATAGTTATATATATTTTATTATAATTGGAATACAGACATTGATTAATAATTTATATATATATATATATATATATATATATATATATATATATATAAAGATAGATAAATAGCTAGTAATTAAATAGAAAGTATTTCTCCATATCATATATGTGCTGCAATAATTTATATAAGCTTAATGGTGTTGTTTTGAGTAAAGGGAAACTCTCAAATGCAAACACATGATAGAGATTTTGTAAGGTAAAAGTGGCTATATTATCTTTAACCTAAATTCTGATTTATGTAGGCTAATCAGAACTGTCTTTTTTGAGAGAATTAAAGATAAAATGACTACTGTTATCTTTAGACTTTCTTGTGTTTGGATTTGAAAGTTTCCCTGTATTCAACACAACAGCATTGAGCATATATAAATTATTACAATGCATATGTAAAAGAGGTGAAATCTTTTCAATTTAATTACATATGACCTATATACTTGATAGATAAATTTGAGCATTAGATAAATAGATAGGTAAATAGAAATATGAACAGATCTGTATATAGATATCTATTCGAGTGAGAGGTGATAGATACTTAAATAAATGCTTAAACAAACTCTAATAATTTAAATTCTATAATCATTCTAAATAAAATTGAAATAAACAACTAATGATAATTATATTTTAATATTGATCAAACCCATTTTCATCTCCATTAAGACCTTTTCAAGATATTTAACTAAAATATAATTATCATTAGTTGTTTATTTAATTCTTCTTAGATTGATTATATATATATATATATATATATATATAGATTGATATATATATATATATATATATATATATATATAATATTATAAATCGATGTCTGTATTTCTTCAAAATAATATATGCAAATTTATAAACAAATATTTAAAAATACAGTATTTAAAAGCTTATAAATAAATAAATATATATATATATATATATATGTATAACAGTCACTTAGGAGCACTTTCAACTAACTTGTAGCTTTGTCAACTATCACGTTTAAAATGTCAGCTTTCCCATAATTCAATGATGTCAACTTTCCCATAATTCTGTGATCTTAATGTTTGCAGCTTGCCTATTAACCAAATGTTGCTTGTATTTACATATTAACATCACCTCTTTAATTTTCCTTTTATTATTATTTCTTTCAGTTTCCAATATTTCTACATTGTTATAATTAAAATTGAAACCATATATACATGATTCATTACGGTCATAAAAGACAGAAACTGATAAATTATTGTTATTTTTAAAATTTTATTTTGTATTTTGAACCCTTTTAAATAACAATAAGAGTTCCTTTGTTTTTTTTTTATTCAATGTGCACCTCGATTCACCTATATATTTATGGCCACATCCACATGTCCATTTGTAAATGATACAATTTTTATTTGTAAATAAAGTTTTATCCTTTGAATTGTTTATTAATTTATATAATGTAGGTGGTGCATAAAATGCAATATCACATATTCCTTTATAAATTTCTTAATGAAACTTGCCTGTTGATTTGAAATATATGGTATTGATATCCACAATATGTAATTTTGTTATACCTACATATGAAGAAAATATTTTAAAAAAGGATCATTATCAGTAAGATATTATTTTATACAGTCAATATGGTGATGATGTTTTTGTCTGTGGAAAGCCAAATGCTATTAATGATTTGTTCAAGGAATTAAATAATATAAAGGGCTTAAAGTGGATTAAAACAGATGAAAATTTAATGAGTATACAATTTTTAGATCTCGAGATAACCAGAAACAAGGATAAACTGGATTACTATATGACTCTTAAACCAATAGCAAAAAGAGGATTTATTCCATATGAATCAAAAATACCAATGTCACATAAAATGGCAGGTTTGAAATCCTTTTTATTTAGAAATGATAACCTTTGTAAATATGCATCAGATAAAACTAAAAATATTGAAACTTATTATAAAGAATTGTTAAACATAGGATACAATTATGATTCTGTTTGTTATACTATTAAAAATTTTACTTATAAATATAAAAATAATAATAGTGTTAATTCTTCTGATAAAAATTGTGGATATCAATACCGTATATTTCAAATCAACAGGCAAGTTTCATTAAGAAAATTTATAAAGGAATATGTGGTATTGCATTTTATGGACCACTTACATTAAATAAATTAATAAACAATTCAAAGGATAAAACTTTATTTACAAATAAAAATTGTATCATTTACAAATGGACATGTGGATGTGGCCGTGGATATATAGGTGAATCGAGGTGCACATTGGAAAAAAGAACAAAGGAACACTTATTGTTATTTAAAAGAGTTCAAACTACAAAACAAAATTTTAAAAATGACGATAATTTATCAGCTTCTGTCTTTTATGACCATAATAAATCATGTATATATTTTTCAATTTTAATTATAACAATGTAAAAATATTGGAAACTGAAAAAAATAATAATAAAAGGAAAATTAAAGAGGCTATGTTAATATGTAAATACAAGCAATATTTGGTTAATAGGCAAGCTGCAAACATCATTGAATTATGGAAAAGCTGACATTTTAAATGTGATAGTTGACAAAGCTACAAGTTAGTTGAAAGCACTCCTAAGTGACTGTTATACATATGTATATTTTTATAAGCTTTTAAATACTGTATTTATATATATATATATATATATATTATTCTTTAAAATTAAATATATTCAATTTATAGACAACTAAATACTTAAAATATATAAATAATAAATTTATTAATATCTAATCGATTTTGTTCAAAATATGAACCTTATCAAGATATTACAACATAATGGTTTTGTAATGCCATCATTGTGAATATATATATATATATATATATATAAGGGTACAATATATATATATATATATATATATATATATTGTACCCTTTTGTTTAGATAAGGATGAATTGGTTGATCAATTTACTAGAAAATTTTAAATTTCAAAGCTAATTAAGGGCATGATGTATATAATGTGTTGATGATGTTTTAAAAATCTAGTTAGAGTAAATAAAAATATTTACTGCAAAATATATGTTAATATCTAAGAAAAAAAGTTAAGTAAGATAAATTATAAGATTGTATGGTTGGGAAAACTGGCCATAATAAATACTGCATTAATAAATCTTGTAAATAAATGTTTAAAGTAAATTTTAAAAGTAATAACTTAAAGTTGAATAAATAGACTATTTAATAATAATAATAATTATATTTAATAATTCTACTTAAAAAATCATTTGATTAAAAGTTGTAATATAGGAGAAAAGTGCATATTCGATTTTATAATATTAAATTAGTTATTCTAAATTTTGCTATAATATTATTTTTATGTAATATTTTGTAAATTAAATCATTTATTTTATTTTCAGTTAAATTATGAGCATTTCATTTATCTTTGTAAATCATGTGATGTGTAGATATTCACACGTGCTTGTGGAGTTTTTGTAGTAAAGTTGCAAAACCGTTTTAGAATTTTAATTTAAGATTTAAAAAATAGTATATTTGTCTATCCCAGAATAAAAATAATATTAACTGTTATAAATATTAAGTTGGGTTTTTTTTTAAATGAATGTAATAAGTAAAAATTAGATTTTTATTTTGAAAAATAAGTATGTTTTAATTAAAAGAAGGCTAAAAGTAATAATCAATATTATGATATAATTTTTAAATGTTATTTTAAAGTGTTTGGTAGGTATAAATATAATATGAAAATTAATTAAGAATTAGATAATATAATAAATAATAAATATTTAGTAAATTATTATTTAATTTTAACACTGTATTGTTGGCCAGGGAAATAAGTAGATCATTGTTTAGTTCAACCAATCAAATGTGTGAATTGTTTAGGTATAAAACAGGTGCACAACTATTTTTCAGGGTACTACTATTAATACTATTGTTGTTATTGTTAATACAACTTCAGTTAACTAAGTGTACCAGTTAATAGTCAATTTTCTTTATTTTTAAATTCTAAAGAAAGTACAGTAATTCATTATTAAAAGATCGTATAATACTGAGATGCTAGGCTAAAATGTAAGTAATTCCTTACCTATCATTTTATTAAAATTAATTTTAATGTCAAGCTAAACATGAATAAATCATCATTAAATTTAAATTTACATATAAAAATGTCGAATTATTATTTTTCTATTAGGCACATAATTTTGCCTATATTAATTGGTCATATTAATTTACTATTGAATTTAGCAAATTGGACTTCACAGAGGAGGTTTCTAAAAATCCACTGGAAATTAAAATTAAAGAAATATGAAAATATCTTTATTCAAATGATTTATTTAAAATAAGTTAGTAAACTTTAAAAAAAAAAAACTTTATTTGATCAAAGAATTATTTTTTAAGATGCTGTAATATTTCTTTATGAAGAAATATTGAATAATAGATTTTAAAACTATTATAATAATGTTAAAGATATAAAAAAATTAAGATCGTTAGCAGAATGCTTCATATCATATTAAATAAAAATCTGTAAAAATAAGTTAGTTATTTTATGCTGGTCATACAAAAGATTTTTTGAAAATTATTTATAGAAAATATTTTAAACTACGTAATAAATACTGAAGAATGCTAAGTTTTGTTGCTGTTTCAAGAAATACAAAGCGATGGGAAATCTGAGTAAAAGATAGTAGAACTTTGGAAATTATTTTGTCATATAATATTGAAAATACATTTAATAATTAATGTTTTAAAATAAGAAGAACCATGAACTATTTGTAAAAACTTTAAAGGCAGATCCATAGTGATTTATAAAGCAATCTGTATATTTTACAAGTCAACTTACCTTTGTTTTCATTTTATTTTTTAAAAATGTTGCCATACCTGTTGTTAAAGTGGAACCATCAGAGCATGTGAGTCAGTAAAAGTTTTGTTAATAAGTGCTGTACCAGGAGAAAAAGACACTTTCTTTAATGAACTTTTTATTGATGGAAATTGTAAATATGTTTTTAAATTATTTCTTTTACTGAAAAAAATTAATATTAATGCTTATTCACAGTATAGAAATAGGGAAGGAACATAAAAACATTAAACTATTTACTAACCTAGTGATTAGATTCTTATTAAAAATCTTTAATAATTTTTTTTTAAGAAAACTTACTATTTAAACCATCAAACATCACATGATCACCATCTCTATAGTAGCACATAATTTGTTATACACTACTGTATGGGGAGTTTTGCCTTTGTTTAAAACGTAATATTATTTTTAAAGTATGATAATGTGGAATAAATGATAATATGTAATGTTTTATTTAGTTCGTGATCCAGAAATATCAATTAAGTAATCGTCAGTGGAGACATATTATGTAAGAATATTGATAATTTTATAATGTATTTTATTATTTTTTTAGTGTGGATGTATGAGAACATATATGAAAAACATGATGGATACACACAGCTTATAATTTATTTATTCATTTTAAAAATATGCATACTTTTATTTATATTATAAGTATATTTTAATATAAGAGAAATACAAGTATATGATTCTATTATAACTGAACTTAGTGTTTATTTTAAGTGAGTAAGGTAGTAAAGTGGTATATTGATACTGATTGTTTATATTTTTGGATTTAAGAGTTATCAAAGAATGAAGTAATATTTTTTTTATTGAGCAGTTAGATTGTTATTTATATGTGGATTTATTTATTGTTATAGAAATGTGGGAAGGAATTTAGTGATGTAGAGTGATAGATCTCTAATGATAATAGCTTGGTAGTAAGTTAAATAAAACCGAGGTAATATTTTATGTAGGATTTATTTATATTGGAATAAGAGTAGTCAATAATAATGATTATGCAAATGTAGATACCTTAGCCCTATAGCTTGTATATGTTCATGGTAGTGTTTATGTGTGTTGAAGTTGAATGTTCCATAGAGCTGAATCAATAGCCTGGACATTATATTCAGTAGTAGAGGTTATTAGACAAAAAAGTCATACCTCATTTATTATACACTGTTACCATGATGATTATTTGATAGAGATATTATTGAATTAAAACTCTAGTTTATTCCATATATTTTCCTGTTTATTTACTATCAAATTTTCTCAGATTGCATCATGAAGGATGGTATTTAAAGTATGAAATCATGAATAAGTTTGAAGTGCGGAATTGTTATTGAAGAAGATAAGATAGGTTATATTATTTATAGTAAAGATAGAAATAAATGCAAAGATTACAAGAATATAATTTGTCAGTAAAGAATCATAAAACTTTTCATATTTGAAATTTATTGATATTTATTTGAAATGAATAAATGATAATTAAAGTGGGTTTATAAAGATGTTGTTTAATTATTAAGTTTTTGAAAGACTTAATTATGATGCATATTTTTACAAGTAAAGGGATAAAACTAAATCGTGTTTTTGAAGAATATGAGTAATCATAAGTTTGTACAAGTTATTCTATAATAACAATACATCAGTACATACATTTTATTTAACATTAAAATTAATGATTAGTAAGCAGTCTAGGTTAATTGGTATGATATTAATTAAAGTTCTTCACAGTATTAATAAGTTAGGAATGACTATATGGAATAGTACAATTATTTTGAAAATAACTAAATAACAATAATAAATGCATATTGAATTAATTAGCTTATCTTGTATTTTTTTAAAACTTACTGACTTAATGAAACTTAACGGAAATATAATAGAGATACTATGATAATATTTTTAATAATAGATATTTTTTATTTATAAATAATTTTATTGAAAAACCATATGTAATAATGATACAATTGTAAATCAAAAATAATAGTTATCCATGTTAGTCAGGCAACCAAATGTTCTGATGAGGTTACTGGTGTTGTTAATCCAGCTTAATCAGGCTCCACGTGTTGTCAAATAAAAATCTGGAAGAGATTATTCTGTCCTTATGGTGAAATTCCTTTAGCTTGGAAATGAATGTGTCTTCAGGCTTGGGATGAGGAAAGGTAAATTTGTTGCGACATCTGGCCATCCAGATGGAATAAGTGAGAAAGGTTGAGAGTCTTGTGGTGACATAATCCCTGGACAGGAAGCAGCATTTAATATTTAAGATTTTGTTCAGGGAAATGTGGCAGTGGTAAGTAATGAAAGTTCTGATTTTGTCATATGCTGGGCAATCATTTATCATATGATCAAAGGTTTCACAGGTTCTATGGCAGTTATGACACATAGGATCTATATTCTTGAGGAATCTCCTGTAGTGTAGAAACCAGTTTGTCTGGAGTGAATTCAGGTTGATTTTTATGAGAAAGTCCAGGAACCTTGGCTCCAGCTTGAGATGCTTGAAAAACCTGGTGACCATGTGATTGTTACCACCGAGGTAAGGAATGGTAGAGTTTTGTGTGGGAAATAGCAGGCCATGAGCATCCCAAATGGAGATTTTTTGTCTGAATACTAGGGTAGAGTGGCCATTGTGAGCGAAAAGGTAGTCAAGTATCTGATTTAGCCAGCTTATCATTGAAGGTGGAGGTCTGTCTGATGGAATGACTGGTTGTTCCGCTACAATCTGGGGAAATTTCTTTTGTAGGATGTGGATCAGAGAGTGGCACTTTTGGTAGTATATAGAAAATGTTGCATGCAACGACATACCATTATTTTTACTATGTCACTGCATGCGTTCAATTCCTATGGCCGCTGTTTTACCATTCTACAACAGCCGTGCACAGATTCGTTTGATTTTTGTATTGAAAGTCTTTGTCATGTTAATTATGGGTAGATAGTAGCTAATCTTTGCCATTACCTTGATATTGAGGAGAGAGATTTTCCCTTGCAGTGATAAATAAACCTTGGCAAGGTTTTTAACTGTGTTGGTGGTGGCTTCAATGATGGAATTCTGTATTTGTATCGACATGGCTTGCAGTGACTTGTATATGGGAAACCCCAAAAAGTTTTGGGGGTCTGCTGAGAAAGGCGATGATATCTTCTTGCCGGTGTTGATTTTCCAGGCCGATGACTTGTTGAGGTTGAAGGAAAGTTTGGAGGATTCGGAAAATTTTTTGATTATTTGTATGAGAGGTTTTAGATATTTTTGGGAGGGTAAGGTGACAAGGACATCATCCATGTAGGCAAATGCTTTACAGTGTTTATTCTGTATTCCATATTTTATTTTATTTAATCTATTTTTTTTTTGAAAGTACATAAATGGGAGTAAACTAAGTTCATGAATGTTGTAAATAATGTACATATTTTATTGTTGAGTTTGTTAATAAAATTTGTTAAGTTTGTTTTATACTTTGGCGTTGACTCAATTTCTCCACATCCCAGTTACATAATCACAGATAATTTGAACTAAGATATAATATTTGCACAACATAAATAAAACTATTATTTAAGAATTATAATATTTTCTTGATATGATTTTCTTTAAGAAACTTCATTTATTGTATCATTATTATGGTCATAGAATAACTATAAAATATTTACACAGAATTATAGTATTATTTTGGTTGCCACATATTTTCAGATTATAAGATCATACCACATCTTTATTTAAGATGCCATAGGGATAATAAAAATTACATTATATTATTATTATTTATTATACATGATTAATATTACAATAAGAAAAGAGATGAGATTAAAGTATACATTGAAGACTATTATTATTAATTAATTATTATTAGTATTAGTCAGATGTAGTTAGGAATGATATTAAATCCCTTATCATGCTTGATTACAACAATTATAATTGTTTTAGAATTATTTTAAAAGAACCTGAGATTATTTGAGTTAAATCATTTTGATAAAGATATTAAGATTTATTCATTAGGAATAATTTTACTTAATTAATTATTATTGAAGATGTAGGAATGCTATAGATTTATTATTAGAGATAATAGGAGGATAGTATCCGTATGCCATTGAGGTAGTATCCTATGAGATATTAGCTCAATGTATTCATCTTGCCATTTGTAAACTCACTTCATAGTCTCATGATTTTTCTTAGATATTTATTTATTTAATTTAGGAAACAGAACTATATTATTATTTATCAGTTAAAGCTAGTTTAGTGATTTATAGTATTAAAAAATATATTATTATTGATTGGATACATTTTAGATGAACATGATTATTTATCTGAGCCAGATCAATTTATTATTATTACATATTTCTTGAAAGTGAGGGTACAATATGTATATGTTACAACATTGTGGACAGATGAATTATATTGGATATTTGACCATCATAGTAAGCTCTAATAATTTTTTATGTTATTTTTTATTTGTACTTTAATTTTTTTATCACTTTAAGACCATGAGGCCAAATTCGGCCAAAAGTTTACATTTTTCTTCCTGTTTTTTATCTAACTGTCAATTCTTTGAGCCACTTCCACATCACAAAGATAAGTCTAACTCACATATTTACAAATAATATATCTATTTGCTGTTCAAAAATGGAAAACATAAAATAAATTCTGTTTAACAAAATATCCATAACAGTTTACAGATATTTTCGATTAAATACCTACAATTGAATTTGATCATATTATGTGCTAATTGTAACCATACTTTGTTTTTTTTATTTATTTGTAAACTCTTTATGTAATTTTAAATTTTTTATTCACCCTGGTCAAAATATTGAGAAGAGTTTGTTGGAACTTTTGTCACGTAAGTCAATATCGTTTACCGCATAGGGGTGTCAGCGGTGGTTCTGCGTCCGCCTAAGTGTCAAATGATGTCATAGAGCGTCTACTTAAATAGCACCAATGTTTCAACATATTTGTATATGTGTACGAACGTGTATGCGTATGTATATAAAACCAAAATTACCCACTCCTAATATCCATTTGCACCATCTCAAAAAAATATTTTTTTTTTGGCTCTTACTGATTTTATTATGCCGATAAATGATTTTGTCCATTTCTCAGTAACGCGATGGTCACAAACAAAGCCTTTAGTTAAAGTAAACGTGAAGAACATTTTTTTTCTTGCATGTATATAATTTGCAAGCCAATCTAGGTGTTCATTAAATCAGGAATAAATGTGTATAAAATATTACATTTAATAAAATAAATTGGCACTAAGAAATAACAGTATAGATTTTTTTTTAAAATAAGTATTACTTAATAAGGGATTTTAAAATTTACATTTTTACATTTATCTAAAAATAGAAAGATATTTAAATTTAGGCACAGTTGTTTTACAAAAGAAAAATCTAATAAAACTTTTCTATTATTTTTTACATTTTATTATTCAGCAATTGCTAATGTTTAAGTCACTGGTCTGTGAAGATTTTTTTCGTTTGTTCTGAGAATCAAAATAGACATCTAAAGATTAAAGTGAGCTAAAAATTACTGACTGAATCTTAGAGAGGATCTACATCTTTCTTTGAAAATTGTGGCTAGTGCTGTGTTACGCATTTGACGTAATCTTTTATCAACTTTTCAATAGAAGTCTCATTATTTTGATGAGATCCTTACTGATCCTTCAATTAAAGAAGATGAAAGTTATCTATTAAAAATCTTCCAAAAAGTTTTGAAGCTTTTAAACTTTAAATAATTTTATTCTAAACTTTGATAAGTTTATGCAACGGAAGGACAAAATAAAATAGATTCCAAAGTATAAAATGCTGTAAAGCAAATTTCAAAATATATTTTGAATTTAAATAGTCAAAATAAAAGTCATAGATCACATGGCCCTATATATTTTGAATTTGTTTCTACTTGACATATGATATACACTTATATATTTGTTACATAAAATAATACACATATACACAGATGGCGGTATTGGATTTCTTAACCATATGGGGTGATTTAATATTTGTATATTTATTTCAGTATAGCGTTATGCACTGGGATTATTTTCTATAAGCAATAGTATAATAGTAATTGTGACTATATTTATGAGTATGTGTCAAACTCGCACATAAACATATATATATATATATATATATATATATATATATATATAAACAATAGTATAATAATAGTGATTATATTTATGAGTGTGTGTCAAACGCGCACATAAGTATTTTTAATAACCATAGTATAATAGTAATAGTGATTATATTTAAGAGAGGGTGTCAAATTTAAATATTTTCATAATTACCGTTACCAAACACAACACAACCTCAATGAAATAAACGAAACCCTTATAATGCAGTTGTGTTCTATGAAGTTAAATGCGTATATCGCCAACAGTATTAAGATATTAGATATATGTTCTATATGGTAAATATAATGGCAGTTGCATTATATAAATTTCTCAGAATTATAAAATCTATTTTGATAATATGGGATATGTAAATTTACACATTATAAATATTATGTTTCAAATAAATAATACTTCAAAACTATGAGACAACATGTATATATCATCATCATCATCAACCATTATCAATCCACTGCAGGATGAAGATCTCTCTCCAAGTTTAATCCATCTTCTCCGATCTTTAGCTTCTCTTCTCCACAACACCCCTGCACATTTTCTTATTTCATCCATCCATCTCACATGTGGTCTCTTTCTGGGTCTTTTACAATCTCTTGGAATCCAGTTTAAAATTTCAATGTATATATATATTAAGCACTACGTGGTATTTGAATACCATGCCACACACTAGGCAGCCATTTTAACATTCTACCCACAATCTTGTTCAAAGAATTTAGTGTGTATAAGTAGTTATTACCCTAAGCTTCGAGTATGTATATTTATGAGCAAAGGCCGAAGCCCCTCTCAAGCTCCAATCTTATCCATTTAATAAGAATTATATGTCTCGAAAGCGCAAACAAAAGTTCCAATGGATACTCTTTGGGTATTTTATCCTAACTAGCTCAATCTTGAGGGTCTGGGAAAACAATGTTTATTGGGAGAACAAAGCTATGGATGATCTCATTAAGAGACACCTTATATATTTAAATATAATTTCTATCTAAATCCAATCCTATTACAATAGCCCAACAGTCAACAGAAACCCAGAATGTAAATAATATATATAAGTGGTAATTAATTCTAAGATTTATTAGCACGTGCACACATATATTAATATCTTAAACATATAATTTATTTATTCCGTTACATATATATATATAATTCTTACACATATTAACGAAAGCGTGTGATTACACATCAGAGTTAAACAATTTAATAAATTATTAATTTGCTTTATTCAAATTGAAATAACACTTGTTTCTTTAGCCATTATTAAATGTTCATTTAAGGCAGATTAAGAAAGATCAAAGTTACCTCTTAAGACCGAATGTTCATGTGGCTGAGGCTAATAATCTGTAAGCTTACAGCATAGAGAAGATGTTGATTTTAACGAAAGTTGCTGGTCTGAATGATGGTGATAAGCTCTGAAATATTCTGGCCAAAACAATCCCTATTAGAATTTAAGTAGATGAGTTTAGCTTGATTGTGAGAGGATCTGGTTGTTAGAGTTTCGTGGCCATTACGCTTGGTTGACTAAACGGCAAATCCATAAATAAAGTTCAGGCGGGTTCCACAATAGCTGTCCATTGAGCGGTCTGACGAACCTAGATGATTTTTTTTACCCCCGCATGTATATGGAGTACATTATGAATAAAATTCTTAATTAATACTTAGGTTGATCAGTTTATACGTCTTTCTCTGCTTCTCTCTATCACTTCACGGCCTTTTCTCTCATTTTTAAAATCATCACTAAAATCACTGAGAACAAAAATAGTTCTATTCATTAGTGCTCTTTAACCTCACTTTTCTTTTCTATTCTTACACCGATGGTCCGATCTCAAGAATGCTTTTTCTTTCATTGTTCTAAAAATATGCTCGACCAGTTCTAAGAATTCCGGTAGACAGTCATTAACTGGAACTGCCCGCGGCACAACTTTCCATTCTATTGATTATTTCTCAGCCTTATAAGTTTAATGGGTTTTGCATAAGAAACACGTGTTATCAATGGCATTTAAAATCTATCTTACGATATTCATAATGAAATATCTATTTAAAACACATCTATCTTACGATATTCATAACGAAATATCTATTTAAAACACAAATGAATAAAAAAAAATAACGCAACTCTACATATAATCGATTCTCACATATAAATATATAAGTAATTTTCACCCATTATATTAACACATACAGCGAATACATATACATTCATACCTTTAATTGATTAATGTACTCATTCATACTCTTGTGTAACAGGGTTCGAATGACTATTTGTAAATTTTACCACATCGACCTATTTGATTCGCAACAACACTGGCAATTAAACCTGTATTCGAACCCAGCTACTGTTACAATATATATATATATATATATATGCCATTTTTACTGTTATATTTAGTGTATAGACAATAAACTGAAGCATCATTGACATTCTAGAAGTTTATACTAATGAAATATGAATGTCTTATGAAGTCATAATTTGATCATTAATTAATAGCCATTGATAATTGTTTAGAATATCTAGGAGATAGATTTCCATTATTTGCTCATACATGCATTAGTACCTAAAAAGTAATAATTTTATCAATATATAGTAATGTAAAATTTAAATATTAAAACAAAGTCTAAATATAAAATTTAATAAGAATTATTGTACCAAGTATACTTTCAATGTTTTCATATCATAGCCATGGTTAGTTTTCTGAGAACATTTTTTTTTGCTGATTTGAATGCTATTTGATTTTTGGTTCATTTCACATTTATTTTGCGTAATAAACCACACCCCTTTTGTTATATGTTTACAATCATTTATTTATCCACACATAATTTTAACAACACCCAGAACTATGGTTATGTTTCCTTTCTTGATTATGGAAGACTCGTGAATAAACAACTTTGAATATTATATTCTCATGACATATATATAGATAGTCTTTTTGGCTGCAGTTTACAGCATAGATCACATTGGGGCAGTCCGATGTTAGAATTTTGTTCTCTATGTTGTTAATAAGCTTGTTTAAGTTTATGGTGGTTCTGAATCTGACATTAACTTTGTATAATCAAATTTGTGCTATTTTATTACATGTACATGATAAATATGGTAGAACAATTCAACTTTTATTATTTCAACAATCAACTGTTTTATTAATTATTTTGGTTTTGAATTGCTCATATATCTACTTACTTGCAACCTGTAATAATTAGCTTTTATCAAGTCAGCCATGCAATGTTGAATGTACTCAGTTTTATCGAATTTATATCAATATAAATTATAATTGCAGTATAAGAAGTTTTTTTTAACCTTGCAAATTTATGTGGTGTAGGTACTTTTGATTTTATGTCTATATATTCTCTGATATGGTAAGAGGGGGGGGGGTATAATCATTTTATATTGGAATGCATAATGTGTCCACTTTAATTTTAATCCAGATATTGAAGTTAATTATTTTCTTTTAGTTCAACTGTTCTATTTATTCTTGAATTTATATTCAAATCTTTAAACATGTAATTGACTTTGTTTTGAGATGTAAATCATTGATTATATTATATTATAAATTTAAAATGACATAAAAAAACTACTTTGATTATGTAATCATAATAACTATAAGCTTATTATAACTAAAGCAAAATGTGATCATTCAAATCTGATGAAGTTTTATATTGCTTCCTGCCAATTTAACAGGTTAAACCTTTTGCAAAGTGCCTTTTTCTGACAATTTTTGTAACCTTCGTTTTTAGCATTAAATCATTATTCTATATAAGAATTCCAAAATTGGATTTAATTTGGTAGAAATATATGTTTACAAGTGAAAAAAACATTCTAAATAGAAGATTATATAATGAGAATATATATATATATATATATATATATATATATATATATATATTGTAACCATATATTTTAGTAGAAAATATATTAATTGATGTAACTTATATAAAAATTTCTCTTTCTTCTCTTGGTGATTTGGTTGGCTTGATTCGCATTTGAACAGATTACTCTCTTATATTATTTTAATAAATTTAAATTTGCTTCTTTCCATATGCTAACTTATATCAAAATGTTTAACTTTTTAAAATTTTACAACATATTAAAATTTGGTAAAATATTATTAAAAATAATATTTTGTTTTTATTTATTTAAAGTAATCTTAAATTATTATTTCTATTGAATTAAAATAAAACCATTTGTTCAATTAAAATAAATTATTAAATAAATACAGCAATTACGTATGCGTCTCAATGTAATAAAAGAAAAGAGCGCGAATTTCTAGGAGAATATCGTCTGTTAGTTTGTCTTTTGGTGGGAAGAAGAACAGAAACGGTAAAGGCAAATGGTGTAAAATTTGCTGAGCTGATTTTGAAACCGTTAATAAGTAAATAGACTACCACAAAATTTGCTATAAACATAAAATAACTTAGTGGTATCTAATTAAGATGGATCACTAAAACTTAAAGATCTTTTCAAGTCGTTCGGCCAACTGAATCAAATCACCGTAGCGTTTTCCAATATCGCATTTTTGAAATGTCGGAGCTTCCCAGTTTGAAAGAATTAAATACAAGAATTTGGTATGTTTTGAAATATTTATTATTCTACAATTTGGAAAATTTGAATCAGTGTTTTAATTACAGAAGTTTTATTAAAATGAAAATTTGTTTTTTAAAAAGAAAAAAGTTTAAGTTAAAATAAAGTAAAGCGTTAAATTTGTCAAAATCTTTTAATATTTCCGTTCTTTAATTCTAATAAAATATATTATTGATTGATAATTAATTTTATAATGCCAGTAATAATTGCTAGTTAATTTGTTTAACATTTGGATTATAAACATTCTTTAAATAATTAAACAAAGCTATTTTATAATTGTATCGTCAGTTTAAAATGAATAAAGTAATTACTGTAATTGGTTATTCCTGGATTAACGCAATGGATAAATAAATACTTGCATGGATAGGATAAACTTGGAACACTTTTGATAGAGAGATGTAGGGATTAATAACTTTATGAAAAACATTTTCATTTAAATTCTGTGTATCCTGTTTTAAAATTGTTTCATGTTTGGAGAGCCACGCAAATCGTTAATCTAATATTGCTTTAATAACTAATCAAATGGATATAATTGCATGTATGGAATTTAACTACAGTTATAGCTATTACCTCATATACTTATTATTCTACACATTGTACATGGATTCCACGGATCACATTAGGAGTTACAAAATGCTATACAATCCAATTTGTGATACACATCTGCTAAAATTCATGTATTTGAACTATAAAATGCTTTACATTTAGTTTTATCACACACACACACCGTTAAATGTTATATGTTAATGAATAATACATTTATTTAATTTTATCGTTATATGAACTCGCATATGAAGTTCATAAGTTATATTTGTTAGATTTAAATTAATAAAGGTTGAATAAAATATTTATTCAAAAGAATAGCGCTTACGGAGAAAGCTTAAACAGTACTTAATGAATTCATGAGATATACCAATCTTTATGAGATATTTTGTGAGTCTTTCCAGATTTATATTCCCATGCCAATATTATTTACATTATATTATACATGTTTATTTTAAGCAAGATAAGTAGTACATTAGTTGTCCTGATTATTGTAATATTTTACTAAGCAAGAACCCACATTTGCTAAAGTGTCAGCGTATTCTGAATAATCAGAAGAATTGAGGGGGATGATTTGCACTTTAATGTGAAGTAAATTATAATGTTGTTTTAGTATGTTAAAGGCTTTAATCTGTGCTGGTGGTTAATCCGCAGATTATTTTAATTGCCATTTTGTATTTTAACACATTCCTGCGCTGGTGGTTAATCCGCGGAATTGTGTGATTATACGTATGACTTTATGATAGTGTTTAAATACGCAAAACGTTAGTATTATTTAATTCCTACGTGTAGATGAATACATCCACAGGAATATGTTTGCTTCACAGATATAAGTTGGGCAAAGTATTTTAGTTAATCTGCCAAATCATCTTCTTCATTTGTAAGCATAATTTATCGGTTAGATTGATAAATGGCAACAGGACATTCTATTCAAGTACTTCATGATAATTAACTGTTGGTTAATTATTATCTACCGAAGTGTAAGTTTACATTTTCATTTTAATTAATGATTACATTATAGCTAAAACATACAAACATCATATTATTTATTATATTATTATAGGTATACAGTAGGGATTTATTGAATCTGGAAATGACGTTCAATATTTCATAAGTTAATGCTGAATTTAATAATTGTCTCAATATTCATTATATTAGATTGAAATAAGGTATGATTAGGTTTTTAAAACTATACCTATGAAATGTATTGAAGAAAGTCTATTGAAGCATCATTTATTTATTTTATTTGTTTATTTATGTTTTATTTAAAATATTGAAATTAACTATTTATTGTTCATAAAGTTTGTAAATAAAAGTTGATTTATAATTAAACTTACTGTGCCGTTGCTATGTGTCATTCATAACATCAGAAATCATAAACTTTGGATAGAGCATACATTATAGAGCATACATTGAATTACATATTATTGTCTACATGATATAAGAATTTATTAATATTTTGAGAAAACATTAAGATGCTTTTCGTCTTTGGTAGTATATGATTGGTAAGGTACAATAAAATCCCATTTACCTTTTCCATCATTGTGGCTTTGCGTAGTTGATTCTAGTATAAAATACAAATTAATTATTAAACTTGTGAACAGATTTATTCAATAATGATATGATTAAATATATTTACCTAACATTTTTAAATTTTCATTCGTCAATACAATAAGAGTCTCAATGATATATTAAATTATAAAAGAACCCAATTATTCATGTTTATTAATTGCAAAGCTTTACCTGGACTAGCATCTGTCTTAGAAATCATATAGATGATTTAAAATTTCATAATCTTATGTGGTTCCACAAATTACGCTATCTTGTACATGGTCGGCCATAGGGTCGCATACCATAAAAATCGCAAATTGAGGTTTAAAAGTGATAAAATTGCACTTATAATTTGTTTAATATGTTTTATAATAATACTATGATAGGTCTTCGCGGTATACCCTGGCTGCGATCAAATAAATTATAAAAAGTTAGGTTAATTCATTAATTTTGTCTGTAGTAAATTGCCCCAGATGTTGATTGTGGTCTTTTGTGCATAAAATAAATAGTATGATATGCTTTTGGATATAGCTCTTAATAGCTGATAATGTGCAATGAGAGTTGATCAGTGACCAAGGTTGTAATTCCTAGTGCACTTACGTTACGTAGTTGAGATTACACAATTTACGGTTACAATTTATAGTGCCGCAACAAGTACGGCATGATGATGGGTAGTTGGAGGGGTGATGGAAGGTTGGTTACCACCTTTGTGAGCCATCAGGGTGGACGGCTCCGGGGATTTTGGTTACAATATATATATATATATTCATTAGTCAATATTGGACAGACTAAAAACCAAGTAAGTGACTAAAAAAAATCAACAAAATCTTTTTTTAATCTCAAATTTATTTTTAAATGTGAACAAATAAATGTTTATCTCCGATAAATCTATAAAATTCTACTTTAAAATATTAAAACTGCTTTATAATATTTCCAATATACTAAAAACTTATAGTGTTAGTTATGATGTTTCACATTCTGTTTCACAAGTAGAGATGTTTCTAGGCCATAGTTTTTTTTTTTTTTTACAACTACACTAGCATTTATTATTTTCTGTTTTCAAAATTGAAGCATATACATATAAAATAAAAATAAAACAAATACTTTTGGTATTCAATAATTATTATAAAATTATTTTGTAAAAATAATCATAAATCTTTAATTTACTTTTTTCTATTTCAAAAATATTCTCCATTAATATTCCAAATGCTTTTAAAATTAAAAAAGAAAGTGATGAAGCATATAGAAGCTGAATTAAAATTACTTTGACTTTGCTGCTATTCAAAAATTTAAGCATAAATGCATTTGAAATCTCTGAAATATTGGTATATAGAATTAATCATGTTATAGCCTGCACATATATGACAATCAACTTGGAGTGCAATAGGGAGTTTTAGTTTGGATGGGTGATACAGGGCCCATGAATTCATTCCCAGATTTTCTTCATTTTTGTTGTAAGATATTCTTTAAATTGTAGCTTTGTGATAAACCAGGAAAGTGCATGTAAAGCTGATGTATATGATGTGCAAGCTTGATTAATGTAATCTGTGTATGCAACTCATTAACCAATGCCAGAAGTCAGGAAAGTGGAAATAAACTATATGGCAGATGTTGGATATCAAATCATACTATACAAAAAAGTGAGGCACCTTCTGACTGGATCAAGTTCTATTGTTCCAATTTTCACAACATAATATATGTTTCAGAGAATAAGAATTCTGTTGTATATGGGAGGAGAAGAATCAAATTGTTTTATTCACATTAATGTCTGTGATATATAATTCATCAAGATTCAGGATAAGATATTATCTGGAGTATTCAGAGACAGAAGTAGGATTAAGGTCAAATTCAATTACGTGATGTAGCATTGGTGAGTAAAAGTAAGAATTGATGAATGAGGCATGTCATTTATTATGAATGATGATGAAGTTAGAAGACAGAAAGCTTTGTTCACTATTAAAGGGAAAAATTATTAGATGAAATCATTTTGACATTAATGAATGATAATCAAGGATAAAATCCCCCATTAGACAAGCAAAAAGTTAATTGTCAGAATAGTGGTTGAAATAACAGTAAAACCAGGAGAGATATAAAAAAATATAATATTTAGTTTTATATGACTGTGAAATATGGTGATTAAAATATTCAAGTATATGTAAAGAATCTTGAATTATGAGAATAACAATTCATGAATGTGATAACAAAACCAGATTTAGCTGATCTTGAAGATGTGTCCCTGGAGCAAACACAGATATCCTGCCTATTAAAATAAGCAGTGGAGTTAATATGGGATCCATGATACATTTTTGTCTTAAGAAATCCAAGCACATGATGTTGTATATTGCTTATCTACTTTTTTATTTGAAAAAAGTTTAGATACCCTGTTGATATCTCAAACATTAAGTGCTGTAATTTTTAGTTTCATTTATCAGAGGGTTTTAGGTGATCAATTCTAGTCATCAGACAGAGTTGTGTAAACTCTAATGTTTTCAGAAGGGTCTGATTACATAATGACAGTTGATCCATAGATAACAAGGGTTTCAACTCAGCTGGAGAATGCATTTGTTGTTTGATAAGAGGTGGGAATAGATTGATCTATGGAGTCATATAAGAAACATTGAATTTTCATAAGAGTATGTCTGGTTTCTACAGAGGCCATGGTTTTCATTAACAAGTCAATCCCATGATCTGTTTTTGATTTTTTAAATTGCTGAGACTTTTTGTGAAATCCATACTTTTCTTGTAGTTTCATTAGAAATGTGGGGAGAAGAAGAGGCTGGTGTATATGGAAAACTTGGTGTGTATTGAGGTATTATCATGATCAGTATAGGCATGATGTGTCTGATTGTAGTTAATAGATTCTGGGGAGAGGGGTTATAATCTTAGTTGTGACAGAACTAGCTTCACTATAGAAATTGACTTGGCAAGATTATCATTAACTGCCTCATGGATTGTCAAATTAATAGGTAGTAAATCAAGATTAAGTATGGGTGAGTGTATAGGGTAGGTAGTATGTGTATGGATAAACTGTTGACTAGTAATTTATATAAATTGTGGAAGGATTTGCTATTGGACCATTTTTAGTTGACTTGGGGATTTAGGTGATCTGCTGGTTCTCTTGAATGTGAAGTCTGAAGATCAGCACAATATGTCATCTAAATGACCCCACTGGCAACAGGAGTAGCACTGGTGTTTCCATCCACTGATATTTAGGTATAGGGTCTTCTTTATCAAGGATAATAGTCAGAATTATGTTTGTATCAATGTCATGGTGCAATTGTAATTTGAAATCATACCTATAAATAGCGATGGGTATAAGGGTATCCTTTAACTATATGTGTTGAAAAGCTATAATTTTTCAAATGGTTGCATTGTTCACTGGAAATCTTGAAGGGTGTATTCCAAGATGGTGCTTTTGAAGAACCCTGTGATAGAGATGTAGAAATTTGGATCTACTTTAATTAAGACAAAGATTTCAAGTGATTTATTTGTGCTTGAAATCGGACTCACTGTATGGTCTGATAAAACCTGATTATTAAATACCTGGTATTTGAATGTTTTCAGCAATATGTGCAATGGTATTTCACAGCCTATGTAAGGATATTGTGTCAAATAATAACTGCTTAGGAATTTATATAGAGCAACATCAATACCTGTAGCAGATAGAATTATGGACAGAGAAGAAAAAAAATCTTTTAAAAATTGCAAATAATCTTCTTGAGATCGAATTGTTTAACTTTTCATTGATTATGATAAGAGTAACTGTGTTCCAAACTGTAGAAGGGGGGATTGGGCTTCTTGGGTATTAAGATCCAGATTCCTGATGTTACCATTGCTGGTTTTTTAATGTGGAACTGATTTGGGAATAATTGAATTATTATTACATTTGTTATTAAGAACTATTGGACTATTCTTAATTTTGCTATTGATATTGATATGTTGAGGGTTATTTTTAGTAACATTAGCATATGCTTCTATTATTTTTGAACTTTGTAACACAGTGTTAGTGAAATTGGTGGAACCACCTGGTCATGTGATAACTCAGTCATCATATTATATAACAAATTATCATTAGACAAATTCCTTATTTTAAAAATTTTGAATGACAAATTTAAATAAATTTAATAAGTTAGCAAGTGATTGAAGGCAAATAATTGCAATAAGAGATAAGTATTTTAACCTGTCAAATGAAGGTTTTAAATAAATTTAAGTAAATAAAACTGCAGTTTTTTTACCTGGGTTGTTGACAGCTGCAGAGCTGCTGTTGCTTGTTCTTTATCTTCTCCTTCTCTTCCTTCTTTTTCTCATAGTTATTTAATGGAACACAATTCTAAAGTTCAAGGTTCAGCAATTCCAGGATTTTTTTTATTTTAGAAGTACAAATTTTGATGAATATTTTTTATCCAAAGGCAATCCAGATGATATAAACACAAGAACACCTTGATAGAATTTTCTACAGTTTAAAAGTTGAACTTTCAATGGAAATTATTGTTTTATAAAAAAGTTATCTATGCAATTTGTAATAGTATTTCTATTTTTATATATTTATATTCAGTCTCAGTGATTGGGTGTGAAAATGTTATAAGTCATCAATTATCAAAAAATTATCTATGTGACATTTTAGAAGTTTTTTTGGGGTTTATTTAAAGTTATTCGGTCATAAGATATCAATTCCTTTGTCATTAAATGACAAAGATCAAAGAAGAATAAATGTTATTTTTTTATAATACAAGAAGTTAAAAATCTCACAACAAATTATCCTCAAAAATTATTGGAAGATATCCAAAATTATGTTGCAAAGATGAAAAAAATATTTTTTTTCTGCTTGCTAAGACATGTCACCTTTTTAATAATAATTATAGTGCAGTGGTAATTAAAATAAAATTCTAAAGTATATAATTATTTTTGAAAACAAAAAATCTATTACTATCAGTCTAGAAAAACATGGTTTGATAAATTATTATATGTAGTGAAACAAGCATCTCTTTAAAAACACTTTAACTAAAAATAATTTTACAATATTAGCAAATAAGGTATAATTGGATAATGAAATCTATTAAAAACTTTGAGAAAAATAGAAATGCCAATAAATTTTACTCAAATCACTGCTTGACAAATTTAATAATATATATGTTATAACCTATAGAATGAAATGATGCAATGAACAGCCAAAGCAGTCCATCCAATAAGCAAAAAAAAATAACCATAAGCTAATTAAACAATTAACTTAGCAAAAAGCATTAGGCTAGCTTTTATTTGCTGTTGAAGACAAATAAACAAATGCAATCAGGAGAAAAAACAGTTCTGATACTCTATCTTTCTAAATAACTCTTAAATCTTATGAACAGAAACTCATAGAGTTAGATTACTTCAAGTATTCTTAATCAAACATCTCTTCTTAAGCATATCCAGTTTTTAATCAAAATAAATTTTTGATTGAACAAATCAGATTTAAGTTTCTTAAATCAAATAAATCTTATAATCAAAATAATTATTTCTTTAAATAATTCAAATTTTTAGGCAACTAATACTTTTTTAAAATAATATTATATTTCAGACAAATAATTCATTCTTAAAATACTTTTATTGCTTAGAGTTATTACTATAATAAATTTCTTAATAATCCAATACAATTTTATTTCTTTATATGTTCTTATAGCAACAATGAATGTAATCCTAGTGACAACCTTAATAATAAAATATGATCTTCTTTTAAAATAATATCTCAGTGCATCAAATAATTATTAATTTTAAAATCAAATTTATAGCATACTAACACAAACAGGGTGCTTCTAATCTTATACCCAAATCAAAAATAAAGTATACTTATAATCTTTATTTAAGATAAACAAAGGGGTCATATATAAAGTAATCTTATCTGTGGATGTTATTTTAACATCAGTAACATAAAATTAAATAAATTGACTTTGTTTTCAAATTTTCTTTTACTCTTACATTCTTATATCATAATAATAACAATAAAAAGTATATGTATGACTTTTTCTGACTATCTGAGAACACAGCTGATGATTGTTAGAATACAGATTTTCAAAATGATTAATAATTTAATGATTATTGACACTAATAAGTATAACAAAATAATCCTGTTATTTTAATAACAATTATAGGTTATAATTTTCCAAAGTGAAAAATAAAATTTTAAGTTACAATAGAAATAATAATAAAAATGAAAAATCAAATATTTCAACATGATTTTCTATGGATTCACTAAAGTTTTCACATTTAATAATTTCATTTAGAGTTATATAAAACCCTATAAGAAATATTTAATTATTCTAAATAGAAATAAAGCTTACCATACTTAGAGATTGATGAACATTAAAGAAGGTGTCTACATTTGAGTCACATACACAATTATATATTGAATAATAAAATATTTTATAAGATTTTAAAATACATAGAATGTGCAAACTGGGCTTATCAATAATATCAACCCATCAAAATCATTCTGAAATTATTAAGAATGCCAATATGGATATATTTGGCATCACAGAACCTTCAAATATATCAAAAGTCAGTATAAAGTCATGTTGGCATCATGCATGTCTTTAATAAAATAACATGAGCAAAACATAAGACATGGTTGATATTACACATGACTTTAATAAAATATGACATAGATAAATATCAAAGTATTGAAAAGCAAGGCAAAAATGATTGATGGAATAAACTTAGTATAATTACGTATATAAGAGAGCCATAAAGAATTATGACCTTGTCTCTAATCATAAAATATAAGAACAAACCATCAAAAAGAAGGAGATTGCCTAAAAAAGCATTTTATGTTAGATATCACTTAAAACATAAAATCTCATTGGCATGATAAAACAATCTATAAATAAAAATAGCACTATTATTTCCTATAATAACAATGAACACATTATGTGTAAAACTGATAAAATATGGCAGAAGTAGCAAAATATAGTGAAGCATATAAATTTGTGACAAACAATTTAATAATAATAAAAAATATACATCATATTCATGAATTCTTCCATACATTTATTCACATTCCAAATAACTCCATAAGGGTCAAATATTATATTCTCTAAAATATTTCATATAATTAATATTCTCAGAACTTAACATGAGATAATTATTTTAAACCATATATAAATAATTCATAGAGATGTAATTGACATAATGCATGTGTAAATAAGTCTTAACAATAAATATTTTATATTCATTTTACCAATATAAAGTTAACAGTCCTTAAGTCTTGAGTTTCCATACAATTATATATGATACAAACAAATAAAAAATCCCTGAATATGCCAAAGACCTTTTAGAATATCTGATCACTATTGAAAATTTGTATTAATAAACAGAAAAATAAAATATGAAATAAGTAAAATTTTAAACAGTGATATAACTAAAATAGCTTAAATATTTAATAACATGATGTTAACAATTTAAATTTTCAGAACAATATTATAATTATTTATTGTTTATGTTAACAATTTAAATTTTCAGAACAATATTGCAATTGCTTTAAAATGTAAAGTATTTTCAACAGAAAATATAAAATAAAATATTAAATTAACATTGAAATACTAATTTTATAACTAGAAAATATTTTTAATTAATTATATGCACATTTACAGAGAAATAAGATAATTATTTTAAAACAAATAATTAAATTTTTGGCTAAAATATAAGATTTTCTAGAATAAAAACTAGATTGTAATACTATTGAACTAGCATGTATAAACTGTATTTTTAAATAAACTAGCCCAGTGTTTTAAATCCATTTTATGGTTTATTCTATTGATAATTTCATTTAATAAAAAATATAATAGTTAAGCTAAGAATAAGTATAACTTTTCCACTATGGCATATGTAAAATTAAGTTATAGTTTAAATAATTAATGATTTATGTTTATGCACTTATAATTAAAAAGAAATTAAATAAAAAAATGTAAAAAAATATTAAAATTTATTTAGAATAGTCTGTTATAAACTAGCAAAAACTTACAATAGCAACTATAACTTAATTCAATGGCTAAAACAAATGTACTTTGATCACTATTATAATGATAACATTTGTTTACTAGAAAGTAACTATGTAATTTGTAATGTTATAAACATTACACAATCACCATGTCTTATGCTTGCTTATAACTGTTATTAAAATAGAAAAAACTCTCCATACATCATTGCCACTCAGTGCAAGCCAAAATGATCAATGGATGCCAGACGGCTTGTGCATAAACTCCCCATCAAGTACCTACACATCCAATATTCCCAGCCTAGTTTCTGGCTTGTGGTCTCAGATGCAAGGCTCCTCATTGATGAAGGCCACAAGTCAGAAACTAGTCTGGGGATATTGGATGAGTAGGCACTAGATGGGGATTTTATGCACAAGCCTTCTGTCATCCATTGATTACTCTGGCTTGAATTGAGTGACAATACTATATGGAGAGTTTTGCCTGTTCTAATTTTTAATGTACTATCACAAATAACTTAACATCAAGTCAGAAATTGAGGTTACTATATATATATATATATATGAAAAACAAGTTAAAAACTTGCTAACATTTGTATTTATGTCAACAGATGGTGTTCTACAAAAAACACCATCAAGCGTATGTTTACATAAACATCAGAGCAAGCATTCACCATCTCTAATTTTAATTCCACTTTCAGATCATGATTTCAAGCTATTTTCTATCATCAGTGAAAGGCAGGAATAAGAAACTAGATCTAAACACAAACTCTGAGCATTTATGAAACAGTTTCTATTCAGCTTGCAAGTGTGAATCTTTTAGACACGTAATGTCTTCAAACTCAGCATAGCAAGCCAGATAGCTATATGGGTCTGATATCAGTTCAGCATCACCACATAGTAGAAGCCTTTACAATATATATCATTGTTAGAAAGACTCAAAGGTACATTTATGAAAAACAAAAAACAAGTTAAAAACTTGCTAACACTTGTATTTATGTCAACAGCTGGTGTTCTACCAAAAACACCATCAAGTGTATGTTTACATAAATGTCAGAGCAAGCTTTCACTATCTCTAACTTTAATTCCACTTTCAGATCATGATTTTAAGCTATTTGCTATCATCAGTGAAAGACAGGAATAAGAATCTAGATCTAAACACAAACTCTGAGCATTTATGAAACAGTTTCTATTCATCTAGCAAACATGAATTTTTTAGACTATGTCTTCAAATTCAGCATAGCAATCCAGAACTGTTGACATAAATACAAGTGTTAGCAAGTTTTTAACTTGGTTTTTGTTTTTCATAAATGTACCTTTGAGGTCTTTCTAGCAATGATATATATATATATATATATATATATATATATATATATATATATATATATATATATATATATATATATATATATATATATATATATATATATATATATATATATATATATTGCAGAGGCTTCTACTATGTGGTGATGCTGAACTGATATCAGACCCATATAGCTATCTGGCATGCTCTGCTGAGTTTGAAGACATTACGTGTCCAAAAGATTCATGCTTGCAAGCTGAATAGAAACTGTTTCATAAACACTCAGAGTTTGTGTTTAGATCTAGTTTCTTATTCCTGTCTTTCACTGATGATAGAAAATAGCTTGAAATCATGATCTGAAAGTGGAATTAAAGTTAGAGATAGTGAATGCTTCCGCAGACGTTTATGTAAAAATACGCTTGACAGTGTTTTTGGTAAAACGCCATCTGTTGACATAAATACAAGTGTCAGCAAGTTTTTAACTTGTTTTTTGTTTTACATAAATGTACCTTTGAAGTCTTTCTAGCAATGACATATATTGCAGTGGCTTCTACTATGTGGTGATGGTGAACTGATATCAGACCCATATAGCTATCTGGCTTGCTATGCTCAGTTTGAAGACATTATGTGTGTAAAAGATTCACGCTTGCAAGCTGAATAGAAACTGTTTCATAAACGCTCAGAGTTTGTGTTTAGATCTAGTTTCTTATTCCTGTCTTTCACTGATGATAGCAAATAGTTTGAAATCATGATCTGAAACTGGAATTAAAGTTAGAGATAGTGAATGCTTGCACTGACATTTATGTAAACTTACATACTATGATGTGTGATATATATATATGGTAGAACATATCCATCTGTTGACATATATATATATATATATATATATATATATAATTTGCAAAGAATTACTTTCTTTATGTAATATTTTTATATAAATGCTTTTATATACTATGTACTAAAAAGCCCAAAATATGTATTTTTTTCAACCACATATTGTTTTTTTTTAGATTTAATTTGAAATAATAACAAGGAACATTCAAAATTTAATTAATTCATTCTGAACCCCCTATGCTTTTATTTCAAATTAAATCTAAAACCCAACTTGTGGATAAATTTAAAAAAATATTTTTGACTTTTTAGTACCTATTAACTTATTTAGATACAGACTCCACCTTTCTATTATCAACTTGGCCTTAGTGAGACTTTTATCATATTCCTGCAGACATGAATATTTTATTTTTACAATTAACTCTTTTTTATATCATGTATTGATAATCGTAACATTATTTGATACAAATGTAAGCTTTTAAATACTAACCATTCTAAAAGTTAATATTTGTCCATTGCAAAATATGAAATTAAATTTTGAAATGAAGTTCTTATCTATAACAATGGTGATTGGTGTCATTGGATGCAATTTACCATATTCAAAAAGTTGATAGAACAAAATTTTAGACAAAGAAATTCATTTTTTAAAATCCAAATATATTTAGGTTTAGATATTATTTAAGAAAGAAGATATATCTTAAAAAGTAAAGATTATATTTATTGTTTTTTTTTTTAATTTTTTTATTATTTTTATTAAAGACAGTTGTACTTTTACCCAGTAAAACAGATTCTGCTTGGTGTAATGAATTTTTAAGAGTTGTCTTTCTAAATATAAGTGTTTTGAAATAAAATGTAATTGTAGTGTCACAACATTTTGGTTTAAAATAAATATTTTTAAAAATATTGCATAAATAATCTTAAACTTAATGTGCAAACAAATTACTTAAAATTACAATATTTCTTATGAAATGTAAACTTTCCTGTTATTTGCTTTCACACTAAAATACTACCAATTAGAAATTGTCATTTTAGTGACATCTAAAGGAGCATGTCTAATGGCAATCATATGTAAATTAGATATTGTAATTTCTTAAAAGGTCTATGATATACTGACATTTTCAGATATATTAAAAATTAATTTTAATATTGTAAGTTTGGTAAAATGAATGTTGCACAGTATTGTTACATTATAGATAGGCTTAAAACAAACAGAGAAAATATTGAGATTGCAATGACATTGTAATGTCCAAAATAACTAACATATAGAAATGTCACTGTTATTCAGATTAAAGCATTTAAATGCAAATACTTTTAAATAAAATATACATATTGTGTGTAACTTTTTAATTTTCATATATTTTTGTAATTATTTCTATTGAAATTTAAAATAGAGAATAAAACTATTTCACAGTATGTATAATATTTGAAGACAATTTATGTACATTAAAAATTGATTCGAAAATTATTTTTTTATAAATGAAGCATTCAAAAAAATTTAGAGTCAAAAGAGATTAACATGTTTAAAATTTGGTCTACGAAGATCATTATAAAATAAAAGGCTTTAACATTTTTCTCATGTTAATAGTCAGACAATGTAGTTTTTGACTATAGAGGGACCTCTCAAAACTCAGCACAAGATAAAGACTTGTCTTGCATTGGTGGTCAAGAGGTCAGCACGACTGCCTTGCACTTGCAGGCAGTTGGCCGGGTTGTGGGTTCGCGTCCCGGCTGATGCTATGACACTTAAAAAAAAGATAGAGACTTTATAAAAATAAGAATGTCCAGTTTATTTTTAACCTAAATTCTTAGTTATACAGACCAATCTGAAGCATCTTTATTTGAGAACCTGTTTAAATCCACTATTTCATTTCACAATTCAACTTATATAAAATTTTGTGATTTTCAAAGAGTTAATATCAAGGTATTTTAATTAAAATGTGAAATAGTATAATATCTTCATGATCTCAATTCCAGATGCTTCAGATTAGCCTATATAACTAAGAATTTAGGGTAAACTTAAGATGACCATTCTTATTCTTTATAATATGTCTATCTTATGTTAAGGTTTGAGAGGTTCTTCTATAGGCAAAAACTACATCATTCAGATATTATACAAACATATAAGTCACATGAGAAAAAGGTTAAAACCGTTCTCTTTGTAATTAGAATCTTCCTATGCAGTTTGTAAATATTCAGAATATAAGACCATTATACTCAATAAATGACTGAATATTCTTAAAATATTTTATTGTCACATTGCATTTCCATTGACTTCTATCTCAGGTACAAAATTTGAAGAAAATCCATTTGACAGAAGTACATTAAACATCAATTACACAATTTAACTTAAAAGACAAACAAACATAATCTTTAAGTTAAATAAAATAATTTAAAAAGTTGTGTGTAAGTGCCTGATACTAAAAAAATGTCAAGCATTGTACTAATAATAAAAATGAAATTGTATAAGACAATAAAATTTAATTTGGAATGCACTAATAATAAAAGGATTGTAAAAATAAAAAGATACTTTCCACTAAAATATTCAAATAATATTTTGACGTTAATTATCATAATAAAGATATAATTGTAATTTTACTGGATTCAATATTTCAATAGCAATTACTTAATTAAAACATTTGTTAGTCCAGTAAACAATTTAAAAAGACATTGACTAATTTAAAAAAATCCTAAAAAAGTTTCGGCATTTAGTTCAATATGAAAGAAACTTGGATATTCATCTATATAACATTATAAAACAATTGTGTAATTTAATTGGAATTATAATTATGATTATGTTATTATAAAAATAACAATAAAATGAATAAAAAAAGCATGAAGATGATTGTCTATGGAAGTGTTGAGTATTGGAGTACATGTACATATATTACACTTTATTATAACATGAAACAATAATATTTTAACTTTTCAATTTTGCTGTAAATTCCATTGTGGTACAATGTGTTGTCATGGTTCGATCAGGTCCAGAGTTGCTCACTTGCTGCTATTATGCAGCAATTGATTAATAGTTTTTTTTATACATTTGAAAACAAATACTGTAACTAAAATTTATATCTATTGATGATATTTTAATAAAAATAAATAGATGTTATTAGAATTTTAAGGCACATTGAGAAATTTGAAGGTTGTAATGAAGGTAAGTCAAAGATATGCTTTATGTAAAAAAAGTATACTTGTTGGTTGCAATGAAATTATTACACTTGCACAATTATGGTTTGCATTTAAAATCTAGAAATTAAAAGCCATCAGTGTATAACATAATTTGGTTATCTGTTTAGTTTATTTTTGTAAAATTAAATTATTTGTTTTTGATAAAGATGTAATATTTAGATTGAGTCTATAGTGGAGCTTTTTGTTTTAATAAAAAAAGTCATCCAAGTGTAAACATTTTTAGTAGAAGTAGATTTTTTGAGCCTTTTTAAATTATAAATTTAAATTAAAAGTATTATTTTAAATATTTTAATATATTATTTATAGAAACTTGCAATTTAAATTTGCTTGGTTATTAAATTTTATTCAGTCCAAGAAATATTTGTTTAACCTCAAAGGCTAAAACAAAATACATTCTTTTTGCTATTTCAATTTATTACTTCATTTATTTATTTTAAAATTTAATATTTTAAATTTCAAATTATTTTTCATTATACACTTAGTGTTTAAATGATAAATTGCAATATGCAAATAATTTATAAAGAATATTAGATATTAACTGAAAATAAGCTATCACAAACTTTACTAATTTCGTTACTGTAACATCATTTCAATGATTGCATATGATTAAGCTAAAATCTCATATGTTACCCAAGCCATATGTTGTTTATTTATTTGTGTTTAAGATCTAATAAAATAAAATCTTTCAGATAATAATTATTATTAGCCCTAATTTTATTTGGAAATATAAAAATATTTTTATTTAGGCCATATAACTAAAAGATAAAGTTAATACATTGTAATGTTTGCAAGCAGTATAGCTGTGGTTTACAGTTAATTTGCTCTGCATAAAAGTTAGTCATATCAAAAAAATATATAATATCGTTAGCAATTAATTTTGTGTTAATATTATATTTGATTAATAAGCCAGCTTTCATATGGAATGTTTTTAAACAATCAAAATATTTAAAATTTAAAATTATAGTTATTTACAACTATTTGTCAAATTCTTAGAGTCCATCAATAGTAAATGAATTTAAGTTATGTTAAAACAGGTAATTATTTATTAACTTGATTTATTTATCAAAGTGCAAATGTGGGAACCGTTATTTTGTTTACAGTCATCATGTACATATTAGCTAATTATAATAAACAAGAATCACTTTTAGGACTATAAATAAAAAATTATCATTTATAATTTGGTGAGGGCAACAAAAATTATCTTCTGTATTCTTACATATGCTTATGCTCTAGTTTCAATTAATTATTAGAAGAAAAAAATTTTGGAAGATCTAATGAACGCCTTGATTTAGTTAAGACTAAAAAGTAAAAAAAAAATGTTATTTTGTTAATCAATGTACTAGACATGAAAGGTGTTTATGAAAGTAGAGAATGTGAAAGAAATTTAGAGTGAATAAAATGAATAAACATTGTAATTTTATGTTTATCAAAATAATGTAACCCTATTTTAATAAAAGAAGACTCATAATGTGAATATTGAGTATGAAAATGACATCAATCCCTTTTCTAAAAGATCCAATTTTTTTGTAATCTATTGACATCTAAATGATTAAAAAATGATGATGGCATATATTACTAAAATCACAGATCCAAGTATTCAAGCCTGACATTAAGGAATATGAGTGTAATTGTATTTTGTGATATGTATAAATTTTCTATAGTCCTAGTATTAAGAAATAATGAAAACCATTCATTACAAAATATATAAATCATTTATTATATAAAAACGTGTTAAAAATTTTTGCATTTATAATTTTTTTTTTAAATCTTGTTATGTTACCAATGTTTAATGAAATATGTCAATAAAATAAAATTAAACATCAATTAGACATGTGATCTGCTGTAATAAAAATGTACATGATTAAAATTGTACTTCATTATTTGATTTTTACTTGTTGGATCGTTTTAAATATTTTTTATAGAAATTAATCATTCTTCAAGAATGATCTTTGGTGGTACATGCTAACAAAAATGTTGAATATTTTTTTAAGAGTACTGCATCATTATTGTTCCAATAAGTCATTGCTAAGTTTGGACTGAAATACAAAAAAAAAAAAGGAAGAGTAAGCTTGTGGTTTAAGACCTGTAGAGGTCCCTACTATCGCATTTTTATACGCATGTACTTGAGGCTACAGCCTTAATGATTATTTCTTCCAGTTTACACAAAATTAGTTTTGTTAGACATGAAAAAAAAATTAATGTAAAAATACGCCTTACGTTTCCAGTTATTTTATTTATAAAAGTAGAATAGACAATTAGTAATCAATCTTTAGAAAATTATTAGCGCTCATGTTAATAACCAAGCGTGACATATAATATGCTTTATGAGCCAGGGATATTGAATTAAACATTTGTAAAAAAATAATAGAAAAAAAATATAAAAAAGTTGTAAATGATAAAACTGGGTGGAAAAAAAAGTATTATACTAAAGATGTTATTAAAAATCATGACAAATGGTATTTAAATGACTTGGATAAATTATTAATAATGATAAAATGTAGTAGTTCATAAATATATTTATCAATGTAAATGATAGTTGGAGTTTGGTCATTTATTTTATATATAGATACTGAAAATTAAATATATTGTACTTAAATAAATCTCTCTTAGTTAGATTTTTGCATAAAAAAGTACTTTTTCAAACAATGGAAAATATTTAAAAGCTATTATTACTATCTATTCTTTACAGCAAAATACTGATTTTAATTTTCTGTATTACTAATTTTATTTAAACTGTTTGTCTAGTCGTCTAGTCTCACGGTGAAGAATTAAATTTTTGTTTATGACTTTTGAGTTGTAGTCTTTTTCTGTACAATTTGTAATCATTTCAATTTTAGATTGATATAAAACTTTAAGAATCAATTTAAAAATAAATAAAAATATTGTTATTATAAATTATATTTTTAAAAATGTTTATAATATTTGAAGACAAATGCAGCATTATAATTTGATGTTTGAATTCCTTTAACGCAACATACCTTTGTTTTTGTTTTATATGTACTTATGATTTGTATGATTCATTTAAATTATAGTAAATAGTAATAAAATGCTATTTAAATTTTTTTATTTTATTTTGGTGCGGATATATGTGACACTGATAAAAATTTTTGCAAAACGCTATATATATATATTATTTTTAAATGAAAATAAAAATACCTTTTTTTGCTATGATAGAAAACAACTTTTATTACAAATAAATATACTCTAGACATATATTTAATGTCATGTGTAGTTTAGAATAATAGTCACTTGATCAATTTTCAACTGAGGAAAGTAAAACAAAAATCTAAGGTAAATTAAATGATGGAGTTGTGGTCCAATTAAACGTGTGCTGCTCAAATATCTAATAATTTTCTTTGAAAAATTTGGTACATTTTTTGTAATAAAGTACAATCTTTATTAAATCGAGATTTATATATAAAAGTGTAAATGTTATTAACAACAGAAAGTCTACAATGGAGAATTTTGATTATTAAATATAAGACTAAATTTAAATAGAAAGTTTGGGTTATTAAATGCAAGACCAAATTTAGTCATATTACAAAAAAAGTAATTCTTACAAAAGTTCTAAAGATAATTGAATATTTAATTTAAATTAAAATATAAGAAAAAACTATATTTTTAAAAATAGGTAACTATAACACATATCTACTTAGGAGCCAGTTTAGCCTAAAATACACATATTTGCAGTATTTCTGCAAGGACAACTTTTTATATAAGCACGTCATATATATATATATATATATATATATAAATTTTAAGGTGAAAAAATTATTATAGTTACTATATTATTTAATATTTATTAAATATAATTTCAACAAAATTATTGAAATGCTTTAAAATATCTGCTAAAATTAAGTTTAAGAAAAATTAAACAATGTAGCAATTATAACAAGTTTATATTTAGAAATAAAATATATGCATTAAAGTTTTTTTTTTTTTTACTTATAAAATTTTAAATAATATAATCTTTGCATACAATGGCTATTTTAAAAGATTTAATTTATATTTCTCTTATAGATCATAGCACTATAACTATTAATAATGATAACATATTTGTTTAAATCTATACTGCAGAAATAGTTTAAACACTTAAAATAATTTCTCCTGAAAAGGGTGAGATTTTATGATGAGAATCGAGTTGTCTTTCTAATGATAATATGACCACAGAAACTGTTGTGATGAATTCTAAAATAGTTACAAAGTATGTTATCAATAAAACGTTTATAAGTAACTTGCAAAATATCCAGGACTGCAACGAACAACTTGGTAAAATACCCATGACTGCTTCCTGTCTCTCACTTTGATAAAATTAGTGGTATGGAAATGAAAAAAAAAAGCTTGAAAAAGTGAGTTCACATAGTAGAATATGTTATTTCAGTATGAAAACACACTTTTTTAAAAAAATAAAGTATAAGTCAGCATTAGAGAGAGATATTTGCTTCAACAATGTGATGTATTATGAATATTAATCACTCACAAAAATGTGTGTAATTCATTATGTGAGTACATTTTAAAAATTTTCAAGTATTTTTGTTTTTAAATGTAATAACTATTATTGCAGTTTTTAATTGGTATTTTTTTTATATTAGAAATTTTAAAAAAATGAATAAAATCTGTAAATAGTAATATTTCCTAAATAGAATTTTAATGAACTGATATTTAAAAAAAAATATTTCAGAAGTATTTTAATTAATCAATGATCATTATTATAAAAATAATGTAGTAATTTTATTGACATTAATTTAAGATATAGCACATATATTTATGGAGATATTTCAATTTATATACTTTAAAATTCAAAACTATATCAAATTCAATTCTTTTTAGTGTAGTTGTATATATTGATAATATTGTTTGATAATATAGTTAATGCTAGCACTTTGAAATAATAAACTATATAGACATTTTTATGTTTCCATTGATAATTAATAAAGTTATTTTTTAGTAATTGATATTGTTATGATTTTTGAAAAATGATAGTGCAACACAATTTACTTTTTTGTTAAAAAATAATGTAAATAACTGATTATTATTTTATTTTTAACTTCAATATAAACAAATTATAAATGTGTATTTTACTCTGACTTACAAGTAATAAATTTAGTGAAATCACAACTTTACCTCTGATGACTTCTGATAAATAGTTTAACAATTATTTCTAATTATTTATAAAAGACAAAGTTTATACCTAGACTAAATATGGAATGTAAACTTTAGTTTAATATTAATATATCAAAGTTTTAATTAGACATACGCACATAGAATAATTTATAATCTCTATTTTTCCCCGTGTAATATTTTTACTAAATATATTAAAAACTTCCTCTCCATCACACATTATTAACCTTTTAACTGCTAATTATATTATTGGTTGTATGAGGTAAAAATCAAATCTTTTAATTGGCCAACTCACAAACTGAAGACAAAGCCTATTGTTAAAACATATTCGCCTATAATATTAAATTCAACTCAGATACATTTATAAAAAGTATATTACTAATTTTTCAGGTTATGAAGAGAACGAAAGTTCTTTCAAAAATAAATTGTTATTTAATTATTCTAAAATATTCAATTTCGGCAACATAAAAGCTATAATATAAACAAAAAGGTCGACTTTTATGTTATAGAAAAGTAAATATTTCTTTTTATTAAATCTTTAATATTTTTACTAAAATCTTCAATATTTTTCGAAAATAATTTTGTTTTTTTAGTATATTTTTTAAAAAACTAGTTTAATTTCTGAAATTATAATTTTTTAATACTTAAAATTGCATTCAAAATGAAAATCTCAGCGCTTTTCTTTATTTTCTTTGATCAGGTGGTTTCTTTGTTCTTTCCAGCCAATCAGAATGTCTTTTTCAGCTGAGAGCTCACTAACAACCAATTACAACCGATGTTCTTTCTTTGTTTAGGTTTAAATGCGTTTTTTTTTATTTTTTACTTGTAAAATAATTCAGAAGAGGGCACCATCTTACAGAACTTTTAAAAACCTATTCAAAACCTATCAAACAATTTTTTTAGCATAAGAACTGGCAGAGTTAGAGTGACATCAGATGTCTATGAGGAGCTTCATAAGAGGCGGGAAAAGGGTTAAAGCATATATATAAAAAAACATGAGAAAAAATAATCGACTCCCAAGATGTGGTCACAATACGGGTGGGGAAAATGTCTTAGATTATGTATATAGTTAAAGTTACCAATGTTATTAACATGGACAAGAAAACTTAGGTGTTTATATATCTATAAGGCCACACACATATAATTAATTAAGTAAGAATTAAACAGTATACTCGGGTTAGACATAATCTTTAGTTTAATGAATGATTATTAAATGTTATTACTATATTTCTATAAAGTGGTTGGTATCAAAGTTGTGAGTGCAGAAAATTGAACCTTGTCAATTAAATTATAGCAACTTGCTATCTATCTATCTATCCATATATATATATATATATATATATATATATATATATATATATATATATAATATTGTAATGGAAACCCAGCAATTGAAAGCTTAACTTCCCTTTTATTTATATATAATGGGGAATTCTTAAAATTCAAGATCGTCCACTTCCCGCTATCGCAAGCAGAGAGAACATACGGACATAAACGAGTCTGTATCTGTACTTGACCAAACCTGTATGCTATATGGGTATAGCCCCAGGTTATATTTCCCAGTCAACTATCTCCCGACTGCTGTAAGATTTTACAGAGTTACAGCGATTGGATATTTATAAATTTTAATTGGATCAACATACTGCATCACTAGCTTCACGTGTGAATTCAGTACTCACAATGAATAATAATTATTTTCCCAAACCCTACAACTATATTACTTTTTGGAGTGGCGAAGAATGAGACGAAACAGAGTTAAATCAATAATAAATATTTAATACAATAAATTATAATAAGAAAAAACACTCTAAATCATTTACAAACAATAAAAACAGATTATTTGCTGTAATGCTACAAATAAAATAAGATAGAAGATTCTATAAATGATTGTAATCTGTGAAAATAAATTATCCCTTTATAGTCATTCCAAATATTAGAAAGAGTCTAATTAATGTCTATCTCATTAATATCTGGGATTGGCAATTGCATTAAATTAAAAGTATGTGCACATAAGTTATATAAAATGTATTATACATAATTACCTAGGTTATTAAGTCTTTGAATTAACTTGGAGTCAGCAATCTTGCTGACCGCCCCATGGAATTTCTCCACTTCTTTAGTAGGAAACGGTCGCTCTTTGGTTAGATTTGATTGTGGAAACTCCTCTGTATTTTGGACATCAAGGACAAGGCAAAAATGAACCCTCCGGCAGGCGCTACATTGGCAGTTGTTACATCGAGACATGAACCATTAAAGCACGGGAGTCAGGATCAACCGGTGATCATGACTGGCCCTTAGCCACACATCCTTGAAGCTTCCCTTATGTTGTTGTTTGTTTTCATGTTCATACAGTTTCAGTCTGCTATGTCGAGGCCCTTTGACTCAGCTTTCTGTTCCTTTTTTCCAAATTTAACTTTTCATGTCTGCTTTCTATTATATTTTTCTTCTTCTTATCAGAGCAGTGTCCTCACTGAAGTCTCGACCGATACTGTTTTTCAATTAATTAATTAATGTCCTTTATTTTTCAAATTCTTTCCTTATCTTGATCTCATGCTTGGTTTTTATTTCACACCTTTTTACTTTAAAATGCTTTCAACAACTTATACAAAATTACTTTTGATATAATTTTATAATATAATGTTTTACATTTATTTATCAATTACTTTCTTTAATAAAATTATTTTATTTTGACATGCAATAAACCTTGCTCTCTTTATTCATACATTCACATATGCATTTCATTTTCATCAAAATGTGTAATTTTAAGAACAGATCTTTATCTTCCATTGTATTCTAAATTTTACTTATATTTTATTAAACTCCCCAACTACCACTTTTTTTTTACATCATTAAAATTTCTATTTTATTTATATTTCCTTTCTCATTTTTTAACCTTACACTAAACACATGATATCGATATTTCTAACCTTAATATTTCTATTCTTTTTAAAATCTTTCTATTCTTTTTAAAATCTGAACTTTGGAGGGTAAAAGATAAGAATTTTTTTGATTCTAATTCCCTCTCTTTTCTTAATTAAAACATTTCTTTGTTTATAATTTTTTAACCTCACTTTTTAATATTCCAAACACAATATTTAATATTCTTTAAATGTTAAATATCTATATGTGTGATCGCAGTATGTGCGATCATCACATTACACTGCCCCCCCCCTTTAAAATTTTTTTCTTAAAAAATTTTAATTTAATGCATTTCTAGCTAGATGCTCCTAACTAGTTAGAACTCTCTCATATCTATTTACTTCTAATATAACTTTAGTGATGAGATTATTCCTAGAGATGCATGTGGCCAGGCAAATTACATTCTTACTCTGATGACCCAACCAGTATTACTAAACCAATTTAATCTTGCTATAACAATACATGAGTTTTATTTCTGCCTCCTGCTTGTATATACAGGTTCGAGTCCACAGGATATCTCTGCGACTCGATTAAACCTGTTCATACCTCACACTTTACAAATGATATCCCTCTAAGTGCCAACTCTGGTCACTATACTGAGGTGGGTTGGGAGGCTGGCATCTTTTTATCCATCTCAACCATGAGCTCAGAATATTTTACTGATAGCTCATATTTTTATAAGGGGTTCTTTCCCCATACATTGGTTTCTAATCCATTGACTCACGATATTTGTCAAATATCTAACTGGAAATCTTAATCCAGTGAGTCATTATGAGAAGGGGATATCTGCCCGTGTCTTCTCTATCTAACAAGATATGGTACACTGAAGAACTCATGCATGAAGCATAACAAAGAAGGCCCACCATATACTGCTAAGCTTCTACCTACAAACATCTATACTGCTAAGATCCCACCTACAAACATCTATGCCTACACATCTTCAGCCCCTATCTAAGCTCTCACACTCCTATTTGATGCTTTGTCTTAGTTTGAGTTCCTTTATACTGTTTGCCATTTAGGCTCATTCTTCCCTCATATTTTCATGATCAATATTAAAGTCCCCTTTTATAAGTCCATTTTCGTTTTTCGTGATCCAATTCCTTTTCTATCTTGTTCCAGTAAATCCGTCCTTTCTTTCGATGGTGTTTATATTTTATCTGGAGGCTGCCTTTCTCTATTGACCTCACCTCTGCCTCCTCTGGGCTGTGAATTTTGATCCCTATTTCCTCGGTCTTCAGTTCTGTCATATGGACGCTTCCACCCCATCTCCGATCTTTGTCGTCCATTTTCCTGTCTCCTTGGGTTCCACTCTGTAGCATATCTCTGGCCTTCTTTCCATCGTCCTTCACTAGAATCTCATCCATTTTTTTATTGTAAGTGGTTCTTTTAGAGGTGGTCTAGGTTTACATCCATCCTCCTTCTGGTCAGCCCTGATGGTATCCAAGGCATTTAGCAACTCAGCCATATGGTCCACTGTCTTCCTCTCTGTACTGATTAGTATCTGTTCTATCTCTTTTAGCAACCCATGCCTAGTTATCTGGAGTATTTGCATCTCACATAATGGGTTTGCGGTCATCATCCTTAACTTGGCTACTTGTCGGCGAAAGAATGTTGTAAACCGATTCCCCCAGCCTCCATTTCTCCTGTGTTATTTGATGCAGCATATCTTCTTGGAGTTCCTCACTCCAATAACTGGTCCTCAAAGCCTTGTGATACCCTGCAAATGTGGTGGGCTTCTGGAACAGTGAGTTCCACCAGACTTGAGACTCACCCTGTAAATGACTACAGTCAACCACTATCTTGGCCTCCTCATTCATCCTACTAAACTTGAAATACCATTCCAGGCTTCCCACGTGCTCCATAGGGCTTTCTCCAGGGTCTCCAGTGAAAACTTGTAGTCTGAGAAATTGGTGGAAACCGATAGGATAATCCATGCGATTCCCATAGTCCATATTGGTACATTCTCCAGTGGTTCTTGGTCCTATGCCCTTTACTTTAGTATTGGTGCTGTTATTGGCTGACCTACTTATCCTCTCTTCAAGTTTAGTGTCTAACCTTTCTATTGCCTTGACTATTTGACTTATATCCTCCTGCATGCCCATCAGCATCCTATTATCTTCTACTCTTATCCCTTCAACTTACTTTATTTAACCTTCTTATTCCCTTTTCTGGCTGCCCTATGTCTACCTTCAGATCAAACTCTGCTGACTCTATCTATACTCTCAGCCCTATCTAATTCATCATATCCATATGGCACCATACCTTTTTGTTCATCCCACTAAATTTCCCTGTCATGTCTATTTCCTGTGTCCTTTGCCTCTGATTGCTGGATGTAGTCATTTCTAATTTCTTCTACAGCTTCAGCAATTCTTTTCTGGTTGTCCATTTCTATCTTTATATGCCATTCTTCCATCCTTATCTATCCATGCATTCTTTCATGAATTGCTGTTGCTCAACCCTCATTTGCCTTAGCATATCCATTATATCACTATAGTTTATTTCTCCTTTACTTCCATCTCCTTATCATCATTCCCTTCTCTTACTTCCTTTTCTTGAAGGTCCATTTTAGCTTGGGACCTTGTATGCATAAATATAATTTTATTTAACCCTTGATCTGGGTATATTAGCATTATTTTACTGTTTTGGATAGATTTATATAAAAAAAATATTTCTCCTAACTCTTTGCCTTTCACTTTGATTAGCTATTTAATTTCTTTGTTATCTGTTAGTTAGCATTTAGACCGCTAGCCAACCCAAACATCCGCACTCTGGTCACCCTCTTGTTTGCCTGCCTTAGATTCGTTTGACTGCCTGTCCCACCTTGATGATTGTCCTATGTTTTCCCTACTTATCCAACTCTTTCTCACTATACTTCAATTAATGTCACACTTATATATTTTTTAAATCTAACTTAACTACTATACTTTATTCGTCTGTTAATGATATATATAAATAAACTCATTTCTATTTGACTGTATTTCCAACAGTATGCACTTCTGATATATATTTTCTAATATTCTGTTTATAATTTTTGATCACTTTAAGGTTATGGCTGTTTTTTGAAAAAAATCATATATATATATTTCTTTAATGGACTAACCTCCTTCGTTCCACACACTATGTTTGTAATTTATATTGTCTCTTTACTAATTTAAAATCATACACATATATTTCCTTCCATTTAACAGATATACTTCATTGTACCAGCTCTGTTGGTAATTTATTGATCAAGTTATCCTCATGATTATTTTTAAAATCATACATATATTTTTTCCCCAACTTAACTAATATACTTTGTTACACTTACTACGTTTTGTAATTTATAGATTACTTTAATTTAAAAACATACGTATATATTTTCTTCAACCTAACAAGTACACTTTGTTGCCCACATTACTCTTGTAATTTATTGATAACTTTATAATTAAGGCAATTTTTTTTTTTTAAAAATCATACACATATATATTTCTTTAATATACATGCGACTACTTGTATTATTTATCATTTATAATATTTTATTTTCAGCTTGACTGAGATACGCTATTATTAACTCACACATATATTTTTCCACTTCGCTTATATACATGATTATTCTAGAGTCCGACATATATATTTCTTCACTTAACTTAGATCCGCGGCTATTTTATTATTTATCATTTATGATTAAAACCTTACTAAAACTGTTTTATTCTCCCTTTCTCTTTTCTGAAATGATTTATATTTCATTATAGCAATTATTTTGAGATAATCAATTCTTTGTTCATGGCAATTATATTGGAATACTTCTGGTCTTTTATTAAATATGTCACAACGAACATCAAAACTTTCTTAACATTAAAATTCCCCCTTCCTATCCTTTGTACACATTTGACGATGAAACACATATATGAAGTATTATAATGTAGAAAAAAAAATTATCCCCTTAGTCTTCGCTTCTCATCCCCTTCATCTTTGCTTCTCACCACACTTATTTACAACACTAATTTTATATATTTTAAGAACACATATATTAAAAACCTTTTTTTAGAAAATATTTACATTATCATATAAAATTATCCAACATGTGATCACTAATTGCACTGCAATAGATATCCCAGACTTGGCCCCCAAAATGTACCGGAAACATGCCAATCGAAAGCTTAACATCCCTTTTATTTATATATAATGGGGAATTCTTAAAATTCAAGATCGTCCACTTTCCACTACCGCAAGCTGAGAGAACATATGGACATAAATGAGTCTATATCCGTACTTCACTGAACCTGTATGCTATACGGGTATAGTCCCAGGTTATATTTCCCGATCAACTATCTTCCAACTACTGTAAGATTTTACAGAGTTACAGTGCTTGGATATTTATAAATTTTAATGGGATCAAAATACTGCACCACTAGCTTCACGTGTTAATTCAGTACTCACTATGAATAAGAATTATTTTCCCAAACCCTACGACTATATTACTTTTTGGAGTGGTGTAGAATGAGATGAAACAGATTTAAATCAATAATAAATATTTAATACAATAAATTATAATAAGAAGAAACACTTTAAATCATTTACAAACAATAAAAACAGACTATTTGCTGTAATGCTACAAATAAAATAAGATAGAAGATTCTATAAATGATTGTAATCTGTGAAAATAAATTATCCCTTTATAGTCACTCCAAATATTAGAAAGAGTCTAATTAATGTCTATCTCATTAATATCTAGGATTGGCAATTGCATTAAATTAAAAGTACGTGCACATAAGTTATATAAAATGTATTATACATAATTACCTAGGTTATTAAGTCTTTGAATTAACTTGGAGTCTTGCTGACCACCCCGTGGAATTTCTCCACTTCTTTAGCAGGGAATGGTCACTCTTTGGCGGGAACTCCTCCGTATTTTGGACATCAAGGACAACGCAAAAACGAACTCTCTGGCAGGCTCTACATCGGCAGTTGTTACATCAAGACGCGAACCATTAAAGCACAGAAGTCTGGATCAACCGGCAATCACGACTGGCCCTTAGCCACACATCCTTGAAGCTTACCTTATGTTGTAGTTTGTTTTCATGTTCATACAATTTCATTCTGCTATGTCGAGGTCCTTTGACTCAGCTTTCTGTTCCTTTTTTCCAAATTTAACTTTTCATGTCTGCTTTCTATTATATTTTTCTGCTTCTTATCAGAGCAGTGTCCTCACTGAAGTCTCAACCAATACAGTTTTTCAATTAATTAATTAATGTCCTTTATTTTTCAAATTCTTTTCTTATCTTGATCTCCTGCTTGCTTTTTCTTTCACATCTTTTTACTTTAAAATGCTTTCAACAACTTATACAAAATTACTTTTGATATAATTTTATAATATAATGTTTTACATTTATTTATCAATCACTTTCTTTAATAAAATTATTTTATTTTGACATGCAATAAACCTTGCTCTCTTTATTCATACATTCACATATGCATTTCATTTACATCAAAATGTGTAATTTTAAGAACAGATCTTTATCGTCAGTTGTATTCTAAATTTTACTTATATTTTATTAAACTCCCCAACTACCGCTTTTTTTTACATCATTAAGTTTCTATTTTATTTATATTTTCTTTCTCATTTTTTAATCTTACACTAAACACATGATATCGATATTTCTAACCTTAATATTTCTATTCTTTTTAAAATCTGAACTTTGGAGGGTAAAAAGATAAGAATCTTTTCGATTCTGATTCCCTCTCTTTTCTTAATTAAAACATTTCTTTGTTTATAATTTTTTAACCTCACTTTTTAATATTCCAAGCACAATATTTAATATTCTTTAAATGTTAAATATCTATAAATGTTCTCAGTATGTGTGATCATCACAATATATTGTACCCTCACTTCCAGGAAATATATAATTAGAATCACTTGATCTAGCTCAGATAAATAACTATGTCTATCTAAAATGTATCTAAATTAGCAATTACTGTATTTTTCTACTGGTAACATTACTTATGTATACCAAATAATAACAATGTACTATAATTTTCTATTATCCATCTGGCATCTTAAACAAATATATTTGGTATGACATTATAATCAGAGAATATGTGGCAATCATTACGAATATAATTTAATATAAATCTTTAGTAATTATTCCATGACCATCATAATGATATAATAAGTGAAACTTCTTAAATAAAACATGCCAATAAAACATTATAACTCTTAAATAAAAATTTTATTTATGATGTACAAATATTATGTATTAATTATAATTATCTGTGATTATGTAACTGTGATGTGAAGAAATTGAGTCACCACCAAAAAATTTATAAAAAACAAATTTAACAATTATATTACCAAACCTAACAATAAAATTATTTACATTATTTACATTTTGATAGAATTCTATTTATTCATATTCAAGTACTTTTCCAAGACAAATTAAATGACTTAAAATATAAAATACAGAACATTTTCTTAAAAAATATTTCTTATTTTTAAAATATCACTATATAATTTTTGTTATAATTATTATATTTTATTAATTCTATAAGTTTTTTTAAAAAAATGTAAGATACTATTTTTACTATAACTTTATTCTTGTTATTTAGTTTTAAAAATAAATTATTACTCTGTATAATCATTCTTCAATAAATAATTATGTGAACTACCTTAATTCACAGCATACCATCAAACTAAGCTACCTACCAATTATTACATTAAACTTCAAATATAATGTATGCATTAGTGTGTTGTTATGAAATTACTTTTGTAAAAATTATGACTACTTGCATTCATTAAACACGATTCAGTTTATTACCTTTACTTGTAAACAAAAATATGCATTAGAAGTATGTCTTTAAAAATTCTTAATAATTAAGTAATATCATTATAAATCCTTTTTAAATTATCAACTATTTATTTTATAAAAATAAATAAATATCATTTTTAAATATAAAAGTTTTATGATTTTTTAACTGATGAAATTATGTTCTTATATATATTTTTTACACTTATTTTACTCTAAGCAACATAACTTATCTTATCCACTTTAATAAAAATTCTTTATCTCCAAACTTATTTATTATTTACAATTTTAAAACTACCTACCTTCACAATGTAATCCAATAAATTTCAATAACACATAAACTAGTAGGCATATGGGATAAACTATAACTTCAACTTAATAACACCTTTATCAACTAACCATCATGGGCACAGTGTACACAAAATGAGGTATAACTTATTTGTTTAATAACTTCTACTACCAAATATAATATTCAGGCTATTTATTCAGTACTATGGCACATTAAACTTTAACACATAGAAAATAAACACTGCCATGAATATATACAAGATATAGGGTTATGTTATCTATACTTGTATAATCATCAATATAGTATACTCTTCTTCCCATATAAATAAATGCTACATACCATATTATCCTAGTCTTATATAACCTAATACTAAGATATTAGCATTTAAAATTCATCACTTTACATCACTAAATGCATCTTCTCATTTCTATAATAACAAATAAATTCATTTTTAGAATAACAGTCTAACTAACTAATAAGACAAGATTATTTCATTCTTTGATAGTTCTCAAACTTAAGAATAAACAATCAGAATCAATGTCATATTTTTAGTACTTTAAATTATTCAACTAAGACATCCAGTTCAGTTATAATAGAATCATATACTTATATTTCCTTTATGTTTAAATATCTTTACAATATCAATAAAATTATGCATATTCTTAAATAACTAAACAAATGATAAATTATATGTAGGTATCGTGTTTTATATAAGCATCCATACATCCACACAAAATAATAAAATACATCATGAAACTATTAATAATTTAAATTATTACCATAAGTAATTTGATTGGCAATTACTTAGCCAATGTGTTCTAGATCATGACCTAAATAAAACATTTTATTATCATTTATTCCACATTATCACACTTTAAAATATATTAAGTTTTTTAATAAAAATTACTATTAAAGAGTTTTTTCTTTACAATAAAATTTTAATTACTAGGTTAGTAAATAATTTAATGTTTTATGTTTCTACCCTATATCTAAACTATGAATAAATATTACTATAATTTTTTTTAGTAAAAAATAATTTCAAACCATATTTACGATAACTTTATTAGAATTTCTTGCGATGAAATGTTCCTTTCTTGATAATAAGTTCATTACAGGAAGTGTCTTTTCTCCTGATAAAAAACATTAATAACACACTTTTGACGTCAATAATTACACATGCTCTGGCTCTTAACGTTGCAACATATAATCCAAAATGACAGTTCAAGTTAAATATGGTACATTTACTTTTATTCTATAAGATTTAAACTAATATAATTAATACTTTTCTTAACTCCAAAAACTTTAAGATACTTAATCATTTATTACTAGGTAAATATCTAATTCAAATACTCTTAATACTCTTTGTCAAGATAATTTTTCAAATTCATGTAACTTTTCCATATTAACTGAGGTTCAATGTCTTCTGATACAACAAATACTTCTCCCAGTACTTTCAAATAACTTAAATTATTTTCCCGAATAATTTACATAAACTTTTGTACGTCCAGCATACCTTAATTACTAACTCGTAATATTTTTTAAATATGATATAAGTCATATTTGCAAATGATCTTAATTTTTTATATTTTCTAGGAAAAATTCCAGTTTTAAAATATTTCCAATATTTCTTCAGAAAGAAATATCTCAATGTTCTAAAATAATTGCTTGGTCAAATTTAAAAGTTTTTTTCTTAAAAGCATTTTTCCATCATATTTTAAATAAATTTTCTTCATAAAAATATATTATATCATTTCACTTTATATCTTTTAATAAAATTTTTTTATATTTTCTCTGTGCCGTTCTTTTTATGAAATTTAGTTGTAAACTAATATGACTTAGTAACACAGACAAAATTATATACCTTATACAATAATAACACTTGAATATTTCCATAAATCTTTTTATATTTAATGATAACTTCTTCATGTTTAAGTTAATGACAAATTGAACAAAGCAGATTGGTAAGCAAGGAATTATTTATTTTTTTAGCAACACCACATTTCTATATCCCATGATCTTATAACAATAGACTACTGTACTTTTATAAAATTGAAGTTAAATAAAATTGATTATTACACTACTAACTACTTTACTGAAATTGTAGAAATACTAACAATGTTATAATAGTATGGTGGTAGCATGAAAAAAATAGTTTAATAATAGTCTGCCAAAATCTGAACAGCTCTTAAATACTCAAGCTGATTCCATCTCTGATTGGTCCATTAAACAATTCTTACCTCAAATTACCCAGGACCATGAACACTGGTTAAAAGTTAAAGTTAATAATAATTTATTAAATATTTATTTTTATTATATTATTTAATTCTTAATTAATTTTTACATTTTATTTACACTTACTAAATACCTTAAAATAACTTTTAAAAATCACATTTCAATATTTATTACCATTTCTACCTTTATTTTAAACTTATCGTATTTATTGTCAACAAAAAACATAAATCTGATTTTATTTATTATATTCACTTTAAAAATCCAATTTAACATTTATAACAGATAATATTATTTTATTTTCAAACACAGGTGTGTGTCACGTGATTTACAAAACTAAATAAGATGCTAATAATTTAAATAAAACTAAAACGAATAATTTAATTTATAAAATATTACATAATCACTATTATAGCACAAATTTTAAAATAATTATTTTAATATTATAAAATCGAATATACACTTTAATCACTACATTATCACTTTTAATTAAAGGATTTTAAAAAATAACTACTAAATACAATTATTATTATTGAATAATCTATTCATTTAACTTTAAAGCATTACTTGTAAAATTTACCACAATTATTTATTTATAAGACTTACTAAATCACTATTTCCTATGGCCAGTTCTCCCAACCATCCGATCTTATAATGATTTTTAGTTAACTGTTTTCTTACAAATACCAACCTAATATTATACATCAATTATTTTACTTGCCTTAACTAAATTATTCAAAGATTATTAACACATAACATACATCATCCCTTTCTTAACTTTAAATTTTAACAATTTCCAGTAAATTATTAGAAATAATCCATTCTAACCTAAACAAAAGGGTACAATATATATATATATATATATATATATATATATATGTATATATATATATATATATATATATATATATATATATATATATATATATACCATAGTCACATGTCACATGACTTATATAGCTTGCATTACAAATATATATTTTATAAAAAGCTGCTAATAGCTCTAAACAAGCTTGTTTATTTATTTTTTAATGATAAAGGCTCTTTATAAAAAAAAATGTAAATTCAAAATTATTTAATTCTTAACTGTTACAATATTGTTTATTTCTACTTTTTATTTTATATATACATGCACATACACTGTTGTTGTATGCCATGAGGTAATTTCTCCACATAGTGGAAAGGAAAAGGGAAATGAAACACCATAACAATATTTTACAATTACAAATATTCAGTAACACCCTCTATTTAAAATTCCATATCTCAATAATAGTGAATCTCATTGAGATATAGACTTTTAAACAGAGTGTGTTACTGAATATTTGTAATAGTATAATGGTTTAGATATTTGTATGATTATTTCAGTTTGTGTTAATGGTAACTTTAGTTTCATATATATATATATATATTGTAACAAGCACAAATAACGTTACATTGTGTTTTTATTATTAAACATGAAATTAAAATAAAAAATTCGCATTTAAAAATTTTCTTTAAGAATTAAAAATTGAAATTAAATATCATCTTAAACTCGTATGTATAAATTGCACAGAAAAAAAAAATTATTAAATGAAAACTTTATTAAAGAAAAAGTGTTTTAAAACTAAATTTTCAGTAGAGATTTAAAGATAAAAATATATCTTTAAGTTTGAAAACACATTAATTAATCAGAAATGGAAATGATTGTTTTAATTTGTTAAATGTAAACTAGCCTTAGGCATTTAAATGTAAAAACATCGTTCAGATAGAAAAACAATAGAAACAAATAGCCAATGAATGAAAAACAATGGAATCGGACCTCAGCGAAAGGACCATATCATCATCATGATGTAATGTCCATTGGATCCTTCAAATTAATATAAAAGGACAAGTTTGAAAATTATTAATTATTATTGAGAGATGTGACAGATATGTGTTAGTGCAGAAGTGAAGGAGAAGGGATTCAAAAGATGCACTCTTCAATCCCTTCAGTTTTGCTAAGAAAGAAAGAGAAATGAACTATCGTTTTTCTACATTGAGGACAAGTTAAAGCATAAACCTCTGGATGGATAAATAAATCAGCCAACAGAATACCAATCTTGGGATTGCGTGGGAATTCACATTCATGGCAAGCAATGGATAAAGATTAATTGTTTTAAACCGTAAGAACTTTATAAATAATGAACATTAAATTAAAACTTTCCATATTTAAATGATTGCAATATTATCCTATCTGACCAACTTAATTTATTAATAATGTTATTTGAAGTAGTATATATATATATATATATATATATATATATATATATATATATATATATATATATATATATATATTCTATTTATATATATATATTTAAAATCATTTCCCTTTATTTATTTATTTTTTGTTCTTTAAGTTTTATCATGATTTTTATTTTTTGTTAAATTGATTATATAAATGTTAAACTTAAGTCGGGTGTGAATGCCTGTATAGATTTGTAAAGTTATATTAGGGGAGGGTAATCTTAGGTTATCTGTGTCGTTGTTGAATTGGGTCAATGGATTGGATATATTGGTGTAGTTAGTAGATGTAATGCAAGATTCACTATGGGCAGAATCACTAGTATACACCGCACACTTCCATTTGCCTATGGAAGGAATTATAAGATGGAGAATGCAGTTCCTTTCTATAGAGTTTTTTTTATTGCTCTTCTTGTCAGATAGATGTAGTATTCCTATCTGATGAGAGGCAATTTCATCTCTTAACTTTTTGTGCTGTTGTATTTTATATTACATTGAATACATCGATATATCAGATGGATTGATGCCAGTTTGACTGTGAACTTTTAGCCTAAGGTTAAATAGGGATAGAATGTTTTATCTTCAAATGCAAATCTATGTAGTCTATTCATATTCGACACTAAATAAAAATGCATTAAATTTAAGTTGTTTATAGACGTTTGCATGGATTCGTTATCGGTTAATTATGTTTTGGATTTCATATTTGATCAAAATATATAGACATTCAATAAATAATGATACCTCACGGTGAGTATCTAAAATGTATTTATTCGGATGTCTTTTAAGTTATTGGTGACAATGCAAGTATCTTATGGTGAATACTATTGGGTTACTTATAAATTTCCCTCTGCAATTGTCAGTATCAATGATTTTATATTTTGATCGTTTATGTTTATTTTCAAATGTTTTTAACCGTTGAAATCTATGTAACCGATCTATACACAACATATTAAAACAAGCTCTTATAATCCCATCTGTGCGAACTTAATTAAAATGTAAACTTATAATATAATATAAATTAAAATGTAAATTAAAATTCAAAGTAAAGTTAAAAATAATGTTAGATGTTAAAATGTAAACTGATACTAAAACAATTTTCAATCTTATATATATGTGCATAAATAAATGTTTGTGTGTTAATTACTGGCAGTGGCTTATTTTATTCCTTTTTTATATATACTCTTATATTATATTATTAAATCTCTGCTATTCCACTGAGCTAGTGACATGGGCTAATGACCGGATGCAAAATATAAAAAAAAAAAAATTTTTTTTGACTTACGTATTTGCCTACTCTATAAATTTTTCTAGGTTCAAATGCCTAGATGGAGCCCTGTAGTGCAGATACCTTTAAGTGTCTTTCTCCGGATCATTACAATATATATATATATATATATTGAACAAATGATGACTATACATGAAAAAATTGTGATCTGGGTCAACTGTGAGGACTGATTCAGCACAATATGCACACCTTGGGAATAATTTATCTTTTTCACATGTCTTTGTACATATGTTTCAGAATATCATGAGAAATATATGTAGTAATCACATGATTTTGATGGTGAAACTGGGGTAAATGAAATCATCATCATTAAACCCAAGTCAAAATATAAAATTTAATATAAAAGAAATGAGAAAGTCATAATAAATATGAAGATGAACTGAGAGATCAGCAAAAGCACTATAAATTCTCTAGCTTTTCAAAAAAATAATAATTTTTCATCATCATGAATGGCCAACCACATAAATTAATCAATAGTCAATCTTGTAACCGGATTTGAAAAGGCACCAATAAAACCAGGCTAATTATTTAGCCCTTGTAAACTTGGGGCAGATTAGTTAAACAATAATATAAATGCACATACTTAAAAGTGTTAGTCCATCAGAATATATAACAACAAAAACAATAATGCTAATACATACTGTTCATCATTAATGCCACTATCATTTAGTACCCTTAATATACTGGCCAACTATAAGCTTAATTTCTGAAAAAATAATTAAAATAAAGTGTACTTCATGGATTTTAAAGGATATTTTATTCATATCATTGAGCATTAGAGAAATAATGAAATATTATTAACTGAATATCCATAAAAACTAATTTTTTATAGCACACTTATGCACAAATCCAGATCAGTGAGAAAAAGCTCTGTATCTGTTATTGTGATGAAGAGATATAATACAAACATATAATTTTCTAAAATTATTTTCATATTGAATAAATCTACTGGAATAACTTTAACAATGAAATATAAATTTAATAATTAGAAATAATAAATTGAAATTAAGATCTGCTGAGGATGCTATAAATGTGAATTCAGCATTCTGATTTTGTTTAATACAAAACAAAATAAGCTATTACAGTGTGTTTTCCCAATATCTCAATAGATTTACATACAACACCTATATATCAGCACATAGATGTGGCAGTATAAAAATACTTATCAGAATTATGATAAACTACTAATAAAATTCAATAATTCACTTTAATAATTCATAAATTCTGATTGAGTTTAACATATATTTCTACATGATACTCATCCACCTAAGCACAGACATGCTGTATAAACTAACATTCCATATAATTGTGATAAAATAATAGTAAAATTCAATTCATTTTCTAGTAAAACATAAGTACACATATATGTGTAAGTTACAAAATATAGATAATCCAAATTAAAGCTATTAATTAGCCTCTTATTTTTAATGATAAATGGAAGTTTTTTCTTTAAAAAAAATCTATTATCATTTGAAAAATTTCATTTTAAATTCAGATCTTTCTGGTTTAATTTTCAATACTTAAACAAAAAGATTAATGGAGTTTTCTTTTTAATGAACAATTTTGAGAACACATAATTATCAGACACACAAATGCCATTTATTATTTTTTCTTTCCTTGATTTATTTTTAGATGCAAAAGTTATTTACTTTTAAAATTTGTTTATTAGAAATTTTAACTGACATTTTCAAGAAATTATTTAAAATAATATTGTCCTCAATATATATAGAGTACTCAAATCAATAACTTTTTTATACATATGATGCAGTATCTTTTTCTGTGCTTTTCTGTATATAAATAAAACATATGTATAAACAACTTTAGTGAAATGATTGATTCTCTGAATAAGCTGGTCCTTTCTAATCAGCATACTGGGTTATTATCAGTTTTGAGAAAGATATAATCCAGAAAATATTGGCATACATACAATCAGCTCAATTTAGTCTAGAATTTGATAGACTTCAGGCATAGTGAATATTAAACAATATATTAAGACTATTAAATCCCAGAAAAGCTGATCCTGGTGTAGATGTGAATCAAAACTCCTCTAATGTTGCACTGTCAGCAGTTAGATATACTGTCTCTTTCCTTTGGTTATAACATCATGGTAGTAGTTATCTTCTCATAATTTGTAAAACTCTCCTAATATTTTTTCAAAATTTTTAGTCAGGGTGAAATTTAAAAATAAACACAGTGATTAAAAGTAAGATCTTTTTATCATGATTCAAAAAATTAGTGACTCTTTTCTATTCCCCTTAATCCTTCCAAAACAACTTTGTATGGTTTTTATCAAAATATGTTTTTCATGCTTTAATTAAAAAAATGTAATCAAAATAGATAGTGAAATTTTATAATTATCAATATATTTATTGTAACATAAAACATGCTTGTTTTAATTTCAAAGTCAGAATTAATAAAATATTAAATGTTTTAAATGTTTAATTTATAAAAAAAATGTAAATTCAAAATTATTTAATTCTTAACTGTTACAATATTGTTTATTTTTACTTTTCCTTTTTATTTTATATATACATGCACATACACTGTTGTTGTATGCCATGAGGTAATTCCTCCACATGGGGGAAAAGGAAAAGGGAAATGAAACACCAACGTAACATATTTTACATAATATACATGTAAAATTAACACAAAGTTCTTACCTCAAATCAGGAACTCATCTGAAAGCTAATAGAATGAACAGTGATCTGAAATTCTTTGATTGCTATTCAGCCATTGGACTGTAAGTACACAAAGCACCATGAACACTGAGAGTAATATCTAATTATGCAAAACACCATGAGCATTGATAGTGATATTTAAGGACACAAAACATCATGAATAGTAAGAGTGATATCTAAGTATGCAATGCATCATTAAAACCAAGAGTGATATCTCAATTAGACAGTACAAACTACTACAACTCTTTATATAAAATTAAACACAAAAATTATTGCATAACTTTGCTCATTTTAGACTTAGGAGCTAGACAATACAAATGTATGCATCCCCTTCATTTTTAAAGACTTAGAAGCTTGGATCATGGTAGGATTATATTAATTGCACCATAATAAATAGTAGGAAAAATGAAAAGTGAGTTGAAGAATTGCCTGAGATAGAACATTCCTTGGAATTGTTTTATAACATTATATCCTCAATCCAATGACAAAACTCTCCATCCATCATCAAAGCTGAGAGTACAGTTATATAAACTCAAACAGTCAAAAACCCAATTTAATCTCCAAAATGATTGATGTTTTCTATACAAATCCTATTTAAATATACATTAATCACTATAATCATCAATATTCTTGAGACATATTTTACAGTAATCCTTGAAAATTAATTGTACATAAAATGGATATTTTTTCTTTCACATATGTAGTTATATTTGCGAACAAGACTGATGTAGCATCTAAAATATGACTAGTTATAGCATCCAATAAAATTTTTAGTATGAATATTTATGCCTGGATACTCTATCAACACTGTAGCTATGATAAAGTAAATATTTATTAGTATAATGTTATCACATGATCACATTTCCTATACTAGCACATTAATTGTTGATAAACAGAGCAAAACTCTCCATACAGTATTGCCACCTGTAATAAACAGAGTAATCAAAGGATGCCAGAAGGCTTGTGCATAAAATCCCTATCTAATGCCTACTCATCCAATATCCCCAGACTAATTTCTGGCTTGTGGCCTTTGTCAGTGAAGAGCTTTGGATCTGAGAGCACTGCATCTAGATCTTAGGATCTAATGCAACCCTCTAGCAACCACCTTTTATCTCTACTTAACTACTAAACTATGAGAATGAAATTGAAAACACAAAAAATATTTTCAATCTAAGCTCAATAGCTTAAATAGTCATATGGGTCTGAACTCAGTTCAGCACCCATACATTTTGGTGTCTTTGGCTCTTTTACAACCATAGCCACCACAATCCTATTAGGCAGGATTGGTGTTAAACCATTAAGCATCACATGATCACATTTCCTATACTAGCACATTAATTGTTGATAAACAGAGCAAAACTCTCCATACAGTATTGCCACCTGTGCTAAGCAGAGTAATCAATGGAAGCCAGAAGGCTTGTGCATAAAATCCCTATCTAATGCCTACTCATCTAATATCCCCAGACTAGTTTCTGGCTTGTGCCCTTCGTCAGTGAGGAGCTTTGGATCTGAGAGCACTGCATCTAGATCTTAGGATCTAATGCAACCCTCTAGCAACCACCTTTTATCTTAACAAGCCAGAAACTAGTCTGGGGATATTGGATGAGTAGGCATTAGATAGGGATTTTATGCACAAGCCTTCTGGCATTCATTGATTACTCTGTTTAGCACAGATGGCAATACTGTATGGAGAGTTTTGTTCTGTTTATCAACAATTAATGTGCTAGTATAGAAATGTGATCATGTGATGCTTAATGGTTTAACACCAATCCTGCCTAATAGGATAGTGGTGGCTATGGTTGTAAAAGAGCCAAAGACACCAAAATGTATGGGTGCTGTACTGAGTTCAGACCCATATGACTATTTAAGCTATTGAGCTTAGATTGAAAATATTTTTTGTGTTTTCACTTTCATTCTCCTAGTTTAGTAGTTAAGTAGAGATAAAAGGTGGTTGCTAGAGGGTTGCATTAGATCCTAACATCTAGATGCAGTGCTCTCAGATCCAAAGCTCTTCATTGACGAAGGCCACAAGCCAGAAACTAGTCTGGGGATATTGGATGAGTAGGCATTAGATAGGGATTTTATGCACAAGCCTTCTGGCATCCATTGATTACTCTGTTTAGCACAGGTGGCAATACTGTATGGAGAGTTTTGCTCTGTCTATAATGTTATATGAACGTGTACCATCTATAAATTATAAAGTCACTCATTTAGATGAAACATTCCAGTTAGAACGAATGTGGTGCTATATAAAACTTTATAAAGTGTTCAAAAATACTACATCCATATATAAACTTTCTCCACTTAATATTTAAATTCTACTAAATCAAAATTTACAATTTCTATTAATATCAATGATTTTAATTGTAAAATCAAGTGACCAAAACCAAGGTTTATAACTGGTTACATTCCAGGAGATTTGAACATCAGTATTAAAACATAGAAATCTTTGAAAATAATTATAAATGCTAATTTTCTTATAATAAATACAAGAATGAAAAACAAATCGTTATATTTACTCACTAATCAGTAAAACATAGCTTAGTGCATAAATAGAAAACATCCTCTTGAGATCAGAATTATATTAGGTGAACATAGAAAGTTTATTAAAATATTTGTAAAATATTTATTTATTAAAATATATCAATACATCAATTTCTTTCATTGCTATAACATAACACAAATAATAATTATATATATATATTTGAAAATAAAGGAACGCTATTAAATTAGATCAGTTAATTATAAAAAGATTTAATAATAAAAAGTGATATTTATAAACACATTAATTTTAATGCAGAAATATATATATATATCTTAATGGTTTGTGTTATTTCTAACTATCACGGCTTATAATGTAATAAGACTATCTTTTTATTAATTCTGTAGTCATCACTTCAATTGAATTACTATCTTTCAACTTGACATAAAAACTTCGCTTTTCTTTGGTTCAGTAGCATTAACATGATCAAAGAAAAACAGTCAGCGATTTTCTATAGAACATTTTGTTAAAAGTTATTAACCCTTTAGCAAATAAAATAATAATAAAAGTATGTGTTAAAAAATATAGAGATCATTTTATACGGAAATATATATACAGTGTTTTATAAACTTGAGTATTTCACATATTGTTTTGTAATTTTTCTCTATTTATCTGAACATTTATATATCTATTTATTTATTTCTCCTTATACAAATATACATATATACTAAAGATTTTAAATCTGCATATACATAATAAACTAATTAACAACGTGAATATGTAATGTTAAACATAATGTTTATTTTTTTAAATGATGCATTACTTTATTACATAGAGATCGTTTGGATATTTACGTATTAGTCCGGTGGTAATGAATGTTGGCGGCATAGACAAAGGCATATACAAAGACTGAATTAAATACATTTACAATCTTCTAAAAAAATAAATGAATTAATTTTGAAGTGAATATTAGACAATAGTTTATCAGGAGAAAGTTGTTAGCCAAAATGTTGGTTACACTGCTAATTTTACGATTTAAAGTATGCTGTGATGTCATGAAAAATCACCTGGTAAAAGTTAGGTTTATCCATGAATTTCTTTCCAGCTTTAATTCCTGCTGAGAAAAATGCCAAATCCAACAAAAGTGATGACATGTGAATATTTTCATATAAATCATAGATATGCTTGTTTTCTGTATTTTGCAGAACATAAAAAAAAACTTAAAGCTGCCCAGAGATTGTAAAAAAAATTTTTTTTTGCCTTTCTGTTTTATTGAAATAAATGTATATTTCTAAAAGTTTAATTGTTGCAACATCATTTCTTAGAAGGGATTTTCACTCAGACATTCAAGCTCCTTTCTCTCATCTATTCCATCCTTACAAATGATACACATAACCACATACATGTGAATTAGTTGTATAAGCTTGTGTGAATGACTGGAGGGAGTTTGAAAGTTTGCGTTCAAATCTTGTCTAATTACATCTAGCTTAAGTATATATATCATATTTGTATTTAAATATTACATCACTTCTTACAAAAATAATTTTAAAAATTGTGTCCATTTATTTCCAGTAAATAAAGTTCCAGGCTACACCTTTGTACAGTGTAAACAATTCAATTCTAAACATAAGTATGCATTTGTTTATTTCCACTAACGAATGTTATAGGTTACCATTTTATACTAAATAAAATTACTTGTTATCATCAGCAGTAATAACTCTTAAATAAGTATTATTATTCCCACTCCAATAATAATTTTAAAAAATGATAAAGAAAACTAACTTAAATATGAGTTTTCTGATAACTATACAAACCAATATGTGAGGAAACATCTATATATAGAACATGCTGATCAATTTTTCTATGTATCAGATATTTTGAAAGCAGACTTTTATTTCTTCTGTAGGAAACTTTTCTTTCTGAAATATTTCAACATTTCAAGACTAATTGTATTTCTTCAATATATTTTACTCTCTATCATATCATCACAATGATTTTTTTATATTATTCATTTGTACTACATTTTGAATGCAATGAATTATGTTTTTACAAGAATGGTCTTTATAGTATCAAACTGAAGTACCCATTGCTTGGTTTTATGATCTTGTTTTTGTGGTTTTAAAATTTTATAGGAATAATTTTAAATATAACTTTTCTGATACTTATATTACGTTGTGGTATGGAATCTAAATCTTACTCCCATATAATAAATTATGTTAAATAACAACATATTTTTATAACTAGTTAAATTATAGTAATTATTTTTTTATAATAATTTTCTTGGTTTTTAACTCAAAAAAGACAATAATGATACATGGGGGTTTGTATTGTATATTATCATGTCAGTCTATAATTCACCTTTTGAAATTATCAAATATATTCAAGTTGATTTACATTCTCAAGTTGTAACAATTCCAGCTAAAAGTTATTAATTTTTTTCTTCCATCACTGACTATAAAGAATATGAATTTTGTTAATATTAATTATTAAATCAAAGTCTTTGTATTTTGTATTAAAAATATTAAATATTTTGACATATTTTTTTTTTTTTTGAAATGTCAAAAATAGTACAATCATCAGAAAATAAAGTTTTCATTATCACTTTCAAATTAAAAAAAACTCTACCATAAAACTTTTATTATATCCTGATTCCTGTTTCATCAAAGTTTCGAAAGATTTATAAATACCATTGTCATAACAAACAATGCAATCTTGTTATTGCCATTTTTTATTTTAAAACCTCACATTTTTCACTTGTAATAATTAGAAGTTGTAAATGTGAATAACTTTTGATGAACAATCAATTAAATGTAAATAGTATAATAGACTTAATTCATTATTTGAAGCACATGATAATCAACTCACTAAAAACTATATATAAATCTATGTATTGTTTCTGACATTTATTTTTCCATTCTCCAGATAATATCTGTGTCTGTAGTGTTTCTTAGAATTCTCAAAATCACATTGATTCTGTAATAACTTTTATATGCCTGGATTCAACTTGTCCAATAAAATACTTAAAAACACCTTTGCTGTAATGTATAATAAATAATATTTCACAAAAATTGTGTCTACTAAAAATAATATAATTGAAATATAAGTGAAAAAATGGAGATTGCAACCTAAATATATAAGATTAATAATAATAAATACTGTTTAATTTTAAGGCTAAATATTCAGTAATAAAAAGACTAATCTCACATACTCTAGAATATAAATAAGCATATGTAAACAATTTACCTGAAAGTTATTACAACATTATACTAATTTATAAACAATTTACATTCAATAAAAACATAAAATTAACCCAATGACAATTAAAAATCAATAATCAACAAATAGTTTACTATATCATGGGGTAATACTCTTTAAAATATATACATATTAAAGTGAAAATACTGAGTCTTTTCTCCTTATATGTTTTAACCTTATTTAAGCAAAGATAATAATAAAAAAAACAAAATTAATCTATGGACAAATCCTTTATGAGTTCTTAGATAAAACATTAAAAACAATTAAAAACAATGTTAAAAGCATTTGTGTTCTTATAATCTTAACCCATGAACAAATAACACAAATGTAATGAAGTAAGTGCATAAAACTTTGTGTTTGGGAATATAATCAAAAAAATGTTAAAATAACATAAAAGGCAAGCTGATGAAAGTAAGGCACTGTAAAATTTTCATGTGTTATCACCCAATAGTACAACTTGAGTGATATTGACACTTTCTATAATTAATTTAAAAAAGGCCCACCTCAATTTTTACTAAATATTATCCACATATTTAGACATGTACATTAAATAATTAACTCATTTAGACATGTATATTATAACTATATATAATAAATGAGTATAACAAGCACTAGTTTACATAAACATGATTATAATTACTTATAAAAAATCATTTTTAATTTTTGCGATATTGCATGGACTTTCTCTTTCAATGCAATATTTTACATGATTCTTCACACACCATTTACTTTTCATGTTAATCTCTTATGAGTGAAGAAATTATTATTTTATTAGTAGCCAATACACTTGCTTTATTATTATTTTTTCAATTATTTATATCATTAGAATCAAAACAAAATTCTTTACTGCATTTTAATTTGTGATAATTAAACACAATATTATTTGTGTTTTAAACTTTTTACGAGACTTTATCACATAGTAATAGATATTCTTCAACCCTTTTCTAATAAGGCTCATCAAGTTCCTTCAAAATGTGATTCCCAAATGGTAATTAGTTTTATATTATTTTTGTTCTTTGCTAATCTATTTATAATAAGTGATAGATTATATACATCATTTTAACATTATGAACAATATTTTTTATAACTTCATTACTTATTAGTATATTAAATGATACTGAAATCTATTTAATATTAATACAGTTAACATTTTTAAAATTACTTTCACTCTTTTCAATGTAATTTTTGTTATCAAAATATTTTATAATTCATTATTTATAAATAAAAAAATATATGTCAGCCATAAATTATTTATAAAATAAACATTAAAAATAGAGTATAAGTATTCTCTTTTCTCCATGGATTTTATAATTAACTTGTATTGTAAGTATATATTAAATCTGCTAACCTGAGTTTTAAATTATAACTGTAAATATATTTTTCTATAAAACAAATAAGGATTGCCTATAGGCTTACTATGTACACTCCAAGTATGTGATTTTACACTGTGTGTTTATGAAAAAAAATAAGGAAGAATATTAAGATTTTAATTAGATATGAAATAGTGTATATACATGTGATTAAAATAAAAGTATACATTAATTATAAGATGTATGAAATATATTGCATATAATGGTGAACAGACCTTATAAAAAAACATAGATGCAATTTTTATATAATATCTATTGAAAAGCAAAAAAAAAAAAAAAAACATATTACCTAATTTAAAATTATTTTTATGTACAAAGTATCCGATATAATATATATTTCCTTATTTATAAATAATAATATGTATGAAAAAAAATCAATATATATATATATATTAATAATTAATTTCTGATTTATATATATATATATATATATATATATATAAATCAGAAATTAATTATTAAGATAAAAATGATTGTATTAGGAATATTATCAAACCATTTAGAATAAATTCAAAAAAAGATAACATATCAAATAGCTTTCTGTACTATTTAACCTTAATCTATTTCAGGAAGACAGAAAATCATCTTTGGGCCAATTCGCCCTCTGGTGATTCTTTTGTAAGTATTATACATTAGAATGCATATAAAACAGCATATTTTTTTATAATAAATGTTTTGCCCAAAAAATTTGCAATAAAAGGCATGAAATTCAAAATTCCCACTTTTACATTTGACAAACCCTGCCCTGACATGTTCAGCCATTATCTGTTGCCAAGGCTGTAAAACGTTCAGTATTTTATGACATTGTGGTTTCAATGATGCAAAGACATGTTTATTTGTGAATTTATTATGGTTTTAGATATTTTTTTAAAAATAATTTACACCATATGTATTAGATATCAAGAAATATAAATTATTAATAACTTATTTTGTCTTGAAATACTTTATTTTCAAAAATTTAATGTTATATGAGCAGCTAACATAAATATGGCCTGAAGCAATTTACAAGACTAGCTTTGATGCAAACAATCGACTTTATATTTAAGAGTAAGAAAATATCACAATTTGGCAAAATATATTCAAAAAATTTAAACTTTTAAAGCATAATTTGTTAGATATAAGTGAAATAAATAAATATTCATTTGGATGTTTAAAAATAATAAGAAAAAACAAATATTTTGTTAATTTTGTAAACTGAAAATAATCTTTCTAAAAATGATGATGTGTAAACTCTTTGTTTTAAATGCGATCTCATTTTTTTTAATATTTAGTTACACAAAATGTGAACATTTAAAATTTATTTCAGTAGTAAACAAAAATATCTATCAAATGAAATCAAATTTATTATTTTCTGGTAAGTAATCATCATTTTATCATATATTTTAAATTGATGAGTGAGACAAAGAAAAATACCAGAAATATCGGAAAAATAGCAAAATTCGGTAGGGCATGAAGTGTTATAGAGTTACTAAAAATTTACTAAATATAGATAATCTAGTTAATCATAGTAAAAGTATAAAATTTGAATAATTTTTTTCTTGCTCCATAATCCATAGCAAGGTCAAGTATTAAAAACAGAACTGGATCATAATTAAAAGAAAGTAAGTTTCAGAATCTGCCAGTCTTTGACTCCACTACAACAATAAAAATATAATATATAAATATAAAAAATTGAAATAGCATATTTCAGAAAATATCAATCTTTATTGAAAAAGAAGATAAAGAACTGGGTCTTATAAAAAATATACAAAACAACATATACATAGAATTTAAATGTAACTAAAGAATTTGCTTTTAACTTTGGTAAGATAAAGATTTTTTTCATGAAAAAAAAAAATATAATAATAAAAATGTTACACACACACACACACACACACAAATCAATATATATATATATATTGTAAATATCGATAAGTCGATATTTATATTTTAAAAATTTGTTATTTGTTATTAAAAAAAAAAATCTCTTTAAGTTGAAGTTTACATATGAAATATTTAAATTTTTCTTTTATGTTTATTAAATATAGTTATTATTTGAAGTTATTATTTTATTTATATATATTGATAGTACATCAATATGAACATTTAATTATTAAAATAAATAAGGACATATAAATTGTTGATTATAAAAAAATTATTTTATTTACAATGATTATTAAATGCAATAAATTATAAATAATTATTTATGTATATTTTTAAAGATGTCAAATTTTCAATTTAATATATATATACTTGATATTTTATTTTTATTTTAATGTTAATTGTTTTAAAAGAGAACATATATAACATGAGTTTTAAAATAGCATCTGCTGGCGCATGGAACAATAGCAACAACAATAAGGAAGCCATTATCATATTATTATTATTGAAATAGATATAGAACAAACAACTAAAGGATAAAATTTTGTTGTACTAAATTTCTTTAAAATTTACCATTCTTTAAAATACTGAAATAACATATATATCTTATGGTAAATACATAAATTATGGCTTGCTAAGAAAAATATATCGCAGCTAGGAGCTGCATCATCGCTTTCATTTATTCCAAGGCAATTTTCAATGGAACAACTAAAAAAATTCAATGTATAAATTTCGTCGCGTCTGGAGCTGAAACTTGATATAGCTATCTTAAATGTATAATCGTCAATTTAATCATAATCTGGAAGTAATTGGAATTGACATGCTGGATTTAACCTTTAATTTGTTTATTTATTTTTTTAAAAAAGAAGGAAATTTTAAAACGGATAAAATATGCATATATCTAAGGATTAACAATTTTCTTTAATATAATAATTTCTTCGCCTTTCGAAAGAATGCATTCTAATAACAAAAGTAAACGGATACAAAGAACTCATGTAATAAATTAACTTTTTGGAAAGGAAAATTAGCTAAATGAACTTTAAAAGGTATTTAATAATTTTATATATGTATGAATAATATATAAATATATTTTTGAGATTGATATATTTTTTTTTATTTACTTTTATATTTTATTATAAAATACAACGTTTTATAAGTGGTCAATTTAAGCATCTTGTTTTATAATAATATTAGACGTATAACAGATGTTAAGATAAGTATTTAAATAATTTTAAAATTTTAAAATGTAATTTATAAGTTGAGGTTGTATATAAATTATTATATTTATATTATAATTATTAGGTAGAAATATGTCTTTATATATTTAATCTATATATACTTATTACAAGTATATACATATAGTTATTCTTTGTATTTATATTTAAAACATCAATATTATTTAAAGTTAAACTATAACATAAAATAAAGGATGTACTATTTGTTTTTATAAATAATGCCTTTGTAATTATTTAAAAGAGCGATACTATATTATTTTTATTTTCTTTTAATGCCAAATTCATTATAAATAAATTGAATTTACAATTTAATAAAAGATAATTTCATATTTCATTTATTATTTGGTTTGTAGATCATTTACACATATTATTATTCATTCACATATTTAGAGGTACATAAATTTACATAATTAAATGTGTATATTTGAATTTAGTAAAAGTCCCTTTGTTTCTGATATATATATTTGATTAGTTAGTCACATCAACCTTAAAAATAAATTATAAAGATAGGTCTCATTGCTTTACATGATTTTAGATTTGTTTTATGTATAGCTAGCTGGAAGGGCATTTAAACAATTTATTTAAATATAACTGGAGTAATTTTGTTTTTCTTCATTCTTTGATTTTAATGGAATACTTAATAGACGTTCCATTATATTTGGCTTGTCCAATCGTAAGCTACCATATAGTTTCCATTACAATATATATATCAAAATACAGTACAATTTATATAAATTATATTTTTTTAGAAGTACTTTCGAATATACACAACAAAGTGTATAGTCGAAAGTACTTCTAAAAAATATAATTTATATAAATTGTACTATATTTTGATTGATATATATTGATTTGTATATTACATATATTGTGAAACGAATACAGATATCAAACTTTATATATATATATATATATATATATATATATATATATATATATATATATATATATATATATATATATATATATATATATATATATTATTATTATTACTATTTGTGGGATATTCTGTGTAGTGAAAAAGCTAAATGCTGACGTTTCAGTACAATATCAAGTACCTTCCTCAGAGCATCCTCTTTCTCAAATCATAAGAATGCATATAAGATTTAAAACCATTTTTATCATTTTCTTTCTCCTCATATTTAAATTCTATTGGTTGAGAAGTTTTAAAATTTATTTTCTCTTCCAATAGCTTCTTCCAAATGTTGTTAATCTTATTTAATTCACACCTTTCATTTATGCTCTGGGGTCTTTTAAAAATCTCTATAGCTTCTCTTAGCAATCTCTAGTCATATTGTTCAATTTTTGCTAAAATATTTGTTTTTTTCAAAATTGATATCATGATTTGTTAATTTAATATGAGAATAAATAGCTGAGGAATTGGATTTTTCTCTCACTGCCAGAATGTGTTCTTCCTTTCTAATATTTATTATACAATTAGTCTGTCCTATATATGTATGTGGACACTCCCTACATGGAATTTCATATACACCATGACACTCTAAAGCAATTTTATCTTTAGGAAGTGGAAATATTTCACTAATTTTTTTATAAGTAGTGTAAATTGTGTGAATATTATTATTTTTTAAAATGTTACCAATTCTATCAGTTACTCTTTTTATATATGGCAAAATTGTCTTAATTTTTATCAAAATCTTTTTACTTTTGATGTGTATAAGCCCTATTAATAATGTTGTAATTAAAACCGTTATGAAGAAGCATTTTATTAGTAGCAAAAAGGTCCCGGTGAAAATGGCTATCATCAGAAAGTCTCTTTGATCTATCCAATAATGTCTTTGCTACTGAAAATAGTTGTGCAGGATGGTGATGAGAAGAAAAGTGCAGATATCTCCCAGTGTGTGTTGGTTTTTTATATATACCATGGGATAAAGAACCATTTCCCCTTCTTTCAATCAAAACATCTAAAAAAGGTAATTGATTATTATTTTCTATCTCCATGGTAAATTTAATATTGTTATGAAAAGAGTTTTAAAAATTAAAAAAGTCATCAAGAGCATGCTTGCCATGAGGCCTAATAACAAAGGTATCATCAACATACCTCAGCCATATAGATGGTTTTTTAACTGCTAAAGTCAAAATTTTATTTTCCAAATCCTCCATAAAAATAGAAGCTAATGCTGGAGAAATTGGTGAACCCATAGCTAGCTATGGGTTCACCAATTTCTCCAGCATTAGCTTCTATTTTTATGGAGGATTTGGAAAATAAAATTTTGACTTTAGCAGTTAAAAAACCATCTATATGGCTGAGGTATGTTGATGATACCTTTGTTATTTGGCCTCATGGCAAGCATGCTCTTGATGACTCTTTTAATTTTTTAAACTCTTTTCATAACAATATTAAATTTACCATGGAGATAGAAAATAATAATCAATTACCTTTTTTAGATGTTTTGATTGAAAGAAGAGAAAATGGTTCTTTATCCCATGGTATATATAAAAAACCAACACACACTGGGAGATATCTGCATTTTTCCTCTCATCACCATCCTGCACAACTATTTTCAGTAGCAAATACATTATTGGATAGAACAAAGAGACTTTCTGATGATAGCCATTTTCACCGGGACCTTTTTGCTACTAATAAAATGCTTCTTCATAACGGTTTTAATTACAACATTATTAATAGGGCATATACATATCAAAAGAAAAAAGATTTTGATACATCAAAAATTAAGACAATTTTGCCATATATAAAAGGAGTAACTGATAGAATTGGTAACATTTTAAAAAATAATAATATTCACATAATTTACACTACTTATAAAAAAATTAGTGAAATATTTCCACTTCCTAAAGATAAAATTGCGTTGGAGTGTCATGGTGTATATGAAATTCCATGTAGGGTCTGTCCACATACATATATAGGACAGACTAATCGTAGAATAAATATTAGAAAGGAAGAATACATTCTGGCAGTGAGAGAAAAATCCAATTCATCAGCTATTTATTCTCATATAAAATTAACAAATCATGATATCAATTTTGAAAAAAACAAATATTTTTAGCAAAAATTGAACAATATGACCAGAGATTGCTAAGAGAAGCTATAGAGATTTTTAAAAGGCCCAAGAGCATAAATGAAAGGTGTGAATTAAAGAGGATTAACAAAATTTGGAAGAAGCTATTGGAAGAGAAAATAAATTTTAAAACTTCTCAACCAATAGAATTTAAATATGAGGAGAAAGAAAACGATAAAAACGGTTTTAAATCTCATGTGCATTCTTATGATTTGAGAAAAAGGATGCTCTGAGGAAGGTACTTGATATTGTACTGAAACGTCAGCATTTAGCTTTTTCACTACACGGAATATCCCGCAAATAATATGACATCTTGAAAATATTAGAATTAATATATATATATATATATATATATCTATATATATTTATATATATATATATATATATATATGTGAAACTTAAATATATTCCAAACAACAGTAAACAATTTATAATATAATATAAATAAAAACTAATAAAGAAATATATTTGATTATATTCATAATCATTATCAATTCAACTTTCAAAATTATAAATTGTTTACCGTTGTTTGGAATATATTTAAGTTTCGTTATTGTATTATTAATATTAGCGGACATTTTATTTTGTTTATATATATATATATATATATATATATATATATATAGTAATCTTATGGTTGGGCTTGAGTATGTCAAGCCTTATTATTTAAGTGGTCAAATGTGAAAAAATTTAAATATTAATTGACAATAATTGAAATATATTAAATCAGAGTATTATATTAATGGTATGTTATAGTAGATGCTAAATTATAGTTTAAAATTAAATAAATTTTATCAGTAAGTATGAGAGTAATAAAGACTCAGACTGTTCAAGATATTCTAAGCCCTCTGGCAGGATGAGTATGAGATTTTATATGCAGTTTGTCAGGTGGACTAATTTTCAATAATATTAAAATGATAATTTAATAGTGTTATTATTAATTTGAAAGTTGAAACATCTTTTGATACTTTATTATTATTAAATAATAATTACAGAAATTTAAATGTATAATTCTTTTAAATTTATATTTGTAATCAATTCTTAGATATATTTTTATTGTGATTTAAAATAGTATTGAACACTCTAATTAATTATCACTAATGAATATAGGGGGAGAAATATTAATTATATGCACATAACATGCTGTCATTGATCTATTATTTTTTGTAACACAATTCAATTTAGTAAAAGATATACATTACTTAAGAGAGTTTTGTAGAAGTGAGATTATTAAGAGAACAAGAAAAATACAATAACTTTTAAAGTATAACAAAATTTAAAAAAAATTAAAGTAATAACACTGGATTTGGAATTGACCGGAATCAAAATTTATTGTGACTCTTAAATTATGGAGTAGATAACTTTATTTTCTTGTATACTTTTGACCTACTTATCTATTGATTGACAATCACCAGGACCTCACATTGAAAGAAAAATGAAACAATTTTTGAAAATAAGTATTTCACTAAAAGTGACTTTGATTCAGAAACCGAATATAAAATTGTAAGCATAAAATTTTATTTTACATATTATAATCATTATATACATTTAAAGGTTATGCATGAGTTATTTAAAATGCCAAAAAAAAAAAAAATAAAGAAAAAATGTTCTGATATTTTTTTTTGGAATGCTGATTTGCTTCATTATTAAAAACGGATATTAGAACACATTTACCATATTGATAAATGCCAAGAATGTCTAACTTATAGATGAATTTAATATATTTAATGCAAATCTAGATAGTAGAAAAATAATGATAATGGATCATACTAATATAAAAAATATTTAGAATTACTGATAGAAAAATAATAAATAAATATCTACTTTTCAATTACTATTATGGAATTCTGTAGTGGGTATAAGTTTTCCAGTATCAACAACAAGATCTTAAAATATTTTAAAATGCTGGAATCATTTTCAAACTATTTTAATATATTATCACAGATAATAATAATAATAATAATAATAATAATAATAATAATAATAATAATAACAATAATAATAATAATAATAATAATAATAATAATAATAATAATAATAATAATAATAATAATAATAATAATAATAATAATAATAATAATAATAATAATAATAATAATAATAATAATAATAATAATAATAATAATAATAATAAACAACAATGGGTCCATTGCCCATAAAGATTTAGAAAAAGTAATGAAAGATAAAATAGAACCACTTATTTTGCCGGTGATTTCTCCAGCTCCATTTGCAAAAAAACATTCATCTACCACACAAGCTGCTATGTTATTTAAGGATATTTTGATATCAGTTAGAGAAAAGAAAATATATGGCCCGATTGTTGTACAGTTGGATATTGCTTCAGCCTTTGACAATGTTGATATATCTATACTGTTGAGATTATTGAATGACACTGAAATGCCAAAATCACACACACATATATATATATATATGATATAGCAAATTTACTCTTAAATTGTGTTTTACATTACCATAAATGGCAGAAATTTGCCAGCTTTCACACCAACTAAATCACTTTCACAAGGGTCCCCACTTAGTGCCATCTTATTTTATATATAAATCCCCTTCTTGTTCAACTACAACAGGCATTTGAGGGAATGGAGATCCCAGGATTAGGTCAAAAATTGACCTGCATTGCATACATGGATGATATTACAGTTTTCCTGACATCAAAAAAGCAGATACCAAAACTACAGATGATTTTAGAACAATACTGAAAGGAATTTAAACTAGGTTTCAATTGAGAAAAAACAACAGCATTGACCATATTCATGGGAAGGCCATGTACATCCATTTTCCAGGCAAAGACAGGCTCATTCCTTGGGTTTCCATTCCATCTGGGGACTACTGGCATGAGATGTCATTTGCAGAACAAATTGAAAAATGAAATCCAGCAAATAGCAGACTCTCTAACCAATACATATATGTCAGTATATTCTAAGATACAATTAATTAACAGTTTGATGATGACTAAGATAGTTTACTTTATGCCAGTGGTCACTTTCTCAAAGGCTTTTATCTCTAAAATTAAGACCATTTGCAATCAGCTACTATGGTCAAGGAAAGTTGTGGCAATATCAATAGCAAAACTATGTCAACCACTGAATAAAAATGGTTTGGGGTTGCATGATATTGGTATTTTTAACAAACAGAGAATGAGGAACAATATAATTGATATTGTTAAACAATTTCCAAAAATTAAACATCTCATAAAGGTCATTCCAACTGATAAACCACCACCAAAAAAATTATCATATTTTGAACAATTAATATATCATTGTAAAACAGAATAAAAATCCCAGAGCAATTTATTAATAAGTACAAACACTGGGAAATTTATGAACTAATAAATGAAGATAATAACACAATTGCTTTGGAACCGATACTGAGAATTAATAATAAACAACTGGTTAAAAGGTATAAATCATGGGCCTTAGAACCAAAGTTTTTCAATTTTCTGATAAAACTTAACTTATCTACATTACCTACCACATATTTTCTTTGCCATAAAAGATTGTATATGTCAATTGATCCTTTTTGTGGGTTATGCCATCGAGCTGAGGAAACCTTATCACATCTGATATATCACTGTGAGGGACTTATGCAGATAAGAAATCTGATAACTAGAAATTACAGGAAGTTTAATGTACAATTCATCAATTAATTGCTGCTATTAGAGAGGAATTAATACCAAGTGTCAGGACAGCAACCTTTGTGCTATATGCATACTGGTGTACTAGAAGCACATTCCCAATTGGTAACAATTCTAAGAGGCATCCAGCTACTTTTTCAAGTAAACTTGCAATGATACAGAAAAGGGATAAGTCACTTGACAGACCTGACATTTATGCAGGAACTTGGTCATTAAAGAGTATGTCAATGTTATAGTGAAAAAAATGATAAAATTCTTAGGAACCGGTATAGTTTTTTTTTTTTTGTTTTTTTTTTTTAGGACAACACCAGTTTGAACATTGTAAGTTGGGAAAATTAAACATTATAGATGGATGTTGCTTTGTTATATGTATGATATTTATTTTTGTTGATGGCTTACTCAATTTATCTACTAGAGAATTATGCTTTACAAAAATAAATGGCAGCCAGAACCACACTACATTAATTCAATGAGGATATAATCATTTTGTAGAACTCTATCATTCAAAAAAATTGAGATTGAATCCAACACTGGAATCATTTCATTCAAGTGCCATCCCATTCTAATCCATTAATGGACAATTAAATTAAGTGGAGAACTGCACTTGTAGTAAGACTTGTAACATTTGTTTCTTGATGTACTCATTTTTTCTTGTTCTTTTTACTGATGTAACCACTTTTCTTAAGTACAAATAAAGTTTGCATCGAAACATAATAATAATAATAATAGTAATAATAATAATAATAATAATAATAATAATAATAATAATAATAATAATAATAATAATAATAATAATAATAATAATATGTAAATAAGCATTCATTTTATATAGCGTATGTTTATAATTGTATACATTCAAATATCAGCCTTTTAAGCTAATTGTGCATATGCTTTGTGAGTGTTAATAATAAATGAATACTTTCTCACCAATACAAGATATTGTATTTATGCAGGAATAAAAGGAATAAGAGGATTCCTTTTATTCCTGCATAAATACTAAATCTTTGATAAAAAAAATCAAGTCAGATGACCTAATTTTAATAAAGCTTGTATTTACAAATGTTATATATAGAGTAAGTAAAAAAAACAAACTCTTAATAAGCTTTAAAAAATACCCTCAACCCCAGACCACAGTTTCTGCATCTAGCATCATCAGTGAGGTGTTAGGGAATAAAAATACTAGAACTAGTCTAGCATTTTATCAATGCCTAACTATTGAAAAGAAAATCTGAAACTTTCAGACATTAAATGTCTGAAAGTTTCAGATTTTCTGAAGGTTTCGGATATTCTTTTCAATAGTTAGGCATTGATAAAATGCTAGACTATTTCTAGTATTTTTATTCCCTAACACCTCACTGATGACGCTAGATGCAGAAACCGTGGTCTGAGGTTGAGAGTATTTTTGAAGCTTGTTAAGAGTTTGTTTTTTACTTACTCTATATATAATACTATATCTTGTATTTGTGAGAAAGTATTCATTTATTATTAACACTCGCAAAGGGTATGCACAATTAGCTTGAAAGGCTGATATTTGAATAATAATAATAATAACTGCTTTAAGGAAGTTTGCTCTTGTTATCATGATTGAACATATTATTGAAGTTACAATTAGTTTATAAAACAACAATGGATCCAATATTCTTCAGAAATATTTATAAGCACTACTATACTGTTATTTTGTTACAATAAAGTCTTAAGCATTTTATTGCTTTAATTACAAGATAAAATATAAAAAAAAATATGGATGCATCGCATTATAAAATATTGTACAGGCCGACAATGACATTATTTTCTCTCATCAGTCATCTCGTAATGAAGGAATTTAAATTATGTACTAGGGGAATGAAATAAAATATAATAATAATCATTTTTATTGTTCATGTTTATTATTATTTTATGTTAATTTTGGATATACTATTAAGATATATAAGTATAGGAGATTTGAACTCAGATTTTCAAGCACCCCCATCTATCCACACTATCGCATACAACTGATACACATGACAACACACATTTAGAAAGGATAAATAATCACCAATATGAGTATTTTGTGCTAAAGCAACACTCATCAATTGGTCCAGATTATCATCTCTCTCATTCACACACACACACACACACACACACATATATATATATATATATATATATATATATATATATATATATATATATGTATGTATATTGAAGCAGATAAACTGAAGCTCAGATTATGCTTTATGAGTATCAATAATCATTGGACCATCTAACTGAGTTCAAAGCCTATCTCTCCATGCTTGTACATGTACTCACTATTTACCCAGAATTTTTTCTTTTCACTTTAATATTAATCCCATTTTGATAAAAATAAATTAATGATTTGGAAAAGAAAGTGAATCAATAGAGTCATGGACATGCAATGAGGGATAGATTTAATTAAAATATATACACATCTTATTGTACTAATAATGTTATATAAAGTAATTGGGAAATATGTATATAAAGTTTTATATATATATATTATTCATCATGGTGGTACAAGATAATGCAATCAGGTTGGAAATTTCTAAAAACATTTCTATAAAATTTAAAACAAAAAAGGGGGGGGGGATTAATTAGTGTAAGTCAAATTAATCAAAAATGCTGTGAATAAAAGTCTATTTTCCATTAATATTTAATTACTCTATCTAAGAGATCTTTACAAATATTAAAATAGAATGTAATAGCAATAGTTCAATAATTTTTCAGACTGATTGCATTATCTTTAATCCTGATGAAACAAAAGGGACTTACTGTAAAAAATTAGCTGGTGTACCAAAATTATACATCACTTCAGGCCACAATTTTAAAATGCATCGCAACATTCCAAGGGATTGTATAAATAGTGCAAAAATTGGATTGATACGGATTTCATTCATTCATTAAGCAAAATCTGAGTCTGCTTGTTTTAATTTAGCCTAAATGATTATTCTTTTGGTTTTTTCACTTCCTTTTTTTAGAAAGGATTTGTTTAACTAATTTCACATCATCCAAAACTATAAACATGACTGAGGAGTAAACCATCACACCTTCCCTGTAGCCATTCCTTCACCACTCTCTATGAAAATGCTTTTCGAATTTAAATGAAACCTTGAACTATTTAGATGTGCCTTGAACTTGATCTGCAAAAATATGCTACCTGCCATTAATTTCAAACCACAGCAAGAATAATGAACTGTTATACCAGCATAGACTCAAGATAGTATTATGTAGGTAATAATGCTGCCTCACATTTATCTTCTATATCTTCTGTATATTTATTGTATCTAAAATTTAATAAAACTAAATACACATTTTTTATAAAATAACTTACCTATGCAATATCTCTCATCCATTTTCCATGATTTTTTATAAAACTAATATAATTCTCTATTAGCCTCGTAAAATTCTTATTTTAAAATAGTGCAACATTGATTTTCTACATATATCTTTTTATTTCCTTAAAATAATATGCCATTAATTTATTCCCCAACTCTGCAAATGTGTTTAAATTAGCCGTCTTCTATTATTTAGAAAAAGAAGGAGCGCCATTTAATTAATTACTTTGTTTATTATAAAGTTGTACCTTTGCCAAGTTGGAAAATTTTTAAATGTTATTTTTCTTAGTGTCTTATTGTTGCAGTTTGGGGAAGGGGGAAAACATTTCCCAAATTAATAACAAAAAGTAAATGATTTAAGATTGCAGATATTGGGAAATTCAAAAGTAAATTTTATATATGCATTTTATATGTCATTTCCATGTGTAAAAATCATCTAAATTAATACTATTATATCATATAATGATCCCTCAAATATTCTCAGCCAATTAAATAAGCAAATTAATGCTTTTAAAAATTTTGTTTATCATTTTGCATCCGATTCCAAAATAATGTTAAAGTTAAATTTAGATGGCATAGGGTGGGAGGGAAATTGAGTTCTAACAGAAAGAAAAACTACTAAAATGAGAAATCAATTTTATATTTCTGAATATGTGTCATAATGTTCATTAAATCAGCTTAATTAATTTGATCATATATCAAGAAAAGGGAATAACTAATACTTTGGGTTTATTTTAAGCATCAGAATAACTTATATATATATTGTCCAAACATCGCTAATATTAGTCTATCTCTTAATTGTGTGCTATTCATCCAGAGTAGGCATCAGAAAAGACCTGAGCCACTCATTTGTTGCTTCCAGTCCATAATAGGAAAATATACCATGGACCATAGGCCTGATTAATAATGGGATTTTTGGACCATCAGTGTGATCCTATTCAGGCTAAATATTTCTTTGTTCCAATGACCAATCACCATAAATTTGGAGTGTGGCAAGTTGGTCTCATATAATGTGAAATAAAATTCCCATTCCCATTCAGTAACTTCACCAGCACACTATCACATATTGTAAATGAATTTCATTAATATAAAAGTAGTCCATACATTAGGCCACCATTACTCTACCTTATTATTGCTTATTAAACCTTACCTAGATAATTCTGTAGTTTGATGTTGTGATTACTTGTGCTGAAATACATGTATTTAAATGTTCTTGCTGAATTGTATATTTAAAGTTATAAATTAATGTGATAGTATCCGATTTTGGATAATTAAAATGCTCAGTATACACTTTCCTTACACTCCATCTGAAATATCAAATCTTTATTGCTGTATAATTTCCTAACGCAATATATTAATTGCATATATAAAATGTTTATAATCTATTGCCCAGGTTAAGTTATTGTTCATAAAACATATATATATATATATATATATATATTTTTTTTATTATATATATATATATATATATATATATATATATATATATGCTTGTAACATTAGGCTGTTAATAATTAGCATACTTTTAAATTACTGTAATCCCCTTTTACTCTATTAATGCAATAATAAAGAATTAGTGGCATTCCAATAAAACTACACTAATCATAAATGTATTAAATAAAGGTGAATCTATTTAAATATACATATAAGAGATTCAATGTACTAAATGTATTTAAAAATTATAATATATTTGTTTTTAATATACATATAAAACTATAAAGTATATAAATGTTGTAATGTGAGGCTAATATTTATATTTAAATGTAGTATATACCTATTAACATATAATAGCATATTATGAAATATATTTAAAATCTTACTCTGGAGTCATTGCCTATATTGTTGTTTATGCTTTTCCACATACATATACTATGCACATTAGGTTCATATGTACCCTGAAGATATAAACAACTTCTTATCAATAACTATTATATAGATCTGGCCAGTTGCCTAATTAGAGTCTTTTTGTTTTACTGCTGATCTGTTAGCTGAAAATAATTAAATATGAATTGTGTCATCAGTATTGCTAATCATAAGTAGAGAGTCTTAGGTTTGAACCTGTAGGATATAGTTAGAGAATGTCCCTGACTTATGTATCTCATATATGTATTGACTCGAGGTACTCAGGCTAGAATTCCAGGTCTGGTTGTATGAATTATGCAAATGACCAGTACAGGTTATATTTTTTTACCCCAGGTTTGGATTCCCTGTCATGGGGCTATAATATATTCTCACACCCTGAAATACCCTGTATAATGTTTAATATATTTATATAGTGTTTTTTTTCTCTTTTGAATAACACTAAATAATATATATATATATATATATATATATATTATTTAGTGTTATATATATATATAATTTTTTTTCCTGGCTTTAATGCAACAATGTGGGCTGAGCAATAAATTAAATGTACCCTGAGTAACAGATTTTGATTACATGTAGTAAAACAAAAAAGAAAATATGCATATGTTTATTTTTCCCCATGATGTTTCGATTAAATACTCAGGTACCTGAATTATAGATATGTGTGTGTGGAGTTGAATATCAAATGTAGATTTTTTTGAAGAATGTTTTAAATTGTAACCATCCCTAGTGAGCTGATGACCAGTAATTTACTTAGCAATATAACTTTTCCCAACAGGTGGTGGATTAACCAAAAGACTGTTTTTTACGAGGCTCCTCGTCGACATCTGAAATCACTCTAACTCAGCCAGTTTTTATACGAAAATATTCGTTAAACACGTATTGAATTCGTTTTTAAAAGTTCTGTACGATGGTGACATCTTCCGATTTATTTTAGAAGTAAAAAATAGAAAAAAAACACATTTAAACCTAAACAAAGAAGGAACATTATTTGTGATTGGTTCTTAGCATGCTCTCAGCCGAAAAAGACATTCTGATTGGCTGGAAAGAACAAAGAAACTGCCTGATCAAAGAAAATAAAGAAAAACGCTGAGATTTTCATTTCGAATATGATTTAATTATTATAAAAGAATATTTTGAGAAATTAAAATTATTTTCAGAGAGAATAATAAAAAAACAAAATTATTTTCGAAAAATATTGAAGATTTAAGTAAATATATTGAAGATGTAGTAAAAAGAAATATTTACTTTTCTATAACGTAAAAGTCGATCTTTTTGTTTACATTATAACTTTTATGTTGCCGATATTGAATATCTTAGAATAAATAAATAGCAATTTATTTTTGAAAGAACTTTTGTTCTCTTCACAACCTGAAAAATTAATTATATACTTTTTATAAACGTATCTGAGTTGAATTTAATATTATAGGCAAATATGTTTTAACAATAGGCTTTGTCTTCAGTTTGTGAGTTGGCCAATTAAAAGATTTGATTTTTATCTGATACAACCAATGATAAAATTAGCGGTTAAAAGGTTAAAGCAATGAAATATGTGAGGTAATGATTTACCAAGAGGAGTAAACTATATAAAGAATCATGATTTTAGTGTTTTTTTCTGAAGGTTTGTGATGATGATGTTCTAGCTGGATTTTTATATTGGACTAATTTCCATCACCTAATATGTGTGTTGAATGTCTATAGAAAAGTTTAATTTTATTTAAATATTCCAAATGCATTCAACTGTTAGTAATATCACAGCAAACAGGTTAGTATATGCACAACATTTCAAGAGGTAATTTCTCCCCTTTTCTTCAGGTATTGTTTGCCTGACCAGTGATAGTACTAGCATGGGATTTCAACCTGGGTCCTTAGATTCTTGATTATTGAATTTTTAAGTTAATGCTCTAACCAACTGAGGATGGCTCAGTTTGTTAGAGCCTTACATTAAAATTCAATAATCAAGAATCTAAGGACCCAGGTTTGAATTGCATGCTAGTACTCTCACTCATCACACCAGCAACACCTAAAGAAGAGGGGAGAAAAATACCTCTCCAAACATGAATCTACTAACCCATTTGCTATGATATTACTAACAGTTAGTGCATATACTAACATGTTTGCTGTCATATTACTAACAATTGAATGCATTTGGAATATTTAAATAAAATTAAACTTTTCTAAAGACATTCAACACACATATTAGATGATGGAAATAGTCCAATATAAAAATGCAATCATGATTTTAGTTTATATAAGGTACAATGAAAATATGTATAACTAAATAATTAATCAACCATGTCTGTTCTAGGGTAGAGGAACAACCCAAAAACAAAAGGAGATAGCAAATAGAAAATAATGGCAAATTGTAAGTTAATATATACAGAGATAGAGCAGGGTAGCAAAAATAGAAAGAAATAGAAGATCAACAAGGCACAGTAAGAGTATTAAGAAAGAGAGTAGAAAGAAATAGTGAGATAAGTGAGGGAATGGAGAAAAGAAGGTGTCAATCAATAACCAAATAGAATAATAAAGAGTTAATAAGTATAATTTCATGAATTTAAAAAAATGAGATTGAAGTTAGATCAATAAATGGAGAATAATACAGAAGATGACTATATAACATTTCAGGGGAAAATGCTGAGATCAGGAAAAATAACCTCAGAAGAGAATAAAAATGCAGAAGAGGAAATGGAAAAAAAGACAATGTCAGACAAAAACCTCAGAATGAGATCAACAAGAAACTCATGGAGACCATAATAAGAAACTGGACACAGAAGCATTACTAACAACTATGTTCAAAAGAATGGAAGAAAAATTAGAACAAGGGATGAAAAGTTAATGAATATGATGGAAACAATGTGTAATAGATTGAATGACACTCCGACAGAATAGATAGACAAGTTGCAGATAGAGTGTAGAAGGGGCTATGAGAAAGTGCACACTAAGCTTGATGGACTCCTGAAGGAGCACAAGCAGGAAAACACTGGTGCAGTACAGAAAATGACTGGAGAACTAATTCTGACATGATATATGATTGACAAGCAGGGAACCACCTTCCATGAAGCCATTTGCAAATTAAATGATAGTGTAGAGGATGGACAGAGGTGTAGAGAGGAACAAGAAAGGGTCATTAAAGACTTACAGAAGATGCAGATGGGGGTTAAAAAGAGTTAGGGGAAATTATTATTTATTTTCATCATCTACTTATCACCTAATTCATAATTCAAATTCCATATTCATTTGATAAATCTGAATATTAATTATTTATTGATTTACAAATATTAAATTTATCTACTAGTATTTTGCTATAGATTTTAAAGCTAGTTTAACTGATGCTGATACTAGAAGTTATTATCTTTCTGGAAACTTTATGATCTTCCTTAGATTTAGTGTTTCATGTAGCTTGGTTGATTTTAAAAAAAGTAAAATTTTATTTTAACATTATTTTTATGTACATGTTCTTGTTGTTCATGTAGAGATGATTACTATATATATATATATATATATATATATATATAAGTAAATAAACTATATCTTATATATATATATATATATATATATATATATATATATATAAGATATAGTTTATTTACTTCTTCATTAATATATGTATTTGATAATGATTAAGTTTGAAAAAAAGTTTAAAACTTGTTTCTATAAGATTCAAATTTATTACCATATTAAGTACAAGGTATTTGTGCAATTCTAATATTTCTTAATTACATTCATCACATATTAAATGTTTTTATACATTTTATTATAGTACTTATGCACATACTTTTCAATATGTTAATAACATAACTTTAATTATTAATAAAATTAACAAACAAATGTTTTTTTTTTACTTTCTGTTTGCAGAATATTTAAAAATAAATTACATGTTGTGCTATCAATAAACATGTAAAAACAACACTGATATTTACTATAAAAATTCTCCAGAGTCAACTATTTTTTTAATTAACACTTAATAGTTAAAAATGGTATGTGAGGCCAATATAAATATTCAAATGCTTTAATTTCATATTATTTTTTTAATTGAATAGATGTCTTATTATATTTTTAAGTATATCTGTATTTTGCAAAAATTAAAAATTTTTCTATGATAAAAATTAAGCTAAAAATAAAATTTTCTAATTTTAGCCTACATAGTATAAATTTTATGGTCACTTTTTAAAAGTAGTAGTAACTTATACAAAATGTAGTCTAAATGGAAAAAAAAAAGTCTTCATCTTATAAGAAATTATTACTATTTTTCTATTTTATTACATAAAATTATAATATCTAATGTAACTAATAAAAAAGTTTCATTATAATAACTGATTGTAAAAAAAATCAAATTGATTCTTATTAGAAACTATATTCAATAAATAATATATATTAAGGCTATAACCTTAAGACTATCTGCCTAATGTGCGACAGTAGGGATCTCTACAAATCTAAACACAAGATTAATGACTTTTTGTCAGATTTATAGCTATATTTATTATTTTTTTAAAGAATATTTTTATTCTTATCGTAAATGTTGTTTATAATAAAAAAAATCAAATTTGTATTGATAATTATATAAAACAAATATTATTTTTAGGAATAGAATAAGATACTGCTTGAAGTATTTATGTTATAAAACTGTGTAGTAGCCATTGTGGGTTAAATACACCAGAAGCTAGAGATAAATTATGATAATATTTAAATATATTGAAAATCATTTTATTTGTTTTGACTGTTTTTTTGGGGAAAAAGACAGTCAATGTGAAGAATTTTTTCTTGAAGCAAATGTTTGTTTGATGACTAAACAATGTGTTTATGCTTTCATTAGTTTACTTTTATTTTAAAAGCCACTTATTTTCTGTTATAAAGGGAAACTTTACCATTAATAGGTACAATATTGAAATAGGTGTTGGTTTTATGCAATAATAGCATTTAAAATTTTTTTTATTAACCTAATTGTTTTATGAAACTGTAGTCACACTGTACTTTATATTATACAATTATGTTTTTAAAAAAATAGACAAGTTGTTTTATGTCTATTTATTTGTAATATTAAAATTTAGAAAAATGCATTGAAACAGAGAAATAAGATAACACAAAATAAATTACATAAATTAAAATTATATATATATTTCCAATTAATATGAATATTTTATACAAGATATATAAAAAGTCTATACATTTTAACATACACTATTTTTAACATTCATTTATTACTTAAGTAATCAAAATAGCATTTTTTGATTTATAGCTTTCTCTAAGAATAACATGGGACATTTTAACATCTTAAGTGAAATTTTATTAATTTCAATTTATTGAAATATCTTTTAGGTGATGTAATAGTTTTAGTCAAAGTAAGAAAAAATCTTAAAGCAATATATATATATATATATATATATATATATTGCTTTAAGATATATATATTAGCTTGTATAGATTTATATATATATATATGAAAATTAAAACAAACTTTTTATATTTAAAAATGTTAGTTTATATATATATATATATATATATATATATTAAATGTAGATTGGTACTATTAAAATTACTTCCAAAAATGTTTATAATCCTTGAAATTATATATATATTGTGAATGTTCAGATTGATGATCCAGGTATATATAAAAAAAATAAATAAATAAATAAATAAAGAAGTTTGTTGATCTTATTTGATTTTTCCTTTGCTTAAGAGATAGATAATGTAAGATCTTGGAAATGTAGATTTAGATTTGATCACCATGGCAACCTTAAAGCTTTTAAATAGAATTATATACTGTTGATTCTAGCTTTAAAATAGAAATAACTTCACTATAATCAAACTTAAGAAAAACATATAAATAAATAAATTTATTTAAAAAAATAGGATCGATATTATTTTACGTATTTCATATATGAATGCAGTCACCATAGTAACATTATTTCATACAGTTCAATGTTTTTATGTTGTGTATATTTGTTTATAAATTAATTTTAAAAAAAATATTATTATTAAAAAAATATAGATATGTGTAAATTATTGATGTTTATCAGGTAAATAAAAAGGTTGTTATATCAATTTTATATTTTGGTTTGTAAATAATAAAAAAAATTGTAATCAAATTTGGATTTAATTTTCATGTATCTTTTCCCCCAAACTTACCTTACAAACCGCGTATTATTGAAAGCGTCGTTTCTAATTCTACTATCCACGCTCCCTTCTGCTTCTTTTTACTAACTATCACTTCTGTCCTCATACACGACTCTGGCCACCGCTTGACTTACGTCGGTTCTGCCATCTCAAAACATTTAGTTTTGCTCCACGTTGACGCGCCATTCTACCTAACCCGCCCTCTAACTCTCTATATCTATTTATTTTTCTTTTTAATAATATATAAAGTAAAGTACGTCGTCTCGTAAATTTGTATAAAGCATCATTTATATAAAGTAATAACAATGTCCCAAATTTTATTATAACGACTCGATCAGAATTCTATACCACTCTCTTACACAGAATCCTATCACAGGGTGGTTAGTGCTACGGGTGGAGTAATCAATATCATTGGAACCTTTGCCAATAACATTTATACTCGTTTACTAGAACACGTATTAGCCAATCAAACTTTTATTTATTTAAAGGACGAAATCCTATGGGCGCCAGTCGAGCTTGTCGACAAGTCTGCTTGACCAATACGGTCTGGTACCCGCTCCCGCTAGCTCAGCTAAAATAATCAATCAAATATACTCCGCCTACTTAAAAAATCACTTTTAAAAATCTTTTCTACGCTAACTTTCTCGCTTTCTCTTTTCTTTATTTTAATTATTTAAGTTAAATCTAATTTGAGTAATAACTAAACAATGAAATATTCATTTACGCTATTATACTTCGTTTTGTCTTATAACACAATTATCTACACTTTCGATCAAGTTGAAATAAAATTTAATGCACTCAAAGTTCCATATTATAAATACAAATTAATCATACGCATACACTTACATTTGAAGTAACAATAAAATCTCATATAAATACATTTAGAAATAATCATACGCATACACTGATATTTAAACTCACACTAAAATACATTTGATAAAATAATTATACGCATTTATCTATATTGGCAATCACACTGAAATCTCTGGGTATTGGAGCTAACGACAATTAGTAGTTCATAAGATAAAGTTCAGAGTTTATTATTACGGCTTTAATTAGTGAGTTAGAAATTGAAACAAATATTACCTAGCTTTCTCCCTCTGCACGGTTTTTTGAGCATTGCTTCAATAGTGTTTCCTTCGGTCAGTTAGCGCTAACTGCTTGCAATCCGTCCCGATGTCTTTGGGATCATGTGGGCTCCACGTGGACACTCCGTCTCCTTCTTGTTTATGCGACCATGATCGAATCTGGAACTGTCCGCTGATGTTATTGCCTGGAAGGATTCGGCCGGTTGTTCACACGATGGTTTTAGCAATGCAGCATAGTATAATTAATGAACGACAGTTGCTTAATAATTGCTTAGGAATAATAATACAAGCATTGATTAATAGAATAGAAAATTTGCCCCTTTTATATTTACAGTTCTTATCTCGCGGATTCAATCTACAATACGTAACTAATCCTCTGGTGTTTCAGTTATGGTCCGTGCTGATTTTCTGGTGTTCGCATTGGTTATTTAATTTCTTTGTATTCCCTGCTAGAGTTATTTCACTTTCTTTGTTATAGTCATTTCAATTCCTTTGTTAAAGTTTTTCCAATTTCTTTGTTAAAGTTATTTGCACTAATTAGCCATTTGCTGGAAATTTCTTAGGTTTGTCATTAGCTCCCATTGTTTATTACATTCATTCAATTACACATATAATTTTTTCTTTTTATTATGATTATAAGACAAAACGAATTCCACCTTGCTTTTTCTTTTTTTTTTTTCTTAAAGCAATTTTAAATCGAATTTCAGTTTAGTCAAATCAAATTTCTAATCAAATCAAACCTAATTATATCAATTCTTAATTTTTTTAGCTTTTATTTAATACGACTCAAAATTATATTTTAGAAAACTATTTATTTTATGCTTTTAACGCTCACCTGTCTATGAGAAAAAAATCTTTATTTTATTTTACCTTACACGAACTTTTAATTTTATTAATATTTACACAAATCGCTTATTAATTAATATTATTTTTTAAATTATATGTACCGCCAACGCACACACACTCCTTCCTAATATATCTCGGTACAATATATATATATAACCCTAATCTATCTATCGTTCTTCTGTTTGCTATGTGCATCTTCTCTACTTAAGTTTTTGAATTTTTATTTCAACACCATTATTGCAATTTTGAATCAAATCTTTTTTTTTTCTAATATATTTTTTTTTTAGTTTCAACACTTTTCCCCATTTTTGGGTTTGTGTAGGCGTGCATTTGTTTCACTTTTTTATTCGACTTTGATATTTTATGATCATAAATTTAAATAAGCATAAATTAAAACCAAAATCTTTTTTTAACAAATTTATTTTTTTTTAATTAATGATAATAAATGGTAAATATAAATTTAAAATGTCATTGTTTTGGTAGATATTATATGAATCCAATTTTGTAAAAACAAATGTACAATTTTTATCTAATAATTCTCCATAATTTCTGATTTTCTATCGTTTCTGTCATTACAGATTTCTAAACTTTCAGTTTCTATATTATCTGCATTTATTTTAGAATTTGCATAAACTTACATAAGAACCATATATATATATTGTAACCGTCGGAATTGTCGAATGCTGTATTCCCTTTCAATTGAAGAAAGAAAGGCCCAAAACGTTGGTGCCAATTTGTAACTGACTGAATTGATGGATGAAGGTGATGGTTAGGATGATCAATCTGATCTGATAAAAAATCTAAAAATCCAATATAAATTAATCTGGTCTAGCTCAATTGGGTCACCATTATATAATAAACCATCACAAAGCACAAATAATCTCTTTTAAAGTTTCATTTACCTAAGCTATATGTAAAATGAAGAGATAATGCGACCATCTGCTCCAGACATCAACAAATCCGTCACAATTACAATATAAATTGTATAGAGCAGTGAAACCAACTACTATTGCCCTAAACAATAATATAGGATTAGACTAATTACTTGATTGGCAATCCAATCAAAACCAAATCCCATTAATAACTAACACAGACTCCAACACATATATATATATTTTATTAGCCTGTTACTTATTACAGTAATTTAACTCTACTTTATTATTTAAAGATGCTGCTTTTATGAATTAATGGATAAGCTTCTAAGTACCTGTAATAGCACTTTACAAAACATTTGTTTGCAAACAGACATTATTTAAACAACAAAACAAAATAATGCCTGAACCCAAATATGCATATATCTATTTTAGCAAACGCTAAATAGACAGATAAACACTCTATTAGCTCATTTCTAACTTTATCATGTCCAATCACATTATATAAAAGACATATAGAGCTTCTATTGGATGTTTATTAAACTGTGAGCCTTAATACACCTTGTTTGAAAATTTTAAACAATTGAGTAAAATTGACTGATAACAATTAAAACATATGATTATATTTGATATTTACATAGATTGAAATAATATTCAATTGAATCGGTCAATGAAATCTATTCTCTTCATGTTATAAGAGTCTAAGAAAATATCCAAGACGAATTATTCCAAACTAAACGATAAAGTATAATTTAGATCTTTATAATGGAATCAGACAAACCTGAAATGATTGACTTTGTACTATTAACTAAGATAAATGATAATATGTATGTATAATATTCGCATGCAAATATAAATATGAAAATTATATAGAAACAAAATAATTTTACTAGTAAGCTAAACATACCTTATCTTATATTCCAATTTGCTTACCAAGCTGAGCCTGAATTCCGCTACTTAAATAGCTACGCCGTCTTACGCAATCCAAATAAGACAAAATAATTAAACTAGTATTGATATTCAAATCAACTCAATTTATTAGATTATAAATAAGAAAATTGACAATATTCATGATAGAATACATCCGAAATGACTTTATATTTTAGATGGGTTGATTAAATAAAATGATCATATTGCTATGTGTTTCTCTATATACGTGTTGCAATAACAATAACGACACAAACAAAAAAAAAAATAAATGAATAAATGACGGGAAAGGCCCCTAGATATTTTACTAAAATAAAATATACATATAACCTATACCAAAATGTGAAATAGGAGGATATCAAAATCTATTTGTTTATCAAAATAATTACGGATGAATGAATATGAAATAAAGAATATTTTGAGCCTCTCCGATCATTTTCATCTAATAACTTATACTACTTTTAGACAATAAAAAAAAATCATCATATTTTTACTACATAAAAATAAATATATATAGCACACGTACATTTCATATAAAAAAAAAAATCATACCATATTTTTATAAATCAGTTCGTTCACTGTTTACTGGTCTATCGATCGACCTCAATCATAGTGTATAGAAAAGTTTCTCCGTCAGAAATGGTAATCGTAAACCCTGCAATACTTCATTAAAAAGTTTCCTTTTCAATTTTTTTTTTTTCTTTTTTTTTTTTTTTTCTTTCCTTTCTCTTCTCTCCTGAAGATGTGAGTGCACTTTGACTATTCCCATTATGAGGTGAAGTGATCCATTGGGTTCATGTTCCGATGTTTATGCAAATCCATTTTTCTCCTTTTTTTTTTTTTTATTTTTACTTCATAGGTTTCTTCTTTTTTTTTTTTTTTTTTTTTTTACATTGTTGCCGCCTTCCGAGACTCCCTTTCCACTGCCCGCTGAATGATTGAACGGGCAGACAATTCCTTTATTTTTTCATGTTTTATAGTTTTACATCCAAAATATTAAAAAAAAAATTCATTTTTTTTTTTTTTTTTTTAAAGACACGGAAAATAAATCTGTCCTTTACTATTGCAAAATGATAAAGCTTGTGTGTCCTGTTATCTTCTGAAACGTCATTTTTATATGTTCTCTTTCTGACGTTGTCTTATCCTGGCGACCACACACGGTTATAGATAAGAAGATACGTGAAGATTAAATCCAAATTCGATTACAATTTTTCTTATTTTTTTTTTTTAATATTATTTTATAAACCAAAATACAAAATTGATATAATAACCTTTTAAATTATTGATATACATCAATGATTTACACCTATCTATATACTTCCCTTTAATAATAATATTTTTATAAAAAAATCTATAAATAAAATGTATACAACATATATGTAAACATTAAACTGTATGTAATAATGTTACTATGGTGTCTGCATTCATATCTGAAAAGTATAAAATAATATCAATCCGATTTAGTTAAATTTATATTATGCTGAATGGTTTACTATGTTTTTCTTTTCTTTTCTTATTTTTTTTTTTTTTTTTTTTATATATATACCTGGATCATCAATTTGAACACTCACAATATATATATATATATATATATATTATGATATATATATATATTCCAACAGTTAGTTGTACTTATCCCAGTGCTCTTTCACTTTAACTGAATCCTATCAAGACCATCCAACAATCCAGAAATCAGACCAACTTTCTCACACTCTTGATCCACTTTTTGAAAGACCCAGTTCACTATTTTTAAGAGAATATGACGTTATATAGATAATAATGTAATTTTTTTAATACATATACACTAATTATTATTTTTTTTAGATATACATTGAAATAAATTCATGGTACTGGTTTAATGTATAATGACAGTAGTAAAGATAGAAAATTGTATAGAGATAGGTGGTTTGTAAGACTAGGATAGTATTGAAGACAGATGGTAAGGCTTATAGGAACAAAAATGGATAGTAAGAATTGAAATAAGTTGTTAGTGAAATAGACTAAGTAGACATTCATTATTAAACGGAAATAAATTGAATTTCTTTAAATATATTTGAGTATATGTGTATACAGATTCACATATTAAATACATTAATTTATATAAATAATACTTTAATAAAAGAAAATAAATAATAAAATAAAATAATTTAATATATCCAGCACACAGTTCTTATTTTCAAAATAGTTCATATATATCTAATATAGAAATAAAACAAACTAACTCCTTCTTTTTAAAACTTGATTTATTATGACTATAATCATGAAAAAGAAATCCGACGTTTCGATTATTTTTTATAGTCTTTCTCAAGGCACACTAAAATAATATATATATATACAATAAATATCACATATTCCAAAAAAAAAATTAAATTAATTAAAAATTACAAAATATATCCATAACCAAAATTTTCTTTTTTTTACCTTATCTCACTCCCCTTTCCTATTACAATCACAACTTAAACACAACTAATTCCTTTTTAAAATTCTATATATATCAAATAAAAACTTTTAATTAAAAACCTATTATTTTCTTTTATCTTTTTCTATTAACATCCTATTTAATTCTGGTTTTATTTCATTTATGTATACCCCCTCTTTTATTATCCTTTCATTATATGACTTAATACATTCCAAAGGTTTTATTTCAAAATCCCCATGCTTAAATTTATTCTTATAAATGTAAATAGCAGAATTTTTATCACCTAAATGCTATTTTAATCTAGTTTTTAATTTATTTTTACTAGTCCCAATATATGTTATTTCTACATTCTTTCTAAAACAATTCAAACATTTTATCAAATAAGCTGAATTCATAATGTCTAACCTATTATAATCCCTATTATTATTAATTAAAAAATTTAAATTTGCTTTCTTTTTATAAACTGGACAAATTGAAACATTATATTTCCTATTAATCATTTTAACTAATTTCTTAACTTTAATAAATAAATCTTTAGATATATTAAAACCAACATAAATAATCTTTTCTCTATTTTTATTCCTATCTAATCCTATCCTATTCCTTATTTTATTTTTATTAGAAAACAAATGTTCAACTACACCCCTAGGATAATCATTCATAAAACATTCATTCCTAATAATATCAACCTCATTCTCAAACAAATTACTATTTGAACATAACTTAATTGCCCTAATAATTTTATTATTAACAATATTATTTTTACTATGATTATCAATATCTGAAAACCAATTATTTGATAATCCAAAAAATGTTTTTTTTCCTATCAATTTTTTTTTAAATTCTAACATCCATATATTCAATAACATTAATATATTCTTTTTCCATAGTAAATTTACTATGGAAAAAGAATATATTAATGTTATTGAATATATGGATGTTAGAATTTTAAAAAAAATTGATACTATGGAAAAAGAATATATTAATGTTATTGAATATATGGATGTTAGAATTTTAAAAAAAATTGATAGGAATGGTAGTGTTATTATAGAAACATCTGTGTTTAGAAAAAAAACATTTTTTGGATTATCAAATAATTGGTTTTCAGATATTGATAATCATAGTAAAATTAATATTGTTAATAATAAAATTATTAGGGCAATTAAGTTATGTTCAAATAGTATTTTGTTTGAGAATGAGGTTGATATTATTAGGAATGAATGTTTTATGAATGATTACCCTAGGGGTGTAGTTGAACATTTGTTTTCTAATAAAAATATAAATAAAATAAGGAATAGGATGGGATTAGATAGGAATAAAAATAGAGAAAAGATTATTTATGTTGGTTTTAATATATCTAAAGATTTATTTATTAAAGTTAAGAAATTGGTTAAAATGATTAATAGGAAATATAATGTTTCAATTTGTCCAGTTTATAAAAAGAAAGCAAATTTAAATTTTTTAATTAATAATAATGGGGATTATAATAGGTTAGACATTATGAATTCAGTTTATTTGATAAAATGTTTGAATTGTTTTAGAAAGAATGTAGAAATGACATATATTAGGACCAGTAAAAATAAATTAAAAACTAGATTAAAACAGCATTTAGGTGATAAAAATTCTGCTATTTACATTCATAAGAATAAATTTAAGCATGGGGATTTTGAAATAAAACCTTTGGAATGTATTAAGTCATATAATGAAAGGATAATAAAAGAGGGTGCATACATAAATGAAATAAAACCAGAATTAAATAGGATGTTAATAGAATAAAGATAAAAGAAAATAATAGGTTTTTAATTAAAAGTTTTTATTTGATATATATAGAATTTTAAAAAGGAATTAGTTGTGTTTAAGTTGTGATTGTAATAGGAAAGGGGAGTGAGATAAAGTAAAAAAAAGAAAATTTTGGTTATGGATATATTTTGTAATTTTTAATTAAATTAATTTTTTTTTTTTTTTTTTTGGAATATGCGATATTTATTCTATATATATTTTTTATTTTAGTGTGCCTTGAGAAAGACTATAAAAAATAGTCAAAACGTCGGATTTCTTTTTCATGATTATAGTCATAATAAATCAAATTTTAAAAAGGAGTTATTTTGTTTTATTTCTATATTAAAATAAATATGTTTAATAGGTAATACATTTAGTAAATATTATGTTTAACAAATAATATATTTAAAAAGTAATCAAATAACAGACTAAAGTCTATAATTTAATAACGATTTAAATTTTATTTTAATATGTTTTAATTAAACAATAATATTTTTAATTAAAATTGGAAGACAGTTTTAGAAATAACAGCATGAAGAAATTGTTATCTACCGATATTGTACGTAATTCTAAATGAAAAAAATATTAAAGCTGTGATAATATAATGAATAAGCAAATGTTAAAATATTTAATGACTTACATTATTTTTGGATGACAACTTTCTCTACTTTTATTATGCTATGATTATGATACTATATGGTATTGAAAGTACTTAGCTTCAAATAGATTCTTTTGTATTTCAAACCCAAACCTATTTAGTCATTAAAAGTTTTAACATTTGCTTGTTCATTATGATAACGAATGTTAACTATGAGATTTCTAGGTTTGATTTTTAAAAAAAGATTAGAAGTTTCGATTTTTATTTTATAAATATTAATTCTTATTAAGCGCAATTTTTATTTTATGTAACTAATTAATATTTACTGAGGCCATAACCTCGGGAATATGCATGTAAAATGCGATAGTAGGGACATCTACAGGTGTTTAACCACAAGCTTACGCTATGGAAGAAAATGGTGTAAGCTTGTGGTTAAACATCTGTAGAGGTCCCTACTATCGTATTTTACATGCATATTCTTGAGGTTATGGCCTCAGTAAATATTACTTACGTAATCAATGTGCGTTTAATAAATTTATAATTGTAACTAATTAATGTAAAATTTAATAACATTTATTGGTCAGGATTTTAAAGAATCAATTAAAAAAGGATTACTACATCCTTCCTTTGTTAGCCACAGAAGGCAGTGCTGAATAAAAGAAGGTGCCACCAGAGTAATTTTCTTTTGGTTGAACTGGAAACTAAAATGATTTTTTTTTACTTTACAAAGATTGGTCAATTTAAGAATATATATGTAAACAACTATAAAATTGCGCTTGATCAGTATCCATGGATTTCAGAAAGTTTTCCTATAAAATGTTTTCATAAAGAACACATAAAAGAAAAAGCCTGAATTTTAATTTTAGCAGGAAACCTGTCAAATTTTTTATTGCTGCTATGTAAGATGTAAAATACAATACTACTTATCACTCACCTTATTTTTCAAAGAAAAAAATAGAAAAATGACTTTAAAGCCACAAAATATGCACATTTTAAGCATAATTTAAAAAAGAGCCCACTATATATGTGACTGATAATCTATTCAGCCAAGACTAAGTATATAATATTTTTGTGTTTTGGAACTTTCAAAGGAAAGAAACTTAAAACTTTATTTGAAAAGACTGCAACTTTTATTTATATATATATATCAATTATAAATAGTTATTGTCATTTATAAATTATTATTTGGTAAAATATCATCTGTGAATTTTTAGATTATATGATCAATAACAACTTCTGTTCTTCAATATAGAATTATAAATTTAAAAGTATTATTTTATTTGCTATATAAATTTTAATGAAAGAGAAAATGTTAAAAATGATTATTCTAAGGAAAGCAATTGTTGAAATTATAATCTGAATTTACCTGTTCACTTGCTTTTTAATAATCAAAAAAGAGAGAAAATTTATACGTTTAATTCTAAAAAAAGCAATCCTTATACCTGATAAGCATTCTAAATATAGATTAAATTTTAAACTAATCACAATTTAACTTAATTTTATTTTTGTTTTAATTTATAAACAGATTAAATTAAAAGTTAATCATAATTTATATTAATTTTATTCAACTAATAAATATATTAATAAAAAAGGATTACCTTAAATATTAAATCATTTATCCTTATATGTTCATGTGGAGATGTGCTTATAAGAATATATAAGCAATTGTCCATGATTTCAGTACCTGAATGATGCAGTCAGTACTATGTAATTAACAAGTGGGAATTATCAAAAACAGTAGCAGTCTCTTATATAAAATTCCTATTTTGTCTGTTGTCTAAATCAATGTTTGTCCACAATCCTCTTTAATTGGTTGCTTCAACTAACTTTATTTTAATTGGTTACTTTAACAAATTACAAAAATGATGAATTTGACAGCAGCAAAAAAAAAAATTAATAAATAACTATATCAAACTAAACTATATATTATGAGCATTTTATACCAAGGAAATAATTTCACTCTTTATATTTAATAATCCATTATTTTTATTATGAAGCATGTTTTATGTAAAGGAAGTAATTTTGCCATTAATAGAAAGTGCTCAGAAAAATTCAGTACATGTGTTTTTAACTACAGTACAGAACTGAATAGGTATAATATTTAAATCATGAAAAAAATATGATTATAGTACATAAATTCATGTTTGAAATGTGATATTTAGTAAGGAGGGAAATATATACTATAGTACCACATTTACATTTAGTTTTGGTTAGCATATAATTAAAGTCATGTAGTTTGATATTGTGTAATTCATGCTAATTCTATGATTAATAGTTGTTCATAACATTATCAAATTGACATAACAAATATAATAGGTATATTTAAATATTTTAATTGTAATTTAGAGGCTTAATTTGATTACAAGCATTTTATTCAAAGTAAATAATTCTGCAAATCAAAAAAATTTTCTTAAAGCAGACAAAAAAATAAAAATTAACACAGACAAAACTCATGTGATGTTTATTGGCTTAATATATATATATATATATATATATATATTACAAAAATGATGACCTTTCAGACTGCATCTCACATTTATTTCTAAAATATTAAAATCTTTTGCTTAATTTACATTAAATCTTTCAATTTATTAAAGCAACCAATTAAGAAAAAAGATGGTCTTTACATAGGCCGGGTACATCTTATTGATATATAAAGTGGAGTGATGTGTTCGTAATTTAATAAAGCTATTTAATTAAACACATTATTTCTGTTATTTTTATTCTTTTAGATTATTAGAGGTTTAAGGAGATACACAACCAGCATTATTGGTAGTCCCTTGGTTATTGATTAGGCTTCATTCTGAAGAGATCAGTGCTTTCATCTAGACTGTAATACATATGTTTGTATGTGTTAAATGTTGGAATTTAAAATATCCTAAAGAAGAATTAAGAAATTAGTAAGATTACTGTATATTATATTATATTGAATTGTGTTCTTAAGTAATGTATTATTAATGTTCACATCCAATTGCATGACAAATTCTATGTGTTCAAGAATTCTCTGTAATTAAGGGGCATTCAACCATATGAGGCTAAAGTATCTGCATATATGGATAAAACCATCATAATATATATTACACTACAGCAATATAATTATTGGATAATTTTTAGTCTAATGAATGATTAATAAAAATTATTATAATATATAACTGTATATCATTACTATTTTCAAGTATTATTTATTCATTGAAGTATGAAGGTCTCCAAGTTTAATCCAGTTTCTCAATCAATCTTCTTCACAATCACACCAGCAAACTTTCATATTTTAGCCATCCATCTCACATTTGCTCTCTTTCTATATCTTTTGCAATCTTTTGGGATCTATATTAAAATTCCAACAGTTCATCTATTATTATTTCTTCAAGCAATACATCTGGCATAGCTCTATTTCAACCTTTTATTTTTCTCAATGATGCCAGGGAGTGTCTGTTTGTTCTCTCACTCATATAATTTGTTTTTGATCTTTTATTGTTATTACCAACAGAAATCTCTTCATACTTCACTGAATGAATGGTTTGAAATCTCTATTTCTATTCTGTTACATGTTCTTACTTCGTGGTTTATTTTCTTCTTTTGAGAAAATCCATTGAACATTATATTAGCATTTAACTTCAGTCCTACTTTTTTACTTTCATAGAGTTATCATATTTTTTGAAATTCTGAAGCATTATTTACAAAAATAATCACATCATCTGAAGAATATAGATGATTTCAATAATCTTCACTTTTACTCTTTTAGCTTTCTATTTTTATCTGCAAAATACTAATTGTAAAACTGTTGTATAAAATTTTGGGAGTAAGGGAAACACACTCTTCAAATATCTTTAACAATACTAATATTTTTAGTATAACCATATAGTCTAATCATTACTAATGTATTGTAATAAATATTCAGATGTCTATATCTTGAAAAATGAAAACTTTAATCATTGTGGAAATGCTTATAAAATAGAAATTTTTATCATAAACTATATAAATTCCAAGTATAATAACAATTCTTATTCATTGGTCCTTTCTATAACTTCTCTCAATATTTGGATATGATTCACTATGCAAAAATCACTTAATTTTAGATTTTATTTGATTATATATAGTCCAAATTTTACTATAGACATGTGCTTCATTAAAAATTTAATCTTAAGATAGATAAGTGGCTAATAAAAACACAATATATTTGTAGATATAAGTCAGTCAAAGGCAGTGAAAATACCAAAGAATCCAATCATATCTGGTAGAATCAGCCATATCATTTTTAACACCACATAGCAGAAAATTTCATATTAAAAAAATTGTAAATATGGTTCTTCTTACATTAAATACAAGTTTTCAACACAAGACTTTGTGTGTAATCTGCCAGAAATGATTGTAAAATTGTATGTGACCCAATGGAGCTGCAGCCATAACTGGTGGGGTTTTACAATTTATAGAAGAATTTTAAAAGATTTGTACAAATGCAAGACTTATTTATTACATTTGCAAAGAAAATTTAATATTTTGACATAAAAAAATCATTTAGTAAAGTGTTATCAGAAGTTTTTATAATAATTAATAACATAAAAAGGAATGCCTTTAATACAAAACTTATTCAAATTTTGTACCAAAAGATAACTCCAATTATGAAGTCTCTTATATTACAGAATATTAATATAGTTATCCTGTAGTAAAATTGTAAAAAGAGTTTTAATATATTAAAAGATGAATTGTGGATTTTTCTTATCAATAAAAATCCCACATTAATATTCCATTTTTCTGATCAAAATTAAATATGTTTGCTTTCTTATCTAATGTTTTTTTTTTTAAAAAAAAAAAATTGAATCTCTTTCTGCAAGAAAAAGTATCAATACATTAACTCCAAACACAAAATTGCCAGCATTTCATAATACAGTTTCTGTGTGGTTAAAAGTTTTAGAAATAGTAGTTCAGAAATGTTTGGTTGTTTCCACAAATTTCTTGAAGAAAATAATGAGAGGTCAGCACAGCACCTTGCAAGCAAGCAGTTGGTTGCAGACGGTTGTTGCGGATTCGCATTCTGGCAGATGCTATGACATATGAAAAAAAAATAACATTTTATTAACAGCAGAAAATAAAATAATAATAATTAACAACATTATAAATTTGAATTGGGGAGGGGGGATATTTTTCTAACTTAAATAAAAATAAAGAATATGACCAAGTAAAAATATTATTTGCTTCACCCTACAATTTAGCAATCTCCATTAAATATCTCAAGGAGAGCTGACTTGAGAGAAGATTCAACACTTGAATAGGAATTTTGTATTAAAGATTTGTCAGAGTTTTGGACCTAGCAGCCAAATGAATATTCTTCATTGGTAAATATTCTAGTTCTGTTAAGCATGGATATTATTTATCAAGAAAGCAAAAAAATTTAAGAATTGCTATATCAAACATTTCACCTGATATTGATTTTTTGTATAGCAGTATTTAAATACATCCATCACATTAAATTGTTATTAAATCTGTTTTGTTGTATTATTCACTTTTGTTGTTATAATTGAATTAATTAATTTATGGATGCCTACACTTTTATTTCAAGTTATATATAACAACCAAAATTGTGATTGAAAAAATATTTTTGGTTCTTAATGCATTTCTCCTCAAATTAAATAAAACTATTTTTTTTAATATGTTTATGTATTTTATTTTTAGTTGTTAGATATTCATTTTCAAAATTAAAAACTGAGAACCTAAGTAATGCATTTCAATTGTAGTATTTGAAATTAAATGTGTGCATATTAAAAATTGTTTGCAAGATATTTTTTTATTTAAGAAGATATAAATTTTTACAAATGTAAGTTTTAATTAAATAATCAAGAGAAATGAAGATTTCATTCTTTTTCTTTCTATTTTAATTAATTGTTAATGCTTTTTAATAAATTAATTATGAAAGTATATTTCTAAAACATTTACTGCCATCTATTGTGCTTCACAAAAAATTTACTGAACTAATATCAAAGTGATTCAAAATTGAGCCCACCAACACTGTAAGAGTGACCAACTGGTTGAGAACCCTGAAATATTGCATTGCCATTGATAACTAACATGTGTACAAAATTTGGAAAAAATATATTTGATAGAAGTATGTTAAAAATTGATTATATAATTTGACCCATATAAATAAACAAAAGTTCTAAGTTAAATAATTTCTTTGATAAAAATGATTTCAACACAACAATGTAATCTTGCAATGTGTTATAATTCAATTAAATATTTTTAATTATTACCTAATTTATAATGCCTTGTAATAATGAAAATAGTGTCTAATATACTAATAAAAAATATTATAAAATTTCAAAGAATAAGATTGCATAACATTTTTATTATAATAAAAGGTTTGTTGTTTGCCCAATAATCAAAATAGTTGACAAGTATTTATTCTCCAAATAACTGTACATAATGTGTTTTGTTTTTTAAAAAATTATCCTCATATCATTCTAAATTATGAGACCACTGCAGAATAAATATTTTCAATGATTAATTCAGTTCTCTTTTCTGACCACACAATTATTTTTTTTTATTTCTTCCATATGTTTTACATGTGATCTTTTTCTAGATCTGTTACAATTTCTTGGGATTCAGTTTAAAGGTTCAATTGTCTAACTATTATTGTTTCTTCTAGGAATATGTCCAATCTAGCTCCATGTCAATCTATTAATTCTTTCAATGAATTAGGAATATGTTTGTTTTCTCTCACATTTTATTTGTAGTTTTTTCTTTCTACTCCTAATATATATCTCCATACTTTGTTGAGTGATTTGAGGTCTTCCTGTATTGTTCTTCAGTAAAGTTTCTGAGTCTCAGATCCATGAGTAAGAACTGTTAAAATACATGCATTATAAATCCTCTATTTCAAAGACATAGACATGTATAGCATTTCATGCAAGTTTAATTCTATCAATTCAAATCATTAAGGAAGCTCTCAACAAAATCAATTATAACATGCATAAAACAGTATTCTTGAATGTTTACATCAGATTCACAATGATATTATGGCTTTATTTAACAATGCCTTTTACAAAATGGCCAATGGCTGGCTTATGAGCCTCCCTATTAGTGGGATTATTTTAAACCTTTTACTTAACAAATATGAAGAAGACATTTTATCTCAATATCATAATTCTGACCCCTCCATACTATATATATGATTTGTTGATATATTTATATGCACTTCTAATCTGCAAAGCAACATCATACAAATGGCTCTCACAGACATCGTTCCTAACATGGGCTCAGAAAAATGAAGATAACCACTAAGGCATCAAGTTTCTCGATCTCTATGTTCAATGAAAAACCACCCACCTGAATTATAAAATGCTCTTTAAACCTATCAACATTCAAGGTGCCATATATCCTGAATCCATCACTCCAAAATTCCACAAGCTCGCTGCTTTAAAGACTTTTTTACATCGTAGTCATCATTTGTTTAAGTTCAAGTCAGATAACAAAAATAATACTGACTCTTACCTCTCAGACTTGTGCAACATTGGTTATAAAAAAATATTAACTCAAACCATCAAAAAGTTTTACATCAAATTTAGACATCCACTTCCAGAAGCTGATAATAAATCCTGGTCTTCACTGCCATATATTCCTAGTATTGCTCTTTGCCTTACTAAAATTTGTTCTACAATTCACCAAATCTCTCTTCACACCCCTTCCTATCTAAACTGACTCATTAATAACACAAAAGACATTCTATCCCTAAACCAGTAATCACAAATTATTTACAAGGTCACATGCTCTCAAATCAACTGCCATGTCACATGTTATAAAGAATTGAAGTCCTGATTAGCACAACATCAGTACATATAAAGCCATGCTTAAACCCAAGTGGATACTAAATCAATTTTTTTTACAAGAAGAGCACCAATTCACTCCTGGCCATGTCTTCAAGCCTATGTCTGTCACCATTGTATGCCTAGAGCACAATGAGACCAAGCATAAACTGAAAGATGCCTGGCACATCATGAGAGATAAAAATGCTATTAACAACCCTTGCATTTGCCTTTCTAAAAATGGCTACTCAAACAAATAATTAGCTATTCAAATTATGCTAATTATCCATTCAAGTTTCTCTAATAAAGTCAACAATCTTATCCCCTCTGTCATATGCCATGACTATGATTAATATAACTTAGTCAAAAGTGCACTAGACAAAAATTGTGATCTTTATTCAGATTTTAAGTACATCTTGTATATATTTCTGCATATAGTTATTTTCCATATGTATTTATCTTTTATTAATATATGACTCAAGTATTTATATTGTTAACTTCTTCTAATTCATAATTATCAATCTTTATTTCCTTATAAAAAAAATCATTGAACATTACTTTAGTCTCCTTTTATATCCAGTCCTATATGTTTATTTCCTTCTGATAACTATTGCAACATTTCTTGAAACTTTTGAAGCATTATTTGCAAAAACAACCACCTCCTTTTTAAAATATAGATCTTTTAAGCAACTTCTATGTACTTTTACTCTCTTAGCTTTTCATTTTAATCTTGATTTAAAACTGCTGTAAAAAGTTTTACAGATATGGATTCTTTTTGTTGTATACCATTTTCATTCCATGGAATATAATAATTGCTTTTGCATTTTGATAAATATTATTCAAAATTGATATATCCTGGTGCTATATTTTGATGAACCAAAGCTTTAGTAACCATGAAAATGCTTATAGAATCAAACAAATGTCGTTGAATGATATGTAAATCCAAAGCACATTGGCATGTCAATACTTAGATATGAATCATTATGCTAAAACTACTTTTAATTCTTTTTCTTTCCTTTAATCAGTAAGAATCCAAAGTTTTTTTTATAGATGAATTGTAATTATCAGTAAAAAGATTTTGTATAGAACTAACAGAAGACTGATAAGTCTGTAATTTTCAATATTCTTTTTAGCACTTTTGTTATATATCAATATTACTTCTGCATTCCTTCAACCATCTCTTTATCATGTAGACATGGGATACATTCTTCACCTGCTTTTTTTTTAATCTCAATAATAATCCCCATCATTTCTGGAGCTTTTGCCATCTTTATAGATTTAAATATACATGAAATCAGACAATGTAGTAATTGTAGAAATACTTTGTTTTCTTAATTTTTATTACTATATAATTTTTGAGAGAAATATTTTACATATTTTATTATGTTATCTATCTCCATTTTTAATAATATTTTTTTTTTGCTAAAACAATTTTCCTTCCATTAGTAAAATGTTGCTTTATTCTTGTGTGACTTTTATTCTCTTCTAGAACTTTCTTTAAATCACAATTGTCTTTTTATAATTTTTTTTCTCATGTGTCATAGCATCAGTCGGAAAGTGAACCCGCTAACCCAGGACAACCGCTTGTAAAGCAGCTATTGCTGACCTCTCGGCCACCAATGCTTGACTTGTCTTTTTATATTAACACTTTTTTTTTATCATTTTACAAAACTTTAAATATTCGATTATTCTTAATGATATATTTTTAAAAGTGTTCATATACTTTTCTCTCCTTGTACATTGTCTTGTCTTAGCCAAAATTGCTACTCATTGTATTAGTTAGTCCTCTTACAGTTCTCAATAGAGTGTCATTTATCATTTTATTAATTTCATTTAAATCTAAATTATCTTCAAAGTTTGTTAATACTTTAAAATAATATGCAAGTTTTAATTTAAATTTATTGGAAGGTTTCTTAAAGGTTGGCATATTATATTTCTTAATAGTTTTTTCAGTTTTGCATTAACACATCTTTATTAATCAATGATCACACCCTGTGATGAATCTCTTAAATACATTACAGTTTCAAAATATTTTTTTAAGTGAATTTGTAATTCAATTCTGCTGTCCTTTTACTTGAATGCTGTCAATTGCATTAGCATTTTACTCAAAGAAAGAATTCAGTAATATACTTTATATTTATTTTTTGCAAACTTCACAAATTTGTGTACTCTTTCATTTCTGTCATAATAATCAAGTTTACTCTTAGAACTTTCATCTTTTAATCATTTACTAATTTTAGTATTAAAGTCTTTTCTAACAATTTTTTAATGGTATTTGTTGTGACGCAAAGCATTTTTATATCTATATAAAAGTTCCCTACTTCTAGATCACAATGAAAACTTGTTTGAGTATAAACTTGAATTATTCATATTTGGTATCTTCCAATAATTTTGATATCTAATCTTGCCATTCTGTCTAATATGCCATCAATTTTCCTATGCAATCTTCTCCATTTTGCATATAATGAATCCTACTCCATTTCTGCTTTTGTAATAAAGTGCATGCCCACATTTAAATTAATTGTTTCTTTCCCTTTTCTTCTAACTTCACAAAGCCCCAATAATGTTTCATTTAATATTAGACAGTTCTTCTAATTTGTGCAATCTTACTTCATTTAAAATTTATCTGTAAATGTAGGTATGTAAATAAAATGGTATTGAATGAAAAACTACTCATAATCAGTGAAATTTTAACACCCTCTGATCTCAGTCACTAATCACCATTTTGGCTTACAACTTTATTGCTTCATGAAAGAAGGGCCATAATTTAATTTTATATATTATGAGTGTAAATATCTATTAAAAAAATTACTTGCATGCACACTCATCATGCTTTCATAAAAAGTCAATTGTTATTTCATTTATAAACTATGAGGTAACTGAAAAAAAAGATCACATCTGCATCAGATACCTTCCAAAAAAATAATGAAAGAATATGATCAAGTACTGGTTTATCATGATGCAAATTTTGGAAATAGCAATCTGAAAAATTAAAATAGATATTATTTAATCCAAAGAAAACATTTATAAAAAAAGGGTAAATGAATATGAAGATACCTAATTTAAAATTTATATGTAAATAATTATTTTTAAAATGTATACATTTACTATTTATTATTAATGAAGGTTTTACTTAAAATAAATAACAAAGACTATAGCATTTCTTGATCGTAAACTCAGAATAAAAATCTAGTAAACTCACCATGCTACATAATATGTTTTAATGTGCAGCTCTTCCGTGCTTGTTTTCCATATAAATAATTACATAATAATAACAACTACATTGATAAAAACATATAGAATGGATATTAGAATTTGCTTGTTTATTTTAAAGCCTCAAAGAGAAATCAAAGTATTTCCTTTCAATTAACAGCAAAGTCTTATCTGATTTATAAAATTCAATAAAATTAAATCATTTAGTTTTATTTCTATAGCTTACTATTTTAGTTGCAAAATATGTCAATAAAACTGATTCAAATTTTTTTTAATAGACTGAATAATTCTGTTGTACCAACATAAATTTTATTAGTGTTACCATGCAATTTAATCACTGCTATAATATTTTATACTTTTCTAAATTTAATAATTTCATGTATCTATGTCTTGTATATCAATGCTAAATTTAAATCTCCCAATGTGTATTATTACTTTTACTCTTCAAATAAAATAATTTGTGTGTGTTTGTAGGGAAAATAAAAATACTAAAGCTGTTAAAATGTTATAGATAATACAAGAAGTAATAAAATATTTTTTAAATTTTACTCCTAAAATTATCTTTATAAAAATATTGCTTTTCATATCAAATTATATACAAAAACAATTTAAGCTTTTAACTAATAAAAAATAAAAATGACTTTTTCAGCCATTTAAATGAATATTATTTAAAACCTCTGAAAAAATACTTTTAATTCTATTTTATTAGTATATTCAAAATCCCAGTTTATTTTGTATAAGCTTATACCCTTATCACATTCGCAAACCTCTTTATATGAAAAATAATTCATTCAAATATCAATACTTTGGGATATGACCATAAAAAAATCCAGTCTAGCAAGTTTGAAATTTCTATGGATGAAATGATAACTTATAATACCAATTTTTATATAAGGGATTCGAACTCAGACTTTTACATGACCCTCAACTCTCCATGCCATCTCATATTGCTGACCCACCTGATCACACACATGTTGAAAAGATAAATAATCATCAATATACGTATTTCATGTTAAACCAGTAATCATCAGTTGGTCCAGAATACTATTTCCACACACATATGCAATCAGTGCTCAGCTTTATATTATGATAGCCAATCTTCATACTTTAATGGACAGGCTTATAAAAATATCAATTTTTATAAGTTTTCTTTAACATTACATTAGTGCAGTAGTAGATTAAGAAATTTAAAAGCTAAAGATTTGATGATTGAAGTTTAACTTTATCACATCACGTGATCCAGGAAATACTGTCTATTCCTTCATCTAATTATTACTCTGACCCAGCTTCTTATTTACAATAACTCGTTTAAAATAGTATCTAATAATTAATCTTTCTAATTTAAACATGCTTCACACATTAATTAAATAAACATACCAAAACAAAGACATCACGTGATTCTCCTAGCTTATATTCGAAATTTGTATTAATGGTAATAATCGACTTTATATTATTCTATTATAGCATCGACTGTGTAAGCATTATTAATTAAAGATTAAAGTCGATTAATATTGGCCAGATTCTCACAGTATTCTCTCACTTAGTATTTAATTATGTTGTCTTAGAATATACTTGGTGCTACTATCTGGTATTCATTGATTACTTGTGAAGTAGATAAGTTAAAACAGTCTTTTCAATAGTACCAGAAAAAAAACAATTAAGGAGAAGGTAGTACTTATGAGACTTTCCAACTGCTAAAGGCAATAATTTTTTATAGTCTGACAGCTTTGTTTTACCTATAATTAAAAATAGATATAAAGTAATGTAAATTACTGCCATCAATAGTTTAATTTAATTCTTTTTACTTTTGCAGTTAATCTATATCAAACTTCATAATGTTATAGATATGTAAATATACATACATCGCTAATCAATAAGATTTTTTTTCTTTGCATATGTGACGAAAATGCTTTAAACTCGATTTGCTACTGACAAACAATACTATGTCTCAAAGCAAATAAATAACATATGCAAAAAAAAAAAACCCTACAGCAATTTAGTCAATAACAACAACACTTTAAGTTGAACAAACATTTTCTAATTTAGTTTTTAACTATGATTTTTATATATTATAGACTATACACAAGAAGGTTTAATACGCAACCAAATTACAAAAAAAGAAACAATATACTTCAGGGCTGTTTCTGCATTATTTGATTCAATTGCACTATAAAAAACCTATTGCTTTTGAATGCTGTTAATAGCAAAAAGTACCTTACATTCAAACAGATGTTACAGCAACGAATTATTTAACAATAACAATTAAGTTGATCAAAGCTGTTTAAAATGATGAAAGAACAAAAACTATAATAAAAAAAATATATAGCAGCTAAAAAAAAAAATTTAAATCATGAAGTCATAAAAATCAATTAAATATATTTCTCATACATACATACATATGTTACAAGAAAAATAAACAGATTTTATATAGACTGTTTCTTTAAGTGTATTTATTTTATCTCAATTTTTCAAATATATACAAATACTTTCCACTTATTTGTCCCCTAACAAAGTTTTATAAACTTCAAATATATATGTATATTTAAACAAAGATTTTCAGAATAACAAATATGAAAATGTATTTTGTCCGAGTAAACATTTGCTTGTTTATATTAGCATTATTTCAACTATAACCCATCATATTTATCTGAATTGCAGAATTACATCAAAATTCTTGAATAATCTTTATATCCAGAAGCTAGTAGAATACAATGAAAAGTTTTACATAATTCTAATATCAACAATAAGTAAAATTTTACCCATGAAAAATTTTACTAAATATATAATAATCCATATCATAGAAAATTATTTCCAGAAACTCATAAAAAAAATATAGTGAATATTACAATAAATGAGTTAATTTAGTTAGTTAACCTTTTATTAATCAATAATTGGAAGGATATCGATCGATTCCTACAAAATAGAATTTAGTCTTTCTATCAATTATTTGAAATTTTTTTAAGCAAGATGTTATAGAGACTCATGAAATTTTCGATTTTTGAAATTTTTGCAATCTATATTAACTGGATAATAACAGTATCCAATTGAATCATTAATATAATGCTAATATTAACAAAAACAAATATATACATTAAAAACCCACAATATGCATTCGCACACATACCCACATATATATAACATAAAGAGCATTTCAATAGCTCTAAACAAGCTTATTTTTTTTATGATAAATGCTACAAGAGAAAGCATTCAAATCATCTTTATCTAGGATTGTCCCCATCACAGACCGATTTCGAACTGTGGGTCATGTGACATATAACACGATTTTGTTACATATATATAATGTATTGGTCAAAACATGTCTCCATCTAATATGAGCTGGAACCCACGAAAATGTACTTCAAACCCAGTCAAGTCCTAGAATTAGGTCAGGGACCAGCCTGAGTTTAAACCCACTCCATAAGCCCCAGATCAATCACCTAATGAACAACATATAATTTATGGCACATGAGAATATGCGCCATGAACTAGCTCAATGGATATGATTACTATTGAGACTAATCCCCGATTTCAAGATAACGAATGATATGAGTATTTACCTATCTTTCTAAATAAGTCAATACATATATATTTGGGTTGCCAAAATACAATAAACATTAAGACTTACACTAATTAATGAATAATAAATAGTCAACACCAAGTACGTTATATATAAAATATTTAATAACAAACAAATATTATTCAAATAATCATAATGATTAACATAAATTATCTCTAGTCTTAGAAGCAAGAAACTACAATGTATAATACGATGGCAATTGTAATTATATGCCAATAATTAATATGTAAGTATTTAAAAAATATATCTATTATCTATACTCTGACAAAACAGACATGTGTGATTAAAGGTATGTCTGGCATAGATGCCAAATTACTTACATACATTATTCATTAATTGGTATTTTATTTGGAAAAGAAAATATGCTTCCAATTTCTTATAAGAGTGAGGTGAAATTTATCTTCCACATATCCATAAATTAGTTCTTGGATGGCATAAGTAAATAAAAGATAGGACTTCAAATACTTAGCAAAGGAAGTTATTTTAATCATCTATAAATATAAAATGATTTCATTTTAACAGAATCAATTCATCATGACTTATAAATTAGCAAAGGGCAGCCTTTATTTGAACTAAGAATGAAATGGTACTAACGCATTACAAGCAATGAAATGAGTATGAAATATATGTTTTTGTCGATGATTTATGAAGATTAAGGGTCACTTGTATTCAACAAGTCCTTTTTGCCCTATGAAGGATCAAAGGAACACAGGAAAGCCAGATAGGGACTCAGCCACAAACTTTTGGTGTTCCAATAAAGTTATGAACAAATGAGAAAGTAATATCTTCCTATATTTTAAAATATCAATAACATAACTGGAGTGACAAAACCCAAGGAAGCAAAAGGATGGCTCATGTTAGCAATGTTATAAATGGTAATGATATAATAATCATGATATTTAATTAAAAGCCTAAGTTACATAATATAAGTGCTTAGCATGATGACCTAATCATATAAAATTAAAATTAAATTTATTTTGAGCAAATTTGCTATCTTAATATATATCTGAGCACTTATACTATATATGTGTGTAAAGATGATAGTCTGGACCAACTGATGATTGCTGGTTTAGCATGAAATATGTATATTGGTGATTATTTATCTTTTCAGCATATATGTTTTAGGTGTATCAGTGTTATTAGATAGAGTGGAGAGAAGGTGGGTGGTGTGAAAGTTTTTGCTCATATACCACAGGTATATAACAAGCCTGTGTTTCAGTTATTAACATAATTATATAATGATAATAATAATTCCCTTCATATCATGCCCTCCCTGAATACAAATGTAGTATACAAGATTTGAATTAGAAAATATCTATTTTCTTTTCCTTATCAATATTCATAAAATATTTATGAAAGTAATTCACTCTAGATAACTAATCTTTTGTAAATTAAATAAATGGTCGAGAGCATAGTGTCTATAAATTAAGTTAATAACACTTATTAGCTCTTGCCAAAATAATATCAAGCAACTAAATAAATATTCCAACCTGATAATTAGTAGAACCGTTGTTAATTTAGTTCTAACAGGAAAATCATTAGGCTATAACATTAATATAATACTATTTTCTTAGGGTAAGTTTAAATGAAGGATATTATGGAGTTGAAAGTTTTATTGGCATATAATATCGCAAATATATAATATTAACAAAATGAACAAAAATTAATTAAAATAAACTGCCATAAAAAGAGAAAGAAAATTACTAAGGTTAGAGATATTAATGAAATAGAGAATTACTGTAACAAAATTTTAAAGCATTTTAACATGAGTGGCAAAACTTAAGGCAATAGTTACTTTTAAATATAAGTTGAGATATAGTTCATGACCAGACCAGAAAGTTGTGGTTTAAAAATAAAAGGTTATTAGTTCTTCATTGATTCATAATGACAGAGTCCAGTTGGATTTAGGAGACAATGTAGGTGCACACTTAATTCACATAGACTTCATTTATGGATTAGTTTCCTTCTAGATTTTAGGCAGCTTATAATTGGTATTGAAGAGTTCTATTTCACAGCAACATTTTGAAGATTTTTTGGAGAAATTTGGGGTTCAGCAATCAGATCCATGAAGTTAGCTGTGTGCCATTCTGCGAACACTTTTCAAATTCAAAATTGAAATGGACATAGCTTCCAGTGGCAACTCTTCTTAAATTAATAGTAATGGCTTCCTTTAGAAACTTTTCCAGGGTTTTTATACTCTTGTCTCTGGTTTCCCGCCCATTATGATCTATATATCTTAAGGCCAAAGCTTTTATATTATTACTAAAAGAAATTTTCTCTAATTGATCGTTGATCCATTACTTCGATAAGACTTTCAAATCCATTATCTGAATTCATTTTCTATTTATAAAATGAATTCGTAAAATTTAAACAAACAATTTTAATTTGGAACCGTCCTTAAAGTTTTAATTTATCATTTTAACTAATTAATAAAAATTTCACTATTGTCTTTGGGAAAGGATGATTTGAAAGCTTATCGAAGGAATGTAACTTTTAATCATAAAAATTTGAACAAAATTATAAAATATAAAATAAAACATTCATATGTAATGAAACTTTATAACAAATGTATATTTAACTATTTACAAATATATACACTCAATCTGAATAACTAAATACTCTTTAAATAGCATTATTTTAATAATTTACCATGAAGTAATTAATGATATTAACAAAATTAAACATAATATAATTAGCTTCAATAAATATTTAAATAATAACCTGTTTTAACTAAAATTAACGTATATTGAAGATTGTATAAACTCTGATTACAGGATTCGGAAATATTCATTGTTTGTAACTGGGTTTGAACTAGGTTAATAAGTGGAATCTCATTAAGCTCAGATCGAACTTAGATATGACTGCTTCAATAAATCAGGATGCACTAAATCTTAAATTGATGGTTTATACAAATATTAAAATAAATGTACCCAAGATAAAATAAAAGTTAAGCATTTACAATATTCTCAATTCACATTCATACCATCACTATAGTAATGATTAATAATTGACAAAAATTTATTTATTTTCTTTGCTTTTGGAACATTTAGCTTTCTAATAGCATAAAAGCCCTTGAAGTATATGTGTGTATAAAAAATGAGCTGTGTGTGTGCATGCACACAAAACTTTGGGTTAGTCATTAACAACCTACAAAATTAATTAATAATATTAATGTTATTATTTTTTTGATTTTCAATACTGTGCAAATATTGACTGATTACATATGTTTTATTTTTTGTACCAAGGATTTTTACCTTTTTTTTCCATTTGTCATAGCATCGGGTGGGAGGCGAACCCACAACCATCTGCAACCAACTACTTGCTTGCAAGACGACTGCGATGACCTCTCGGCTAACACCACTTGACACAGGATTTTTACTTCTCTTTAAAATGTAGTACAAAAATACATTTTCCAAGCCTTGGATATCTAGTTAACTGAAAAGATAGGAATTGCAATTGGTCAACATTATGATTCGTCTAAAAATAAAAGTACATTTTCCTTTGTATTCAGAAAAGCTTTGGGAAAAAATATAAAAATAATGAATAATGCTTATTTTAAAGCATTTAAAATCTGCTACATTGCACAGTTTGTCAATAGTTCTAGTTATAATTAAAATTCAGTATTAAATAAATAATGACAAAAAGATTAAATTTCTTATACAGAAGGAAGTTCATTTGATTTAAAAAAGAAATGCCTAGAAAATTTGTCATTACTTCTTCACAAGATTTTGTTTAATGGGCCCCTATTTTGTATTAAAAATAAAATGTCCAAATCAATAAAAAGGAAATATAATTTAGAAAGCTTACATTAAGATTCATTAGGAGTGTTAGCATAGTGAAAATATAAAAAACTTCTTAATTTAATATAATATCTCTTTCTTAATTATAAAAACAAAGATATGAAAGTTAGTTTATTGGAATAAATATTTCAGTGATGGCAGCTTGTATTAAAGTACTCTAGTCTAATAGACATCAAAAGATAGTGACTGATTAAAAAATGATCTTAAGAAATCTAGCACTATATTTCAATATATAAAAAAGTTTATTGCATGTCATTTTTTATTTTATTTAATTTGTAATTTTGAGTAGATTTGCATTATTACAAAACTAATAAAACATACAGAGAAATGTAGTATAACTGATATTTTTGTTTTACACTTTTTTGTAAAACAGTGCAATTGTCAAGTGTTGGTGGTCAAGAGGTCAGCACAGCTGCCCTACAAGCAGTTGTCCCGGGTTAGCAGGTTTGCTTCCCAGCTGATGCTATGACACATGAAAAAAAAATTAGACATTATATTATACATGTTAATATTAACTAAATTAACCACTCCATAAACAATTGATTGTGTATGAATGCAAACTATAAGTTTTAGATTTATTTTATTTGTATTGAGATGAAAATGAATTAATTTCTCTTGTATTATTATTGACAATGAATAATATTATGTAATTTCTATTCCTGAATATTATAACTAAGAAATTATTATCATAAGCTTTTTTCCCTTATGAAATTTATCTTTCTTAAATAATTTAATTAACTGTTTATTAAGAGAATTTATATTTGAAAAGGCATTTTTAGATAGATCTTTCATTTTAATGTGTGCTGAATTATAAAAGTACCTTCTGAATTTTCATAATTCAAATATCAGAACAGCATTTACTATTACATTTAAATTATATCTCATCTATGAATTTAGTTTTTATTTCTTATGTGTGTATTAAAAAATGATTTGATCCTGGTAGAATAATCAGTATATTCTTATAATTAGTTACCCATGAAGGCATTATCTTATTTCTCTTTCCTTAATTTTATTTGTTACTATTGGTTGCTATTTTATTATTCATTAACTTTAGATAACTTTTAATTATGAATTTAGTTTGACCTTATGACTGGAATAAATTATGTTAGTGTTCAGATTAGGGATATTAATTTTGAGATGTCTCATCAAAAACTTGTTAATAGTAAATAGAAAAATTTACAGTCTGTATATTTGATTGGAGCTATGCCATGATATAAAGTTGATAGCGAATGATAAATAGCATCTCATCTGCATCATAAATGATGCATGATCCAATTCCCATTTCATTATAATATACATAAATAATGTAAATAATTGTGCATGGCTAATATATCATCTAAAATCATAAAAGTATATCTTAAAATCTTATGAATACTAGATAGTAAAATCTAAAAATTAAGCATTAATAAAATAGAATTAGAAGAGAAAAAGGAAATAAAATATAATAAAGCTTAGTAATTTGATGATTATATATATATATATATATATATATAATATCATATATATATATATATATATATATAAAATAAAATGTCCATTAATTAAAAACAAAATTGTAATTATAATTGAAATAATAAATTTAAGAGTTTACAAACTATAACAAACAATCCTTAAATCCACAGAAGTACTTTCGGTTAATTTCTTAAACCTGCCTCAACTGCCATTAACTTCAAAAACAAAAGCGGAAGGAAATGTCATCAATTCAAATTCCACAAATATCGTATTTTAATGTTAGCAGCTTGTCGATTTATTAAATGCATTTTGTTCCTGTTTATAAAAATTGCCTCTTTAATTTTTCTTTTACTATGGTTTCTCTCCTCATGAAGAATTTTAACATTTTCAAAATCAAATTTAAATTTATATTTACATGTTTTTTCATGATCAAAGAAAACTGAAGGAGATATTAAATCACCATTATTTTTACTTTTTACATGCTTGTATAACAATTCATGCTCCTTCAATCTCTTCTCATACTGTACCTAGATTCACCAATATATGACAGCATACAATCACAAAAAATTTGATATATGACATTACTTTTCTGCTTGACAGGTATGACATCCTATTATTAACTAATTTATTAATATTGTTTGGAATGTAGAATGAAACATTAAACACATTCTTATATAAACCCTTAAAAAATTTCACCTGTGGAGTTGAAATAAATGGAATAGATATCCATTGTTTATTATTAATCTTCATTTCCTTTAAATTATTATAACTTTTTTTAAATTGACATAGAGTATTGTTTATTTGTTCCATTTTAGAACCAACATCAAGCAATTCCTTAGCAAATATTTCAATATTTTTCAGTTTATCACTTTGGTAACGACATAATTTTTCATTCCAAAACAAAAAAAAATCTAAAACTTGCCATCTTATATATATATATAGTAATAGAATGGATCTATATAATTATTTTTATATATATAGTAATAGAATGGATCTATATAATTATTTTCCATTCTCATAAATGAATCATAATGAGTCAAGCCTTACGTTTTAGGTGTCATTTTGTAATGGAATTTAAATGCTGTATTCCATTTATATATACATAATCATATGATTTGATGACAATTGTAATGGAAAATATAGTAAATTAATATAAATGAAGAAAAAGGAATTTAAACATTGGTAATAAATGTAGCATGTCATATATGCCATAGTAAAAGATGATATGGCCTAAATTATTGAGCAGCATTTATAATGGATAGATTATATTAGAAATAAAGAAAAGATTTAGATAAGATATACCTATGAGGCACTCATAAATTAACCAAGTTTCATAGTAACTTGTCACTATAATAAAATGCATATACCATGCAAGAAGAAATAATATGAAGATAATAAATGTAATACCTATTTAATAGCATTTGTGTACATATATCAAGTTAAAACAAAATAAATTACTTCAAAATAAATATATCAAACTATAATATTACCACGGCTAACTATATCATAAACTTAATAATCTTGAGCATTGACTGAAATATATTGATAATTAGTTCTCAGGGCTAATTTAACTTATGATTAATTATATACTAAATATATTTGAGAACAAAAGGAATTTTATTAAATCCAAAATATATTTATTCAATTGACAATACCAATTATTTAATACTTCCATATCGGCTAGCTGGTAGAACTGATGTACTAAAAATAAAGAAAAAGAAAATTAATAAATCTCAAACAAAACTCAAAATCATTCTTTTATATAAAATAACTGATATAGCTTTATTTTAACATTGCAACTTTAAATTTATAATATCACACATATACATATGTACATATTTGGGAAACATCAGAATAGTTTTAGTTTGCAAATACTTAATTTTCTTATGTGTAAACTAAGTATATAGTTTAACAATAACACTGATAATTTACAATTTATATTTACATAAGAACTGTATAAGATGTTATGAAATTGGATAAATATACAAATCAATAAACAAATTGGAGATATCTTGTTGTATCAATAATCTAAATTATATATGTACTTCTTTAATACATTTCTTTTAAATACTACTTTAAATAAATACCAATTATAAATAGCAAATGACTAAATTAGCAAATAATAAATGAATTCAATGAATGAGGCATTTATCAAAGGGCACTTATACACATATAGTTATGAATTTATTGTCCATATAATGTAAATCATCTAAGTAAACATTTAAAAATAACTAAGTAATTTACATTTACATTGGAAAAGTTTTAGATGACTACAGCATATACATAACATGTGTGGATTATACTAACTGGCCATATGCTTATGAATTCAAACATTTATAATTACTAAATATTGTTGGTTGGTTTGTAAAATGATTACAAATCATGATAACACAAAACACAGACATTCTTATACTTTAAAGCACTAACATAGTTGAGTACATCCTAAAGGAATCACATCCTTCAAACAAACTTATCTTGACATTGCATACTAAAATACAAGCATCTTCACCTACTGTGGTGGAAAATTTAAATTAAATCTCATGAGTGATAAATCAAAAGAGGACTCTATAATGCAACTAGCATAAATATATCAAAAACATGGTGGCTTCCAAAATAACACCTACATTTGAGGCAAAAGAAGATGCCTGGACCTTTATATCTCAGTGCACAAGGAATATATATATATATATATATATATATATATATATATATATATATATATATATATATATATATATATATATATATATATGTATATATATATATATATATAAGAGAGAGGCTCACCAAAAACAACACACTAGGTATTTAGAAATATGTGATCACCATCACTGGAAATATAAGCACTATCACTCATGGATAAATAATAGAAATGGGAAATTTATCCACTCTATCCAGTAACAATACTAACTGTACTAAATAAGGCCTGATACACCAAGGCTATTCTACAATGAATAATACCAAGATAAAAAGCTTTACAATAATGGACTAAAGTTATTACTATAATTTTAACCTCAATAAATAATAAGTAATGTCTGCACCAACAAATAGGTTTAAAAATCAACTGACTTACATATAATTAAAGATAATGACTAGCATATGAAATATTGGCATGAATATATATAATGCACACACGTATGAAATATTAAATGTTTTAATATTATAAGATTTAATGGATATGAATAAATGTAATCAGGTTGTTAAAATACTAATTGAAGAACTAAGATAATTATTAAACAATGATATTACTTATAAATACAGTTTTATAAATCTGTACACTTATACAATTCTTATATATATTAAAATTTAATTTACTGCTTTCTAATTTAAATTGACAAATGAATTTTATCATTTATTATACTTGAATGCCAAAAGCAAAAAAAAAAATAAAAATAAAATAATATTATATATTTATAATAACACATATTGGCATAGTTTGAGTTACAAAATATCTTTAAAATAAATAAACAAACATATATACCAAAATCGATTTTCATTATTCTTAAAATTTTAAAACTAAAGAAAGATTGGTAATTTAGTTTTCTTCAACATTTTAGTTATATATATATATTCTTTCCTAAAGATAAATTATATATTACATAAAAATCAAAAAAAAATAAAAAAAGACAATATAAAGAAAAATATGATAAAGTTGTTTTTTACCCTCATTTGCACTAATGTTCAATCGCTGAAGAAGCGGCTAGTTATCTTTAGCACTGTCTTTATTTTCTTCATCCTAAAATAGCTTGATTGACATGAATATGTACATATTGCTTATAAATGAAAAGATTTACTTCTTGTTATAAAACCATTATGTTTAGTCATTTCTTAGATGCTCTGTTATATATACGCGATGAAATTGAACATAATCCTCGAATCACTAAATAACTTGAAAGTTATAATGAGATGCATTAATTAAGGATAATAGCTATTTTTTTAAAACTTTTTGAAAAATACAGTTTTACTTTTGAAGTTCCATGTTTTACTGAAGTTTCCACTGATGTTTAATAGGCAAGTAGAAAGGCCACCGCCTTAAAATGATAAAGTTGTAAATTAGCACATTGTTTTTTAGTAGAAATCCTTAATCCAATATTTTTTTAATTAAATTCGGAAGAGCACACGTCTGAAAAACAATGACGAACAAAAATAATAATGTCTTCCTTCTTTTAATTTTCTATCACCTGCCCAAAGATTCCCGCCTTTCATAAATCACGTGCTGATTCAACAATCTTTTTTAACAGTATTATTTATCAATTTTTTAATATTTTTTTCTTAAGTAATAAAAAAAATAAGAAATAATATCAATAAATATATATATATCACATTAAAAAATTTACGTTATAATTCACAAACCAAATAAATATTTAAACAATCAGAATAATACTACTATATCTCTCTATTTTTTTTAAAATACACAAACAAATAAAGATATAATATATTTATATTTAGCAATTTAAATACTATTGCTAATGATTATTTTTTATACATACATTCATAATCATGTACATATAGTTTGCCATTATAATGAGGATCTCAAACAAAGCAGATATCATAAAAATAAATAAACTTGAACTATATAACAATAAAACTATTACGTACAATACACTAATAACTTATTTACAAATCCTTAAATAAAACTATAGCAAAGACATTTTTTTTAAAACTATACTATAGCTTGAAAAAGTAAGGATGGATTTTCTATCCTGTACATTACCCTCTCACTACAAAAAAAAATGTCTTGGTATATGAACAACTATATCTATGAGATTAGAAATATATGTTTGTACAAAATCTCTATAATTATACCTATACAAAAAAAAAATACAATATTATAACATAACTTTCCAATAACCTAAAACACTGGATGAAACAAGACCTTTGTTTTTTTCCAAATTTTTTTACCAATCCTTTTATAAAACTACTATTAAATGTCAAATCTTTATTTACTTTCAGCTATTTTATGAGACAGTTGCCTAGCTAAAGCCTTAAACAAATCCTTTGATGCAATCCTTCCCTCTTTGAAGTTGATATTTAAATATTTTACAACCCAGTCAGCTGCTTGATGAAGAACATCATGTGCACCTGTTTGACTAGTGGTCACTTTAGATTGTGAATCAGATGAAACCTCTGTTTGATTCACCTTTTTGATTGCTGGGTTTAGATTCTTATTTTTAGCAAGTGGAAAAGATGGAACTTTAAACTGTACACTAGAATCATCAGATCTTTCAAATCCAAAACTTAAACTGAAATTGTTGAAAGATGAATTATGTAATTCTGATAAACTTTTGTGACTGCTATTATAGCCTTGATAACTCTGAGTAATATTTTCGCCTTCATTAAGTCGAGGATGCTTAGATGGCATGTTCTTGCAATCCTCTAATGATCTTTTATGACTTTTTGGAAAAGAACTTGTAGAAGGTCTATAACTCAAATTATTGATATTTTCATCATCAGAGTAAAAACCTTGTTTGCTTATACTATCATCATCAGATTCATCATAATTCTTCTCTAAATCAGTTTCTTTCAATGATAAAGTTATAGAAGGTTTATCAAGTGAGAATCCTTGGTCCTTTTCTTCCTCAGATGCAGGGCTTGAAGAAGAAGCACCTGTCTTTTTATTCCATATATTATTACCCTCAGAAGAATCAATGGGGAACTCAGGTGATTTTATACAAAAAGGTCCATACAGGCTAATAGTTTCTGTTGCTTTCTTGATGTCATGGATCTTGAACACTATATTTCATCGATAAATGTTAACTACACTGGCACTTTTAAAAATTTGATATTCCATGGTAACTGCTAATGCTTTAATATCTAAATTACTCATATTCTTTGCAGCTTCAAAATAATGGCATTTATTATAATTCTTTTGTATAACATTTTCTAGTAGATTAAAAAAATTTTCTCTTGTATCAGCATCCAGGCTTGATATTTGAGAACTATTGGCATCTTTTAATGGACAATTTTTTCGTGCAACAGGCCTTTCTTCTTTTACAATAGTTTTCCCTCTTCTTCTTTCAAACTCATCTTGTATCATCTTATGAAATTCTTTCTTGTCTCTTCTTTCATCACCAGAATGGTTACCATCATGGTTTTCATTAAATTCAATACTAGCTCTACATGATTCTTGATAATAAGCAGACATAGACTGAGGAATAGTCCAATGAGCAACAAACCTAATAGTAGCTTTGTCTACTCCCATTCCAAAACTAATAGTTGCTACTATTACTGAAACTTGACCATCCATCCAATCATCCTGGATTTTCTTCCTTTCATCATTTTTTAAACCTGCATGATATGGCCTTGCAGAAACACCTTTCTTTTGTAATTTGCTAGTAACTTTGTCACAGTTATCTCGAGTCCAGCAATATACAATCCCACATCCATCTGTACTATTTACATTATCATCATCATCTCCTTCTAGAACCATTTCTGCAAAATCACATAAATCCTGAATAGGATCCCTAAGTAAAGTTTTAAATTTAACATCATAAAAAAAATTTGAATGGAAGTAGCTTGTTTTAAAAACTGCTATAGGTTATTTGAGCCTCAGCTGTTTAAGAACCTCTTTGGCCACTTGTGGAGTATCTGTTGCTGATAAATCAATACAGGGAATAGAAGAAACTACATGATGAAAACTTCTTAATTTTAAATAATCTGGCCGAAAATCATGACCCCACTGAGATATGCAGTGTGCTTCACCTACTATTAAATAAGTAAATTTTTTATGCTTATACAAATGTTCAGCTAATTCCTGAAAATTCGTTGTGGCAACTTGTTCAGGGGTTACATATAAAAGCTTAGTGTTTGGTTTCTTAGAAAAAAGATCACTCTGCATACATTTACAGTCAGACTGTGCAGTTTTAGCTTTGAGTATCTAAAACTGACTCTGTAAGGCTTTACTATCTTTATTAACTCTTTTTTGAAACTCTTTATACTATCCTCTAGACTTTTCAAATACAGCAAGTCTTTCCTTATTTTCTTTTCTCATCCCATCACTAACCTTATCAAACATAGCTTTTAGGAAAATAGCTTCAATACGACATTCTTCCCTATAATTTTTTAATTCTTCTTTAAATTTGGCCTCTAATTCTTGAGAATTAATTTTTATCTCTGCTTTCATTTCTTGTGAATTATCCTCCAATTTTGGGGAAATAGTTTTTATCTCTTGAGAATTAACTTCCAATTTTTGGGAAACAGTTTTTATCTCTGCTTTCATTTCTTGTGAAACATCCTCCAATTTTTGGAAAACAGCTCTTATATCTGCTATTAATTCAGCTTTCATCATGTTCACTAAATCTCGCAAATCAATGTCAACTCCACTAGATATTTCACTAATGCTCTCCATGTTAATGTGTATCTTATATAATTATTCTATAAATAGTATTTATTATCACTTAAGGCTTGTCCTCCCCTTGCCATCATCCCACAACACTATTAACTATTCAAGTAAAACACAAAACTTCAATTTTAATTGTAATTACAGCTATTCAATGACCCATTAATTTCATTAAATTATGACCCTTTTGGTCTATAAAAATGTTGATTGACACTATGGCAAATTGTCACTAACAATTATAACTATAACAGTCATTAATTAACCGAGCCTACACATTGTTGGGCCAATTGTAATGGAATGGATCTATATAATTATTTTTCATTCTCATAAATGAATCATAATGAATCAAGCCTTACATTTTAGGCGTCATTTTGTAATGGAATTTAAATGCTGTATTCCATTTATATACACATAATCATATGATTTGATGACAATTGTAATGGAAAATATAGTAAATTAATATAAATGAAGAAAAAGGAATTTAAACATTGGTAATCAATGTAGCATGTCATATATGCCATAGTAAAAGATGATATGGCCTAAATTATTGAGCAGCATTTATAATGAATAGATTATATTAAAAATAAGAAAAGATTTAGATAAGATATACCTATGAGGCACTCATAACTTAACCAAGTTTCATAGTAACTTGTCACTATAATAAAATGCATATACCATGCAAGAAGAAATAGTATGAAGATAATAAATGCAATACCTATTTAATAGCATTTGTGTACATATATCAAGTTAAAACAAAATAAATTACTTCAAAATAAATATATCAAACTATAATATTACCACGGCTAACTATATCACAAACTTAATAATCTTGAGCATTGACTGAAATATATTGATAACTAGTTCTCAGGGCTAATTTAACTTATGATTAATTATATACTAAATATATTTCGGAACAAAAGGAATTTTATTAAATCCAAAATATATTTATTCAAGTGACATTACCAATTGTTTAATACTTTCAGATCGGCTAGCTGGTAGAACTGATGCACTAAAATAGAGAAAAAGAAAATTAATAAATCTCAAATAAAACTCAAAATCATTCTTTTATATAAAATAACTGATATAGCTTTATTTTAACATTGCAACTTTATAATTATAATAGCATACATATGCATATATACATATTTGGGAAAAATAAGAATAGTTTCACTTTGCAAATACTTAATTTTTTTATTTGTAAATTAAGTACAGAGTTTAACAATAACACTGATAATTTACAATTTATATTTACATAAGAACTGTATAAGATGTTATAAAATTGGATAAATATACAAATCAATAAACAAATTGGAGATATCTTGTTGCATCAATAATCTAAATTATATATGTACTTCTTTAATACATTTCTTTTAAATACTACTTTAAATAAATACCAATTATAAATAGCAAATGACTAAATTAGCGAATAATAAATGAATTCAATGAATGAGGCATTTATCAAAGGTCACTTATACACATATAAGTTATGAATTTATTGTCCATATAATGTAAATCATCTAAGTAAACATTTAAAAATAACTAAGTAATTTATATTTACATTGGAAAAGTTTTAGATGACTACAGCATATACATAACATGTGTGGATTATACTAACTGGCCATATGCTTATGAATTAAACATTTATAATTACTAAATAGTGTTGTTTGGTTGCAAAATGATTACAAATTAGGATAACACAAAACACAGACATTCTTATATTTTAAAGCACTAACATAGTTGAATGCATCCTAAAAGAATCACATCCTTCAAACAAACTTATCTTGACATTGCATACTAAAATACAATCATCATCACCTACTGTGGTGGAAAATTTAAATTAAATCTCATGAGTGATAAATCTAAAGAGGATTCTATAATGCAACTAGCATAAATATATCAAAAGTGTGGTGGCTTCCAAAATAACACCTACATTTGAGGCAAAAGAAGATGCCTGGACCTTTATGTCTCAGTGCACAAGGAATATATATATATATATATATATATATATTCCTTGTGCACTATATATATTCCTTGTGCACAAGACTCTCTATATATATATATATATATATATATATATATATATAGAGAGAGAGAGAGAGAGAGAGAGGCTCACCAAAAACAACACACTAGGTATTTAGAAATAGGTGATCACCATCACTGGAAATATAAGCATTATCACTCATGGATAACTAATAAGAATGGGAATTTATCCACTCTATCCAGTAACAATATTAACAGTACTAAATAAGGCCTGATACACCAAGACTATTCTACAATGAACAATACCAAGATAAAAAAACTCTACAATATTGGACTAAAGTTATTACTATAATTTTAACATCAATAAATAATAAGTAATGTCTGCACCAACAAATAGGTTTAAAAATCAACTGACTTACATATAATTAAAGATAATGACTAGCATATGAAATATTGGCAGGAATATATATATATATATAATGCACACACGTATGAAATATTAAATGTTTTAATATTATAAGATTTAATGGATATGAATAAATGTAATCAGGTTGTTAAAATACTAGTTGACGAACTAAGATAATTATTAAACAATGATATTACTTATAAATACAGTTTTATAAATCTGTACACTTATACAATTCTTATATATATTAAATTTAATTAATTGCCTTCTAATTTAAATTGACAAATGAAGTTTATCATTTATTATACTTGAATGCCAAAAGCAAAAAAAAAAAATAAAAAAAATAATACTATATATATTTATAATAACACATATTGGCATAGTTTGAGTTACAAAATATCTTTAAAACAAATATACAAACGTATATATTAAAATCGACTTTCATTATTCTTAAAATTTTAAAACTAAAGAAAGATTGGTAATTCAGTTTTTCTTCAAAATTTTAGTTATATATATATATTCTTTCCTAAAGATAAATTATATATTACATAAAAATCAAAAAATAAATAAATAAATAGACAATATAAAGAAAAATATGATAAAGTTGTTTTACCCTCATTTGCACTAATGTTCAATCGCTGAAGAAGCGGCTAGTTATCTTTAGCACTGTCTTTATTTTCTTCATCCTAAAATAGCTTGATTGGCATGAATATGTACATATTGCTTATAAATGAAAAGATTTACTTCTTGTTATAAAACCATTATGTTTAGTCATTTCTTAGATGCTCTGTTATATATACGCGATGAAATTGAACATAATCCTCGAATCACTAAATAACTTGAAAGTTATAATGAGATGCATTAATTAAGGATAATAGCTATTTTTTTAAAACTTTTTGAAAAATACAGTTTTACTTTTGAAGTTCCATGTTTTACTGAAGTTTCCACTGATGTTTAATAGGCAAGTAGAAAGGCCACTGCCTTAAAATGATAAAGTTGTAAATTAGCACATTGTTTTTTAGTAGAAATCCTTAATCCAATATTTTTTTAATTAAATTTACAAGAGCAATTTGAAAAACAATGACGAACGAAAATAATAATGTCTTCCTTCTTTTAATTTTCTATCACCTGCCCAAAGATTCCCGCCTTTCATAAATCACGTGCTGATTCAACAATCTTTTTTAACAGTATTATTTATCAATTTTTTAATATTTTTTTCTTAAGTAATAAAAAAAATAAGAAATAATATCAATAAATATATATATATCACATTAAAAAATTTGCGTTATAATTCACAAACCAAATAAATATTTAAACAATCAGAATAATACTACTATATCTCTCTATTTTTTTTTAAAATACACAAACAAATAAAGATATAATATATTTATATTTAGCAATTTAAATACTATTGCTAATGATTATTTTTTTATACATACATTCATAATTATATACATATAGTTTGCCATTATAATGAGGATCTCAAACAAAGCAGATATCATAAAAATAAATAAACTTGAACTACATAACAATAAAACTATTACGTACAATACACTAATAACTTATTTACAAATCCTTAAATAAAACTATAGCAAAGACATTTTTTTTAAAACTATACTATACCTTGAAAAAGTAAGGATGGATTTTCTATCCTGTACATTACCCTCTCACTACAAAAAAAAATGTCTTGGTATATGAACAACTATATCTATGAGATTAGAAATATATGTTTGTACAAAATCTCTATAATTATACCTATACAAAAAAAATACAATATTATAACATAACTTTCCAATAACCTAAAACACTGGATGAAACAAGACCTTTGTTTTTTTCCAAATTTTTTTACCAATCCTTTTATAAAACTACTATTAAATGTCAAATCTTTATTTACTTTCAGCTATTTTATGAGACAGTTGCTTAGCTAAAGCCTTAAACAAATCCTTTGATGCAATCCTTCCCTCTTTGAAGTTGATATTTAAATATTTTTACAACCCAGTCAGCTGCTTGATGAAGAACATCATGTGCACCTGTTTGACTAGTGGTCACTTTAGATTGTGAATCAGATGAAACCTCTGTTTGATTCACCTTTTTGATTGCTGGGTTTAGATTCTTATTTTTAGCAAGTGGAAAAGATGGAACTTTAAACTGTACACTAGAATCATCAGATCTTTCAAATCCAAAACTTAAACTGAAATTGTTGAAAGATGAATTATGTAATTCTGATAAACTTTTGTGACTGCTATTATAGCCTTGATAACTCTGAGTAATATTTTTGCCTTCATTAAGTCGAGGATGCTTAGATGGCATGTTCTTGCTTGAATCCTCTAATGATCTTTTACGACTTTTTGGAAAAGAACTTGTGGAAGGTCTATAACTCAAATTATTGATATTTTCATCATCAGAGTAAAAACCTTGTTTGCTTATACTATCATCATCAGATTCATCATAATTCTTCTCTAAATCAGTTTCTTTCAATGATAAAGTTATAGAAGGTTTATCAAGTGAGAATCCTTGGTCCTTTTCTTCCTCAGATGCAGGGCTTGAAGAAGAAGCACCTGTCTTTTTATTTCATATATTATTACCCTCAGAAGAATCAATGGGGAACTCAGGTGATTTTATACAAAAAGGTCCATACAGGCTAATAGTTTCTGTTGCTTTCTTGATGTCATGGATCTTGAGCACTATATTTCATCGATAAATGTTAACTACACCTTTAAAAATTTGATATTCCATGGTAACTGCTAATGCTTTAATATCTAAATTACTCATATTCTTTGCAGCTTCAAAATAATGGCATTTATTATAATTCTTTTGTATAACATTTTCTAGTAGATTAAAAAAATTTTCTCTTGTATCAGCATCCAGGCTTGATATTTGAGAACTATTGGCATCTTTTAATGGACAATTTTTTCGTGCAACAGGCCTTTCTTCTTTTACAATAGTTTTCCCTCTTCTTCTTTCAAACTCATCTTGTATCATCTTATGAAATTCTTTCTTGTCTCTTCTTTCATCACCAGAATGGTTACCATCATGGTTTTCATTAAATTCAATACTAGCTCTACATGATTCTTGATAATAAGCAGACATAGACTGAGGAATAGTCCAATGAGCAACAAACCTAATAGTAGCTTTGTCTACTCCCATTCCAAAACTAATAGTTGCTACTATTACTGAAACTTGACCATCCATCCAATCATCCTGGATTTTCTTCCTTTCATCATTTTTTAAACCTGCATGATATGGCCTTGCAGAAACACTCTTCTTTTGTAATTTGCTAGTAACTTTGTCACAGCTAACTCGAGTCCAGCAATATACAATCCCACATCCATCTGTACTATTTACATTATCATCATCATCTCCTTCTAGACCCATTTCTGCAAAATCACATAAATCCTGAATAGGATCCCTAAGTAAAGTTTTAAATTTAACACCATAAAAAAAATTTGAATGGAAGTAGCTTGTTTTAAAAACTGCTATAGGTTATTTGAGCCTCAGCTGTTTAAGAACCTCTTTGGCCACTTGTGGAGTATCTGTTGCTGATAAATCAATACAGGGAATAGAAGAAACTACGTGATGAAAACTTCTTAATTTTAAATAATCTGGCCGAAAATCATGACCCCACTGAGATATGCAGTGTGCTTCACCTACTATTAAATAAGTAAATTTTTTATGCTTATACAAATGTTCGGCTAATGCCTGAAAATTCGTTGTGGCAACCTGTTCATAGGTTACATATAAAAGCTTAGTGTTTGGTTTCTTAGAAAAAAGATCACTCTGCATACATTTACGGTCAGACTGTGCAGTTTTAGCTTTGAGTATCTAAAATTCACTCTGTAAGGCTTTACTATCTTTATTAACTCTTTTTTGAAACTCTTTATACTATCCTCTAGACTTTTCAAATACAGCAAGTATTTCCTTATTTTCTTTTCTCATCCCATCACTAACCTCATCAAACATAGCTTTTAGGGAAATAGCTTCAATATGACATTCTTCCCTATAATTTTTTAATTCTTCTTTAAATTTGGCTTCTAATTCTTGAGAATTAATTTTTATCTCTGCTTCCATTTCTTGTGAATTATCCTCCAATTTTGGGGAAATAGTTTTTATCTCTTGAGAATTAACTTCCAATTTTTGGGAAACAGTTTTTATCTCTGCTTTCATTTCTTGAGAAACATCCTCCAATTTTTGGAAAACAGCTCTTATATCTGCTATTAATTCAGCTTTCATCATGTTCACTAAATCTCACAAATCAATGTCAACTCCACTAGATATTACACTAATGCTCTCCATGTTAATGTGTATCTTATATAATTATTCTATAAATAGTATTTATTATCACTCAACACTTGTCCTCCCTTTTGCCATCATTCCACAACACTATTAACTATTCAAGTAAAACACAAAAACTTCAATTTTAATTGTAATTACAGCTATTCAATGACCCATTAATTTCATAAAATTATGACCCTTTTGGTCTATAAAAATGTTGATTGACACTATGGCAAATTGTCACTAACAATTATAACTATAACAGTCATTAATTAACCGAGCCTACACATTGTTGGCACCAATTGTAATGGAAGGGATCTATATAATTATTTTTCATTCTCATAAATGAATCATAATGAATCAAGCCTTACGTTTTAGGCGTCATTTTGTAATGGAATTTAAATGCTGTATTCCATTTATATACACATAATCATATGATTTGATGACAATTGTAATGGAAAATATAGTAAATTAATATAAATGAAGAAAAAGGAATTTAAACATTGGTAATCAATGTAGCATGTCATATATGCCATAGTAAAAGATGATATGGCCTAAATTATTGAGCAGCATTTATAATGAATAGATTATATTAAAAATAAGAAAAGATTTAGATAAGATATACCTATGAGGCACTCATAACTTAACCAAGTTTCATAGTAACTTGTCACTATAATAAAATGCATATACCATGCAAGAAGAAATAGTATGAAGATAATAAATGCAATACCTATTTAATAGCATTTGTGTACATATATCAAGTTAAAACAAAATAAATTACTTCAAAATAAATATATCAAACTATAATATTACCACGGCTAACTATATCACAAACTTAATAATCTTGAGCATTGACTGAAATATATTGATAACTAGTTCTCAGGGCTAATTTAACTTATGATTAATTATATACTAAATATATTTCGGAACAAAAGGAATTTTATTAAATCCAAAATATATTTATTCAAGTGACATTACCAATTGTTTAATACTTTCAGATCGGCTAGCTGGTAGAACTGATGCACTAAAATAGAGAAAAAGAAAATTAATAAATCTCAAATAAAACTCAAAATCATTCTTTTATATAAAATAACTGATATAGCTTTATTTTAACATTGCAACTTTATAATTATAATAGCATACATATGCATATATACATCTTTGGGAAAAATAAGAATAGTTTCACTTTGCAAAGACTTAATTTTTTTATTTGTAAATTAAATACAGAGTTTAACAATAACACTGATAATTTACAATTTATATTTACATAAGAACTGTATAAGATGTTATGAAATTGGATAAATATACAAATCAATAAACAAATTGGAGATATCTTGTTGCATCAATAATCTAAATTATATATGTACTTCTTTAATACATTTCTTTTAAATACTACTTTAAATAAATACCAATTATAAATAGCAAATGACTAAATTAGTGAATAATAAATGAATTCAATGAATGAGGCATTTATCAAAGGTCACTTATACACATATAAGTTATGAATTTATTGTCCATATAATGTAAATCATCTAAGTAAACATTTAAAAATAACTAAGTAATTTACATTTACATTGGAAAAGTTTTAGATGACTACAGCATATACATAACATGTGTGGATTATACTAACTGGCCATATGCTTATGAATTAAACATTTATAATTACTAAATAGTGTTGTTTGGTTGCAAAATGATTACAAATTAGGATAACACAAAACACAGACATTCTTATATTTTAAAGCACTAACATAGTTGAATGCATCCTAAAAGAATCATATCCTTCAAACAAACTTGTCTTGACATTGCATACTAAAATACAATCATCATCACCTACTGTGGTGGAAAATTTAAATTAAATCTCATGAGTGATAAATCTAAAGAGGATTCTATAATGCAACTAGCATAAATATATCAAAAGTGTGGTGGCTTCCAAAATAACACCTACATTTGAGGCAAAAGAAGATGCCTGGATCTTTATGACTCAATGCCCAAGGAATATATATATATATATGAAAAAACAAATACAAGTTAATCACGTAACCTGCTATCACTTGTTATTTATGTCCAAAAGATGGCGCTATACCAAAACCGCCGAACAAGTGTAAGATTTGTTTTACATAAACGAAAAAAGAGTCAGAAATTAACTACCTCTTTCATTTGCTCACTCCCAGATCAGCTGATTTCAAGCTGGTTTGCTATCCTCAGTGGGAGATAGAGTATAGAAACTAGATCTAAACACTGACTCTCAAGTGTTTATGCAAAACGTTTCTATCAGATTGCAAGCGTGAATTTTTCAGACCGGAAAAGTCTTCAAACCCAGCCTAGCAAGCTAGATATTTATATGGGTCTGATCTCAGTTCAGAATCACCATATAATAAAAGTCTCTGCAATATATATCATTGCCGAGAAAACTCTAAAGATACATTTATGAAAAAACAAATACAAGTTAATCACGTAACCTGCTATCACTTGTTATTTATGTCCAAAAGATGGCGCTATACCAAAACCGCCGAACAAGTGTAAGATTTGTTTTACATAAACGAAAAAAGAGTCAGAAATTAACTACCTCTTTCATTTGCTCACTCCCAGATCAGCTGATTTCAAGCTGGTTTGCTATCCTCAGTGGGAGATAGAGTATAGAAACTAGATCTAAACACTGACTCTCAAGTGTTTATGCAAAACGTTTCTATCAGATTGCAAGCGTGAATTTTTCAGACCGGAAAAGTCTTCAAACCCAGCCTAGCAAGCTAGATATTTATATGGGTCTGATCTCAGTTCAGAATCACCATATAATAAAAGTCTCTGCAATATATATCATTGCAAGAAAACTCTAAAGGTACATTTATGAAAAAACAAATACAAGTTAATCACGTAACCTGCTATCACTTGTTATTTATGAGATCAAAAGATGGCGCTATACCAAAACCGCCGAACAAGTGTAAGATTTGTTTTACATAAACGAAAAAAGAGTCAGAAATTAACTACCTCTTTCATTTGCTCACTCCCAGATCAGCTGATTTCAAGCTGGTTTGCTATCCTCAGTGGGAGATAGAGTATAGAAACTAGATCTAAACACTGACTCTCAAGTGTTTATGCAAAACGTTTCTATCAGATTGCAAGCGTGAATTTTTCAGACCGGAAAAGTCTTCAAACCCAGCCTAGCAAGCTAGATATTTATATGGGTCTGATCTCAGTTCAGAATCACCATATAATAAAAGTCTCTGCAATATATATCATTGCAAGAAAACTCTAAAGGTACATTTATGAAAAAACAAATACAAGTTAATCACGTAACCTGCTATCACTTGTTATTTATGTCCAAAAGATGGCGCTATACCAAAACCGCCGAACAAGTGTAAGATTTGTTTTACATAAACGAAAAAAGAGTCAGAAATTAACTACCTCTTTCATTTGCTCACTCCCAGATCAGCTGATTTCAAGCTGGTTTGCTATCCTCAGTGGGAGATAGAGTATAGAAACTAGATCTAAACACTGACTCTCAAGTGTTTATGCAAAACGTTTCTATCAGATTGCAAGCGTGAATTTTTCAGACCGGAAAAGTCTTCAAACCCAGCCTAGCAAGCTAGATATTTATATGGGTCTGATCTCAGTTCAGAATCACCATATAATAAAAGTCTCTGCAATATATATCATTGCAAGAAAACTCTAAAGGTACATTTATGAAAAAACAAATACAAGTTAATCACGTAACCTGCTATCACTTGTTATTTATGTCCAAAAGATGGCGCTATACCAAAACCGCCGAACAAGTGTAAGATTTGTTTTACATAAACGAAAAAAGAGTCAGAAATTAACTACCTCTTTCATTTGCTCACTCCCAGATCAGCTGATTTCAAGCTGGTTTGCTATCCTCAGTGGGAGATAGAGTATAGAAACTAGATCTAAACACTGACTCTCAAGTGTTTATGCAAAACGTTTCTATCAGATTGCAAGCGTGAATTTTTCAGACCGGAAAAGTCTTCAAACCCAGCCTAGCAAGCTAGATATTTATATGGGTCTGATCTCAGTTCAGAATCACCATATAATAAAAGTCTCTGCAATATATATCATTGCAAGAAAACTCTAAAGGTACATTTATGAAAAAACAAATACAAGTTAATCACGTAACCTGCTATCACTTGTTATTTATGTCCAAAAGATGGCGCTATACCAAAACCGCCGAACAAGTGTAAGATTTGTTTTACATAAACGAAAAAAGAGTCAGAAATTAACTACCTCTTTCATTTGCTCACTCCCAGATCAGCTGATTTCAAGCTGGTTTGCTATCCTCAGTGGGAGATAGAGTATAGAAACTAGATCTAAACACTGACTCTCAAGTGTTTATGCAAAACGTTTCTATCAGATTGCAAGCGTGAATTTTTCAGACCGGAAAAGTCTTCAAACCCAGCCTAGCAAGCTAGATATTTATATGGGTCTGATCTCAGTTCAGAATCACCATATAATAAAAGTCTCTGCAATATATATCATTGCAAGAAAACTCTAAAGGTACATTTATGAAAAAACAAATACAAGTTAATCACGTAACCTGCTATCACTTGTTATTTATGTCCAAAAGATGGCGCTATACCAAAACCGCCGAACAAGTGTAAGATTTGTTTTACATAAACGAAAAAGAGTCAGAAATTAACTACCTCTTTCATTTGCTCACTCCCAGATCAGCTGATTTCAAGCTGGTTTGCTATCCTCAGTGGGAGATAGAGTATAGAAACTAGATCTAAACACTGACTCTCAAGTGTTTATGCAAAACGTTTCTATCAGATTGCAAGCGTGAATTTTTCAGACCGGAAAAGTCTTCAAACCCAGCCTAGCAAGCTAGATATTTATATGGGTCTGATCTCAGTTCAGAATCACCATATAATCAAAGTCTCTGCAATATATATCATTGCAAGAAAACTCTAAAGGTACATTTATGAAAAAACAAATACAAGTTAATCACGTAACCTGCTATCACTTGTTATTTATGTCCAAAAGATGGCGCTATACCAAAACCGCCGAACAAGTGTAACATTTGTTTTACATAAATAACAAGTGATAGCAGGTTACGTGATTAACTTGTATTTGTTTTTTCATAAATGTACCTTTAGAGTTTTCTTGCAATGATATATATTGCAGAGACTTTTATTATATGGTGATTCTGAACTGAGATCAGACCCATATAAATATCTAGCTTGCTAGGCTGGGTTTGAAGACTTTTCCGGTCTGAAAAATTCACGCTTGCAATCTGATAGAAACGTTTTGCATAAACACTTGAGAGTCAGTGTTTAGATCTAGTTTCTATACTCTATCTCCCACTGAGGATAGCAAACCAGCTTGAAATCAGCTGATCTGGGAGTGAGCAAATGAAAGAGGTAGTTAATTTCTGACTCTTTTTTCGTTTATGTAAAACAAATCTTACACTTGTTCGGCGGTTTTGGTATAGCGCCATCTTTTGGACATAAATAACAAGTGATAGCAGGTTACGTGATTAACTTGTATTTGTTTTTTCATAAATGTACCTTTAGAGTTTTCTTGCAATGATATATATTGCAGAGACTTTGATTATATGGTGATTCTGAACTGAGATCAGACCCATATAAATATCTAGCTTGCTAGGCTGGGTTTGAAGACTTTTCCGGTCTGAAAAATTCACGCTTGCAATCTGATAGAAACGTTTTGCATAAACACTTGAGAGTCAGTGTTTAGATCTAGTTTCTATACTCTATCTCCCACTGAGGATAGCAAACCAGCTTGAAATCAGCTGATCTGGGAGTGAGCAAATGAAAGAGGTAGTTAATTTCTGACTCTTTTTTCGTTTATGTAAAACAAATCTTACACTTGTTCGGCGGTTTTGGTATAGCGCCATCTTTTGGACATAAATAACAAGTGATAGCAGGTTACGTGATTAACTTGTATTTGTTTTTTCATAAATGTACCTTTAGATCGGAAGTTTTCTTGCAATGATATATATTGCAGAGACTTTTATTATATGGTGATTCTGAACTGAGATCAGACCCATATAAATATCTAGCTTGCTAGGCTGGGTTTGAAGACTTTTCCGGTCTGAAAAATTCACGCTTGCAATCTGATAGAAACGTTTTGCATAAACACTTGAGAGTCAGTGTTTAGATCTAGTTTCTATACTCTATCTCCCACTGAGGATAGCAAACCAGCTTGAAATCAGCTGATCTGGGAGTGAGCAAATGAAAGAGGTAGTTAATTTCTGACTCTTTTTTCGTTTATGTAAAACAAATCTTACACTTGTTCGGCGGTTTTGGTATAGCGCCATCTTTTGGACATAAATAACAAGTGATAGCAGGTTACGTGATTAACTTGTATTTGTTTTTTCATAAATGTACCTTTAGAGTTTTCTTGCAATGATATATATTGCAGAGACTTTTATTATATGGTGATTCTGAACTGAGATCAGACCCATATAAATATCTAGCTTGCTAGGCTGGGTTTGAAGACTTTTCCGGTCTGAAAAATTCACGCTTGCAATCTGATAGAAACGTTTTGCATAAACACTTGAGAGTCAGTGTTTAGATCTAGTTTCTATACTCTATCTCCCACTGAGGATAGCAAACCAGCTTGAAATCAGCTGATCTGGGAGTGAGCAAATGAAAGAGGTAGTTAATTTCTGACTCTCTTCCGATATGTAAAACAAATCTTACACTTGTTCGGCGGTTTTGGTATAGCGCCATCTTTTGGACATAAATAACAAGTGATAGCAGGTTACGTGATTAACTTGTATTTGTTTTTTCATAAATGTACCTTTAGAGTTTTCTTGCAATGATATATATTGCAGAGACTTTTATTATATGGTGATTCTGAACTGAGATCAGACCCATATAAATATCTAGCTTGCTAGGCTGGGTTTGAAGACTTTTCCGGTCTGAAAAATTCACGCTTGCAATCTGATAGAAACGTTTTGCATAAACACTTGAGAGTCAGTGTTTAGATCTAGTTTCTATACTCTATCTCCCACTGAGGATAGCAAACCAGCTTGAAATCAGCTGATCTGGGAGTGAGCAAATGAAAGAGGTAGTTAATTTCTGACTCTTTTTTCGTTTATGTAAAACAAATCTTACACTTGTTCGGCGGTTTTGGTATAGCGCCATCTTTTGGACATAAATAACAAGTGATAGCAGGTTACGTGATTAACTTGTATTTGTTTTTTCATAAATGTACCTTTAGAGTTTTCTTGCAATGATATATATTGCAGAGACTTTTATTATATGGTGATTCTGAACTGAGATCAGACCCATATAAATATCTAGCTTGCTAGGCTGGGTTTGAAGACTTTTCCGGTCTGAAAAATTCACGCTTGCAATCTGATAGAAACGTTTTGCATAAACACTTGAGAGTCAGTGTTTAGATCTAGTTTCTATACTCTATCTCCCACTGAGGATAGCAAACCAGCTTGAAATCAGCTGATCTGGGAGTGAGCAAATGAAAGAGGTAGTTAATTTCTGACTCTTTTTTCGTTTATGTAAAACAAATCTTACACTTGTTCGGCGGTTTTGGTATAGCGCCATCTTTTGGACATAAATAACAAGTGATAGCAGGTTACGTGATTAACTTGTATTTGTTTTTTCATAAATGTACCTTTAGAGTTTTCTTGCAATGATATATATTGCAGAGACTTTTATTATATGGTGATTCTGAACTGAGATCAGACCCATATAAATATCTAGCTTGCTAGGCTGGGTTTGAAGACTTTTCCGGTCTGAAAAATTCACGCTTGCAATCTGATAGAAACGTTTTGCATAAACACTTGAGAGTCAGTGTTTAGATCTAGTTTCTATACTCTATCTCCCACTGAGGATAGCAAACCAGCTTGAAATCAGCTGATCTGGGAGTGAGCAAATGAAAGAGGTAGTTAATTTCTGACTCTTTTTTCGTTTATGTAAAACAAATCTTACACTTGTTCGGCGGTTTTGGTATAGCGCCATCTTTTGGACATATATATATATATATATATATATATATATATATATATATATATATGGAGAGGCTCACCAAAAACAACACACTAAGTATTTAGAAATATGTGATCACCATCACTGGAAATATAAGCATTATCACTCATGGATAACTAATAGGAATGGGAATTTATCCACTCTATCCAGTAACAATATTAACTGTACTAAATAAGGCCTGATACACCAAGGCTATTCTACAATGAACAATACCAAGATAAAAAAAACTCTACAATAATGGACTAAAGTTATTACTATAATTTTAACCTCAATAAATAATAAGTAATGTCTGCACCAACAAATAGGTTTAAAAATCAACTGACTTATATATAATTAAAGATAATGACTAGCATATGAAATATTGGCACGAATATACATAATGCACACACGTACGAAATATTAAATGTTTTAATATTATAAGATTTAATGGATATGAATAAATGTAATCAGGTTGTTAAAATACTAATTGAAGAACTAAGATAATTATTAAACAATGATATTACTTATAAATACAGTTTTATAAATCTGTACACTTATACAATTCTTATATATATTAAATTTAATTAATTGCTTTCTAATTTAAATTGACAAATGAAGTTTATCATTTATTATACTTGAATGCCAAAAGCAAAATAAAAAATAAAAAAAATAATACTATATATATTTATAATAACACATATTGGCATAGTTTGAGTTACAAAATATCTTTAAAACAAATATACAAACGTATATATTAAAACTCAAGAAAGATTGGTAATTCAGTTTTTCTTCAAAATTTTAGTTATATATATATATTCTTTCCTAAAGATAAATTATGTATTACATAAAAATCAAAAAAAAAAATAATAATAATAAATAGACAATATAAAGAAAAATACGGTAAAGTTGTTATATCCTCATTTGCATTAATGTTCAATTGCTGAAGAAGCGGCTAGTTATCTTTAGCACTGTCTTTATTTTCTTCATCCTAAAATAGCTTGATTGACATGAATATGTACATATTGCTTATAAATGAAAAGATTTACTTCTTGTTATAAAACCATTATGTTTAGTCATTTCTTAGATGCTCTGTTATATATACGCGATGAAATTGAACATAATCCTTGAATCACTAAATAACTTGAAAGTTATAATGAGATGCATTAATTAAGGATAATAGCTATTTTTTTAAAACTTTTTGAAAAATACCGGTTTACTTTTGAAGTTCCATGTTTTACTGAAGTTTCCACTGATGTTTAATAGGCAAGTAGAAAGGCCACCGCCTTAAAATGATAAAGTTGTAAATTAGCACATTGTTTTTTAGTAGAAATCCTTAATCCAATATTTTTTTAATTAAATTTATACGAGCAATTTGAAAAACAATGACGAACGAAAATAATAATGCCTTCCTTCTTTTAATTTTCTATCACCTGCCCAAAGATTTCTGCCTTTCATAAATCACGTGCTGATTCAACAATCTTTTTTAACAGTATTATTTAGTAATTTTTTAATATTTTTTTCTTAAATAACAAAAAAATAAGAAATAATATCAATAAAAAAAATACATATATCACATTGAAAAATTTGTGTTATAATTCACAAACCAAATAAATATTTAAACAATCAGAATAATAATACTATATCTCTCTATTTTTTTAAAATAAACAAACAAATAAAGATACAATTTATTTATATTTAGCAATTTAAATACTATTGCTAATGATTATTTTTTTATACATACATTCATAATTATATACATATAGTTTGCCATTATAATGAGGATCTCAAACAAAGCAGATATCATAAAAATAAATAAACTTGAACTATATAACAATAAAACTATTACGTACAATACACTAATAACTTATTTACAAATCCTTAAATAAAACTATAGGAAAGATATTTTTTTTAAAAACTATACTATAGCTTGAAAAAGTAAGGATGGATTTTCTATCCTGTACAATATATATATATATGGTAGAATAGCTAAGAAAATATGAATAAATTACAGTCATGTATAATTGATTTGCACATTATTGTAGATATCTTGATAATATTCAACCCAGTAACTTCAAAATCATCTGAAAATAAAGAAAATAGAGAGTGATCGCTAAGAATCTGTTATAAGATTTATTAAAGTACTTAAGTTTAATAAAATGTTTTATAAAACTAAATTGTCTACAAAATCTTATATATTTGGTAAATAAATTCAACTTAAAGAAGTGAAGTGATTGTTGATCCTAAATGAACTTATATTATATTTTTAATTTCTTAACATGGTAAACGTTAAATTGCAAATTTTATATTGTTTTAAAGAAAAGTGAATCTAAATATGTAAATATTAAATGTAAAGTTATAAAATAAAATAAATAACAGGCAAGTTTAAAAAGGATGACCTGAAATTTTCTTAATGGAATTATTTTTAAAAATGTTAAATTATTTATAGATTTTATTATATGTGTGTAAATTAAATAAAAATAAAAATAAGATCCAATTTAAACTCAACTAATTAGCTCTAATGGATATTGGCAAGTTAATTAAATGTGGAATTTTAAAATGTTATATCATAAAAGTACTATTGGAAAGCAATTGGGCAAAAGACAGGTGTGTAGTCTTTGAGTTTTGGGGAAAGATATGCTGGGCTTGTGTGAACAAACGTATATACCTTAATAGTGTAAAAGAAAATGACAAAAGATCTGAAAAAAGAAGGAAAAAAGACAGGTTATCAAACCATCCACATATCTTCACTGCAAGAGGCTTGAGTTAAAAATATTTCTAAATCAAACTAAATAACTGAAGAGAGGTTTTACTAATTCATGTATTACAGACAACTCTTATTAGTGGAGAACAAATATTTACTAAGTGCATGCTAAAGACATGTTATCCATCCCTTTCATTATGTAGCTTCCCAAAAATATAGTAATTTTATGCTTTGTAAAACCTGAGGTTACATAATATCTTACCTCTCCATTTCAGAAAACATGTTACCTATGCTTGAAAGTCAGTCAAACCTGCATGATGCAAAATTATATATCAACATTATCTGCAAAAAACCAGCTTCAAGAATTTTAATAATGTATTTTAAAATGTCCAGTACAACAAAGAAGTGAATACTTAAAACTGTTCTGAATGGATATGTTGTTTCAAAACAGATTTGGGAATACAAACTTGAAGTAATAAGCATATACAATCATTAATCCATGATTATCAAATATATGTGTAATTAATCATTTAATAGTTAGATATGTAGAATTGTATGAGTATTTGTTTAAGAAATCTGAAACTTGTAATAAGTCAGACATAACAATTGTTAAATCTGCAAAATTCCCTCAGAGAGCTATTCAATGATATATTTTATAATAATAATAATAACAATTATTATTATTGTCATTATTGTTATTATAAGAGAGTGAACTGAATATATTGGAGACATGTGTCAGTGTAAATTAATAGACATGGATTTAAAAATTGCATAGCTACCTTATCTGATAATCTTTTGTATTTATCAGGTTAAATCTCTCTATCACATCAGTATGTAAGGATTTACTAGGTTAAATTTGATTACCATATAACCGTATGAAAAAGTTGTAATTAAATGAAATGTTGCTCTGGAAATTCATTTAAGATTATAGATCATTATCTAGGTCTGTATACTTGTAGCTAAGTTATTTTCTGAGATATTATTGAATTTAATTAGGATTATATTAAGAAAAAAATTTTCATCATCAATATTCTTTATTGCATAAAGCGGTGCTTCAAAATAGTTGTAACAGTTACAAATAATGCATTTAATTTTAAGTTGTCTCTTAAGTTATTGTTTCAACTTTGCATATTAAGAGAAAATATAACTTGGTAGCTTGATAGGAATATTTTTATGTATCTATAGTAGTCTGTTTTATGTTTTTTGCATGTTTAGGAATGGTTCTAAGTAAATATTTTGGGCACTGTATAAATGTCATAAAAATATAGAATGAATGATATATTAAAATATTCAATCAGATATATAAAGTTGTACCTCAAAATGTACTTTAATAAATGCTCGAAATGATTTGCCTTTATATAACTCATTGCATTGATTTGGGTATATAAATGATGATCCAATATGATATAAACTAAATTTAGATATGAGATAATCATATGAATTTCATCCCATTCATTAATACTAGTATTACAAGATAAATCTTATAATCAATATTGATCTGTAAAATGTAAAAACAATAATATATAGTATAATAATTAAAATGAACCAAGAAAATGAAAATAGATTAATAAAAAAATTTGAGCAGTTGTAGAAAAAAGAGTAGTCAGGCAAGAAGTTAAAAAATTTAGTGGAGATTATGCAACAAAATATGGGTTGTAATTATAGTAATTAATATAAAAGAAAAGTGTTCATGGAGAAGATAATGGGTGATGCAATAATAAATAAAATAATAATAAATAAAAAAGCATAAATGTTAATAAGAGTAAAAAATATAGTCAAAGATGCAAAATGAAAGTATTGAAATGGAAGAAGTAGTTTAGTTTTAAAAAAGCTAATGAATCGATAGATACAATAACTTAATAAAATCAAAAACAATAAAAGGTAAAAAAATGAAATTGCTGGAAACAAAAGACAATGTTCTGATAATAATAATAACAATATTCTAAATGTTAAAAAAGGAAAATATATAATGTCAAAAGAAACTAATGAGAAAATCAGCAAACAATGAATATAATATTAAAAGAAATAAAATATGTAAAATTAGAAATTCAAAAAAATTAAAGTAAAATAATGGATGAAATTAGAATATAAAAAATTTAAGAAAGTAAGGATGGGTTAAGAGAAGAAATGAAAAGCATAGCTGTAAAGTTGCAAAAAAATTAAGTAAACTAGCTGGAGAGTTGAGGTATTGAAAAACATGAGTGGAAATTACAATAGATTAGAAATTAAGTAACAAAAGAATTTGTTCAAAGGGAATGAAAAATATTGGAAAATCACTTTCAAGAGATAGTTGGCAAAAATAAAAATAATGGAATTGGGAAGAGGGGGAATAGAGGAATTCATACGTGAATGCAAAGAAAAAATGCAGTTGATGATTTCAAAATTAGTCAATAAAAATAATATATTGGATCACATCACAAATCTCAAATCAAAGCAGAAATAAAAATAGTGAACAAACATGGTCTGTTTCAATCAATCAATGAAAAATTATGAATAATGCTTAAATGGTGATAAACCAGGCAGGAAAAACTATGGAGTTGATATATCAAGTTCAAACCCATATGGTTGTGCACCTAAAGTAGACAATCAATCTTTAAATAAGTCTCTAAAAGAGTTATTGGATAGTTTAAAAATACAGCATATGTCAAAAGAAAATGATTTAATGATCACATACTTATAAAGAGTTTCACTAACATGATTGGATTATAACAAGCCAAAGAATTATTAAAATATAAAAAACCTTATAGGGGAATTAATCATTGGTTTGAAAAGTGAGGATTCTATATATAGTCACTCATGAGAAGTACGAACTAGTGAAACATACATATCTTTATACGGATGTGACAAAATTGGGAGCAATAGTCAACTTTTTTTATAAACACTGAACTATATATTGACAAGAATTATTTCTTCTCATATTTTTTTAGAATAGCAATTATTAAAATTATTAAAAATGCATCATTCATCAAGTGATCATATAACAAATTACAAGACATTTTAAATAATATAAATATTTATGTTTATTAGGGGTGGTATAAAAATAAGAAAAAAAGTATTAAAAAGTAATAAAATATTTTTACTCTCTCTTTAGTAATTTTATTTATTTATTAATTTATAACATTAAAAAAGAGGGAGAGATAAGTAAGTGAAATCTTTAAATAATGTTTGTCAATTTAAAAAAAAAAAAAAGAAATTAACATTTGTAGCAAAAATGCTATTTTTATTTAATTGATTTGTTTTTATCTTCTCTATCTCTCTAAAGAAATTAAAGATGTTAGTGTAATTAAATGATTGTCTGTTTCAAGTAATTAAGAAAGTAAAACAGAACAATGGATTTTTTTACTAATTAGGTTATAATTTATTTTTAAACTTTCTGTAGGGCTTAATGCTGTCATATCTGAGGTAACATGTGATTAAATGGATAGTGAAGCTGCATTTAGAAATAAAATGTAGGCTGGTTAAGTCAATAGATCTGTGTTCTAGTAAAAAGCAGTCAGTCACATTCAGTAGCAGGTCACCTCATAAAGGAGAACAATGAAAATTTATGCTTATAATCAGAAATAAGACTGGGTTTACTACTGATTGCAAAAACATGATTTTTTGAAATGGAGTTTTTAAAAATCATTTACTGATCTTCAGCTAAAATTTGAGCATCACCAATCAAATCATGCATCTGTTTTACCAAATAGAATGTAGCAAAGGATATCCATTGTATCCATTTAAAATAAAAACTGTTTTATCTTGTGTTGATCTGACCAAAAATTATTACACAGTAAAATGGAAACAACAGAAAGAATAAAGCTATCCTGAAAGCAAATAATTGATAAAACCCTGGGTTATCTGATGCAGAATTATAATCTAAAGTAAGGAGCTACAGAAAGAAGAAATTAATGGAAGAAATTTTAATGGAAATGATAAATTCAATTTGTGCTAACCTATTTTAGAAATTATTATTATAATTTGAAACTGAATACTTAGAGTTACACAAGAAGAAAATCCCATATAAAAGAAACTAAAACTAAGTAAAAGAGGGCTTAAGAAAAAAAACTGTAGTAATAAGGTATTATGGTTTAAACAACTGCATTTACAAATATTTCTTTATAATATTAACAATAATTAACTATAATGAATAATTTATTTTAATTTTGTTTTAAACATTACTTTTATCTCTCAAAATGTTAAAATATATGGGATCATTCCATTTTCATAAGAAAAGGGGAATGTTTTATTCAGGTTTTTTTATCTTTGATTGTGTAATATTGTTTCCAGATTTAATTATTAAAAAAAAAAATAACTCAGTTAAAGTAAATGTTAATTAATTAGTAAGGATCAACAGGAAATAATTTACTATATGAAAATATATTTGTTGTATATCATGTTAAATTTAGATTTGCCATATTATCATACTTTTATCAATTTTCATATTAGTTAATTTTATTAAATAATTGTTAAAAATTTAAGCTTTTGTAATTATTTTTTTTTATGTTAGTCTTTATTCCTTCAATTATCTGTTCTGTAAATTGGCAATGTGTATGGTTGATTTCATCATAGCATTGAGTATTAACAAATTTGTAAATTAGTCAAGTACAACTATTTAAGGTAAATGGATTAAAATTATTCATTTGTATTTTCTCTTATTATTTACTTTCACAATCCTTAGGGTCTTTCAAGATCCTGAGCTAGTTCATGAGAAATAATGGTTAAATACAATGAAAAAGATCACCTTAAAATCTATTCACTGTGCTGCACTTTAGATTTGAAATTAGTTTATAGATGATCAATATATTAAAGGTAACCATACTGTAGAGCATTGCCAATGATCAACAGATATCAGAATTCCACCATTTTTGTTATGATAAGTACTATAGCACTTAAGAATGTGCATGTAAATTATTGTTTTTATTTTATGCCCCATATTTGGCATTGGCTAAATAATTAAACTAGATTTTGATATTGAACTTTTAATATATTCAATCACAGAAGATAACTTGATTTTCTTATTAAGGTTTAATGTAATGCTGTCCTGTATATAACTTATATAATGTTGCTTCATATATGACTTAGATAATTACTTATTTTTGTTAAATGATTTTCTTGTGTTTTTGTATTTGTTGGTGACTACTCAGTGGGGTAATGATGACTGGCATCTTCCCATATATACTCCATGCATTCATTCCATGTATATCCCATATATCCTCTATACTTTCATTCTATTATGATATATTATTCTTATAATTGGTCTAATAAGATAGAACACATATTCACTGGAACCAGTCATCAGACTATCAAACAGTAGCTGAGTGTTACTCAATATCAAGACATGAATAATAAATAAACAGATGCTTTCATTTCTAAAGAAGATTTCAGTCAAATGAATAAGAATGCACTAAGGCAAAAGTACATGATTATATAAATACTGTCAATAAAAAACAAGAAAATAAAAATTCCATGAAATGAAAGGAACAGTAAATCCTAAGCAAATTGTTACATTTTTAAAAAAATTATTTAAAGGATAAAATAATTAGACAATAAAAAGTAGACTTTCAAAATAATAACTATTAGTTCAATCTCCAAAAAGATGGGATACAGTAGTTTCAAGAGAGTCAATGGTGAGACAAAATATTATTACTTCTATGAGACACATTCACAATAATATCAAGATAATTAGCTGTACTAAATCATCAGGATGATTTATTTATGGTGGTAATTAGTTCTGACTCTTGAATTATACAATTTGAAGATTAGATGAAGTCAGATATTAACTGAGTACATTTTAAAAATCACCATAACCCATGATACAGAAAAGAGAAATTAATAAAGTCTTTGACAATGGCTGAGGTAAAGTTGAAACTTTTTTTCAATTAAAAGAATAAGTTGCAATAAATCTCTCCTTGATCATCTGGAAGATTCCTTTGTGTCTGCTCATTTAGATAGTATAATAATGTCTGCATATTTATCATATTATTTATATAAATTTCACTTTCATGCTAAGGCAATGACGCATCCTTTTTAAATAATGTTTGAATTAAAATTTATTGAGGAAATTCCTACACTATTCAACTTATTCATTGTGGTTCCATCAGTAGCTTTTAATATGGTATACAGATATCTTCAGTAAACATGTTTTTGAATTTTGATGATTACAATAAATTGCATTATACCAGTTTACACTTTATAAGCAGGACAATATACCTGGGATTTATAGAAGCATGAATATACATATAGATAAATAGCAACTTGGAAATGATATGACTAGCCAAGTTGCTTTTTTGAAAGAAAAGTAATTGCCATTTTCTACAATTCAAATTATTGCAGAAAACAAATGTTCCTTTCTAAGGATATGGGAGTATGCAATCATTTGATTTACACATTTTTGAAATTAGTATTCTGTTAAGATATACTAACATAAAACATGTATTAAAAGATTTAAAGAAGTGTGTCTCCAAAAGATACATTCAAATACTAGTAACTGAAATTTTACATTAATAAAAGAGAATTAGAAGAAAAGTGGGAATAAAATAAAACTGATTAAGTACATGGTAGTACAGTTAAGAAATTCTGGATAATTATAATTAAATGTAATTGGTTTTCACATTATTGGAGATGTTCCAAAAGTGTATTCATCTCAGTAACTTTAAATTATTGTAAAATTAAAAAATAGAAAGCAAAACTGAGAAATAGTGTAATGAAGTTTACTCTAATGTATTTGAGTTTGACAATAATAAATTATTTATAAATTATTTTTTATACATGATTAAATAAAAGAAATTTAATTTGAAAACTAATTAACTATGATAGATATTAAGCTAGGTTAATTAAAAGTAGGTATAAAAAAGAGCGAATTCTGCATGGAAATTAAAAATACTTGGTTATTAAAGTGTTACCGAAAATGCAGGGGACAAAAGTGAGTTGTATTAGTTTTTGTCTTTTAAAAATACATATTGGGCATGCATAAAAAATATATAAGGTACCTTTAAAGGAAGAGAAGAAATATAAAAGATGTTAAAAAAAGAGAATGCAAATTATAAATCCATCCAAATACAGGTTATATTAATATTTCTAAACCAAGCAAATATATGTAGTAATTTTAAGTACTATCACTACTTCATCCATGATTGAAAATTCTTATTAGTAGAGAGCATCATGAGATACTGACTCAATAGTTGTATGTCAATCATTACTCTCACGATATAGCTTCATAGAAATATATAAATGTTATGGTTTATAATCTCAAAGAAAATGCCATTGCTTGAAGTGGGACATCCATACTTTTTTTAACTGATTGACAATGCAAATAATTGACTGCTTTGGGCTACATTTTATATTTTAAGTAATAAAAGAATGATTACCATTTATTATGCTCTAGTTGTTATGTAGATGATTGTTGTAAATGACTTCAATTAGAAGAGTGAATATTAAATCAGTCAAAATATATATGATAAATTAGATTAATATTTACAATTTCAGGTCTATTCCTACTCTTTTTACAGCATCACAAGTAAATATTAAAATGATAAATATGTAAAATGCATCTACAATGTGCTCAGTTTCAAGACTTTGATGATGTCATGTTTGAAAAGTAAAAGTACATAAAAAAAAAAGTGAATATTTGAAAAATGCTAAAAATCTGGCATCAAATTTGTAAAAAAATTTATGTATTTATTTTAATATCATGAAGAGTATTATATCTTTACATATGAACTTTCATATTTCATCATATGATTATTTATGCTGCTGTATAAATATCCAATTACTCCTTATATGGTGCAACAAAGTAGTAATAATTGGATTGAGATATAATTTGTATAATATCTTTAGGATTAATGCGCCAAATGTGAAGTATTAAATATTGTCAAAAAAGCATATATTAAGTAATGTCATAAAGCTGAGAAAATATAGTCATTACCTTTAAAAAAATTAGAAAGATTAGATTTTAACAATTTCAGAATATCTTATTTCTTTTAATAGGTTCACAAATTCTAAATTTTAAGAGTTAAATTTTAGTCTGACACTTTTCTTGACAGCTTAATTACATTCCTTATGAAATTTTTTAAAAAATGATATATAATATGACTTACCAGAGATAATTCTTTATTGTAAAGCATTAACAATAAGACACATTGGAGAGTTTTATTTTTGCTTACTGACCTAGCTCTTGTCTTTTCATGCAGGTATTTGTTAAAAATAAGATTTATTTCTAGTAAAAAAAATAATATCTAACAATTAGTATTATATATTAGATATTATGCAAGCAGAACTTTAAATAATTGTAATTTATCAAAAAATGAAATTAATTTTATAATAATTGCAAGATATATATATATATATTAATAATATTATAAATCGATGTCTGTATTTCTTCAAAATAATATACGTAAATTTATAAATAAATATTAGAAAATACAGTATTTAAAAGTTTATAAAAATATATCTATAACCATCACTTAGAAGCGCTTTCAACTATCTTTGTATTTTTTGTCAACTAGTACTTTTAAAATGTCAGCTTTCCCATAATTCCTTGATGTCAACTTTCCCATAATTCTGTGATCTTAACGTATTCTGCTTGCCAATTAATTAAATCTTGCTTATATTTATATATTAACATCGCTTCTTTAATTTTTCTTTTATTATTATTTTTTTCAGTTTCTAATATTATTTATAATATTTTTACATTACTATAATTAAAATCAAAACTATATATACATGATTTATTATGGTCATAAAAGACAGAATCTGATAAATTATCATTATTTTTATAATTTTGTTTTGTATTTCGAGCCCTTTTTAATAATAACAAGTGCTCCTTTGTTCTTTTTTCCATTGTGTACCTCGATTCACCTATATATCCACTGCACACCTACATGTCCATTTGTAAATGATACGATTTTTATTTGACAATAAAGTCTTATCTTTTGAATTATTTATTAATTTATTTATTGTAGGTGATGCATAAAATGCAATATCATATATATCTTTATAAATTTTCTTAATGAAACTTGCCTGTTGTTTTGAAACATATGGTACTGATATCCAAAAATTTTTATCAGAAGAATTAACATTATTAATAATATTATTTTTATATTTAGAATTAAAATTTTTAACAGTATAATAAACACAATCATAATTATATCCAACGTTTAACAATTCATTATAATAAATTTCAATATTTTTGATTTTATCCAATGCATATTTACAAAGGTTATCATTTCTAAATAAGAAGGACTTCAAACCTACCATTTTATGTGACATTGGTACTTTTAATTCCTATGGGAATATATCCTCTTTTTGCTATTGGTTTAAGAATCATATATATATAAAACAATAGAAAATGCAACAGGATGAAAGTCTCAAAGTTTTTTAGGGTATATGTATATCACATTTCCATATATGGTGCTAACTAAACAAGAAAAAAAATTTTTTTAATTTAGTGCAATATAAAATATTAATGAGAATACTCACAATATTCATACTCCTTATTACATGTCCTACTTTTTATTTGCCCTTGTGTAAATGCCTATAGCTTGCTAGATACATGGCTTGTAATTATACGTATAACCTACAAGAAATTATATAAAAAAGTAAAAAATACCCATACATTGCAAAAAATAAATGTAGAAAAAATACCCATAGATTACAAAAAATGAAATATAATTACTTAGGTACATGGCAGATTATAGAGCATAGATAAATACAAACAGATATGTGAGATACCGCTTACAACAACAGATATGTCAATGAAATTAATTTGATTTTTCATTATAATCATTGTTTAAAAATACATATAATTTTTATACTTACAGCTTATAGAAAATATTACCCCTGAAGCTTCATATAAAATTACAATTGGCTAGATTCTAAATGTCAGAGTTATATATACATTGGAACACAAACAGATACTACAGCATTATAAATTCTTTATATAAAAAAATATAAAAAGTATTATATAATTATATGTTGTAGAAAATATTATCTCTAAAATTTCATATTTAAAGTTAGGGTCTAAATCCAAGAAATTATATGTATATGCATTTTATAACACGAAATTAGAACCATTATTTTATGCATTATAAATTATTTATATGGGAAAAATAATATTTACCTACAGATTAACTCTGCAGTTTCATATAAAATTATGAGTGGTTAGATTCTAAGCCCTTGGAGTTATGTATATATGCATCCGATTTATAATCTTTGTTATCAAAAGAAAAAATCATTCATTCTTTCCCCCTTGGACTTATATATATATGCACCTGACATAATCTTTGTTGTCAAAAGAAAAAAAATCATCATTCTTTTCCGCGAAGTTTAAAAACAAAGAAAAAAAATTAGAAAAACTCTTTTTACTAAAATGTTCTTAAAAACGCAATTTTTAACATACAGAAAAAAATACCAGTGGAAAACTGATTCTATAACAAAAAGAATTGTGTATTACACTTGCATGTATGTACTTTTTACCAATCACACACTATCTTGATTAAAATTCTTTGATCGGTCAAAATTCTAGATTTGAGAAAAATTGAGCACAAATGACTTAGAATACTCTTAATGCGGTAGCTTAATAAATGATTTTGAGTGATTTATCTTTATATACCTTCTTGCATTTGTTCTAAAATAAAATGTACATAAATGCATACAGGGCAAGTCCGATTGACAAAGAAATTCATTAGTTCATTCGAATATTAGAAAAATGGATATTCAGCATATAAAAATACAGTAGAGCTGAATAAAAAAAGATAATCAGTTAACCACACAGAAATACCATAAATGTAAATTTGGTCATAATATTTTATATGGTAAGATTTGAAGCTTCTATTAAAATATTTAAAACAATATTTATTAAAAGAATTATTTAATATACACTGCAAACAAAAAGATATGAATAAAACAAATATATATATACACGCACATATATTGTATTTTAATCTATAAATGTAACACCATATACATATCAATCAGGATAGAAAAAAATTATATTCATATTACAACATACGTAATGGAACAATTAATATATAACAGCAAGGAATATTTCTTGTAAATAAATCCGAGCTTTAAACTCAAGCAAGACACAATCACAATATTTATATATAAACTGAATTATTATTTCTGATGTAAAGACTCAGATGTTTTAAACCGTTAGCTCACCTGATGATAAAAGCATGCTTTTGAAATATGTATATAGCGAGAAAAGTAGGCGTTCTGAAAATCTGTAATTCACATATTTCTTAGGAACATTATTCAATTATAAGAAATACATCATTTTTATTGCGCAATATTTATTGTTATAATGTGTATTATAATGTAAATTATTCCCACTTTCATGATTTACTAGGATATCTTTTTAATAAATTAAAGCACTGCGATGGATATTTGATAGCTTTAAAATGAGATACATTATAGTCATAATATTTATATATAAAATTAGATCATTATTACTGAGAATAAGAGAAATGAATCTGAACATCTTTATTTTTCAAGCGTTGGTGGTCGACAGGTCAGCACAACCGCCTTACAAGCAGTTGTCCCGGGTTAGCGGGTTCGCTTCCCGGTCAATGCTATGACACATGAGAAAAAAAAAAAACATCTTTATTTTGAAACGATCACTTATGATAATTGAACAGTGCACTGCAAATATGACATTAAATTTGGTTATACATTTTTTAGTCTCGTTAATTAATTAATATATTCACACGTAAATACATAAATATGTTTAAAATACTGAAAATCAAACATCGTAAAATACACACACATATATATATAATTAAATCAAATGCTAACGCTAAAATCAAATACAATGAATTATTTACTGACAATTATTTCAGCAGCGCCTGCTTCAAACACGAAAATTGAATTAAGCAGATAAAAAAAGGTTGATCTTTTTCTAGCAATTTAGATTCTGTGATACACACAGATGAGAACGTTTGTATTTATTAATGATGGATCTACTGCACAATTCATCAAATGTTCAATCACTCCTCATATCAATGCACTATCAAGTTACCATTTAGATAAACTTCTTTTTGATCTTTATAAAGATCCCAATTGACTCTTAATTGTAATTTAGACTAAACTTCAAATCAAACTTAAATGTAAACAAAAATCTTGTCAAATGCAATCAAGTATTGATGTTCACATATTCATTTCAAGCCACAAGTGAAAAAATAATTTTAAACAAACACGAAAAAAATTTGATTAAAAATGATTCTTTCACAAGTGGATTAAAATGAACAGAAATTAACTGTAACATATAAATAAAGATTGCATTTAATAAAATTTTGTTTTAAATTCAGTCTAAATTAAATACTCTTTACAGAGTGATATTTTCTTTACCTAAAAAACAATAATAATAATAATTTAAAGTTGTAATTAATAATTTGTTAAGCGCATGCTCATTACGTAAATAATATATAACCTTAAGAGTATGCGCCTAGTTGCGACAGTAGGGACCTCTACAAATCTTAACATTAGAAATTAAACTTAAAAACATTGAAGATATATCAAAATGAAAAATGGAATTCAGGGTAACTTTAATGTAATTCTACAGTAGAAAATTCATCATTATTTTAATAATGCATTTATTTTTTAACTTCCTCAATTTACATTGATTATTAATAGAATGGTACTTAAGTATGGTATGGCTACTTTTATTTCAAACTATCTTTTAAAGCAAACAACTTTTATTGAAGTTAGTTTAAAGGATATTGCAATCATCATTCAGACAGATAATTTTTAAGTAATCACTACTGGCAAATGCACCAATATAAATTGACCCTACCACTTCTTTCAGATCTTCCTATGTTTTTGTATTTATAGGAGATTTCACTTCTCATAATAGTTTTTGAATATGTAAATGAAGATCAAGTAGATTGCTAACTTTTAGAATGGATGGATTTAAATAATGTATACTTATTTTAAGATGCCAAATAAGGAGGAACATTCCATTCAGGCAAATGGAGAACAGAAATAACTCATGATTTATGTTTTCTTAATTTCATAAAAATAATTCACCATTATCTGATGAATTACAGTTATTAGATCATTTCCCTCATAGCTAATATATCTTGAACATAATATTAAATAAAATTCCTCTGATCTGGTCTTGCTATGATAAAATTAAAAAATTCATAATAACATCTGCTAGAGAGTTTGACCTTCGTGAATGTCAAAAGCAGTTCATTCCACATTAGAACAAAATCATAATTAATTTTAAGCTGAAAAGATATGAAAAATGCTAACAAACTTCTCAAAGCTTCAATGATTTCAGGAAAAAATGTGAAAAGTTGTTATGGAAAAACAAAACTTTACAAAATATAGTCATAAGGACTGACCACTTTTATGAAATCTTGGTGGATATAAAAGTATCCTAAAGAGACCTACTACTTCCACTGCTATTCAGTTTGCCAATTTTATATATCAGACTTTTAACCAATGATTTGTAGCATATAGAAAACCATCATTAAACAAAATTATAAGTTTATATTTCTCAATTTTTTCCTCTAATATCAATATTAAACTGATAAAACTTGTAGACATTGATGAACTTATATTTACTCCTGACTGGTCTAAATTGAATATGCTCTAGAAGAAGATAATATAATTTCAGAAGTTCTAAAAGATTTGGAACTTTAAATCAAAGTATAGTCAGTACAACTGTTCAGTAACATTATTTAGACAAAAGCTATTCCAAAAATTTTGCATGAAGCTAAGTATAACAGTCTTAACCAAATAAATCCAGAAATGGTCCAAAAAATTATCACCCAATATCATTATTCTATGTTCCTTACAAGTTTTTTTAAAATAATCATATTAACAATTTTTACAATATCTGAAAAGCATGCATGTACTTATAGAATAGGTTTAGATCTGAAAAAATTGTTATTAATAAGTTTTATCTTTAACAATTCACATGAGAAAATGTTTTCAAAATAAATCAAAAACCAAAGCTACATTTATTGATCTAATCTCATCCTATGATTCTGTTTGAAAAAATGGTCTTCTAAAAATTTCTAAAATTTTAAGTGCAGCAAATTCATTATTTTATTTGAAAAAGTACTTTTATTCAAGTGACACTAAGTGATAACTGTAGTAAATATAAAAATTTACAGAATGGTCTACCACAGGATTAACTTCTCTCACTTATTTCACTTAATGTATTTATCAGTGATCTTCCAGACACAAAATGCAAAAAATTTATCTATGCTGATAATGTTTTGACTTCTTTTCCAAAATAGAAAAATCTTTCAATAAGAATATGAAAAAAAAAACTGAATTATTATTTCTAATTCAATTAAGACAGTATATTCAATTTTTTATCTAATCAACAGAGATTTTTTCATAATCTGAATATAATCTTTTCAAAAATAAACTGAAACACAATCCTATGCTATTCTATTTTGAGTAATCTTATATGATGATCTAATTTACCTTTTTTATTTATTAGAAAAAGAAAGGCTTTAATCTTATTCCACACGCACCTTAAACATTTGTATAATAGCAAATGATGTAGTTGTTGACTATAAAGGGACTTCTCAAACCTCAACACAAGATAGAGACTTAAAAAGCTATGAATAGCCATTTTATCTTTAACTTAAATGATAACTTACAAAGGCCAATCTGAAGCATATTGATTTAAGAGCATGAAGAGATTACTCTCTTCACATTTAAATCCACTATTTCCCTTTGCAAATTAACTTTAAGCCAATAAACATCACATGATCACATTGAGTGGCAATACGTACACAGAGTTTTGCCTGTTTTTCTACAAATTAACTTACATGAAATCTTGCAGTTTACAGCAAGATAATATTAAGATATTTTTAATGGAAATATTGAAGAGAGTAATCTTTTCATGCTCTCATATTAAGATCCTTCAGATTGGCCTATATAAATAAAAATTTAGGTTAAGGATAAGACAGCATTTTATCTTTATAAAGTCCCTATCTTGTGTTGAGGTTTCAGAAGTCCTCTATAGTCAAAAACTACATTGTTTGACTATTATGCAAATGTTTAATATGCATGGGAGAAAAGGTTAAAGTCTTTCTCTTTCTGATTACATACTGCCTTTGTGCTCAATAAATAATTAGAATATTACATTAGTTTCTACATTTCCATTAAAAAAGATCTTAATATTAAATCACTATAAATCACAAGATTTCATGTAAGTTCAATTTGTAAAAGGAAATAGTGGATTTAAATATGAAGAGAGTAATATCTTCATGCTCTCAAATCAATGCTTCAGATTAGCTTATATGAGTAAGAATTTAGGTTAAAGATAATACAGCCATTATTAACTTTATAAAGTCTCTGTATTGTATTGAGGTTTGAGAGGTCCCTCTATCATCAAAAACTACATCATTTGGCTATTATACAAATATTAAAGGCACATGTGGTTAAAGCCTTTCTCTTTCTAATTACATATTGCCAGTGTGTTTGATAAATAATTAGAATGCTTTTTATTTATCTAAGATAAATCAAAATTACTTTCCAGAAATAATTTCATTGGAAAACTGATTGATACTATTTGAGATTGTGATGCAAGTAATTTACAGGCATTTTACTTAGTATTGTCATATTCTGTTAGTAAAACAATACTACTATCCCCCATTAAACTTCTGGATGTTCGATTAAATATTATCATGAGAAATATTACTGGTACACTCAAGTCTATTCCTTTGTTGTGGCTTTCTATTTTTCACACATTTTTCTTCCAGACATCAGAAGAGAAATTGCTTCATAAAAATGTATAGAAAGTTGTTAAGAAGATTAAACTTACTAATAACTCAATATATAGTTTTATCTTATATGACTCAATTCAAACCAAGATCTTTTTTGTATATTCTACCAAGATTCTACAATTGAAGAATTGTGGCATAAAAATTGAAATTCTTATAAAGTTCCAAACAAATTTCTTTTTCCAGATCAAATGATAAAGCCAGATGAGTTTGATATTTTTGAATGCAACAGGAGTCACATTAACAGATTCATGAAATTTCATGGTCGTTGCATCTTCTACTTCATAAATGGAATTTAATGGCTGCTGTTCTTTTTAAATGTGTACAAATACATTCTATTAATAATGTAGATAATGATATTTTGTTAATAAATAAGCTGCCTAAAAAAATCCACATGCTAAATAAGTCAATTAAAATCAAGTGTTAAATTGATATTTTTATAAAAATAAGGAGAAAATATATGTAAGTGGTCATTTTAAGTGTACTGCTAGTTTCATAAAGAAAACTGGCACATTGATCTGAGCAGTAAATGCAGATTTGGTCATTTTCATATTTACTTTAGCATAAATCTCTATATTAATAGTTTATATATAAAATATTTATATAAGTTGTAGCAAACATATATAATAAATAAGTAAAATACATTAAAATTTAACTTTTAAAACATTAAATAATAAATAAATTGCAGAAATATTCTTTCAGTTATTTTTATCATAATCTTATTACATGCATTTGAAAAAGATCGTGTAAATAATCTGTGGTACAATATAACTTTTAAACCATTAAATCATAAATAAATTGCAAAAGAATTTTTTATTTATTATTTACTGTTTTAAAGATTAAATTGCATCATAGTTTATTTATATATAAAGAAGTAAAGCCACCCACAATATCAATAACAACTCTATTTAATTTTTAAATTACTTGTTTATAACTGCTTAACACAGACTCGAAAAAGAAGATTTTGCGTCTCTATAGTTCAGCAGATAGAGAATACATATTTAATAAGAAATCACAAACAAGTGTAAAATTAAAATTAATTAAGGCGTGAAAACTTAAAAATTAAACAATTTAAGTATGAAAAAACTCCTTCTACCATCTCGTTCATTTTTTTTTAATACATCCTCAGCCAATAATTTAATGGTAGTCTTCTCTTAGATGTTGAAACCATGAGAGAGTGTAGTTTCTATGCAAACGCACAGATTTACGCGGCCCAATATTTCTGTGCTTTTGCATAGAAAGCTACGACCTATAGAACAGTTCTATTCATATTAGCCATTGCAGGCTTAGATAACGTTAACATATATATATAAATACAATGCATAATATTAATTTAAGAAAATATATATATACAATGGATTATAGCACTTACAATATCAACAACGTAATCTGTTCAATTATTGAACCATTTGCTTGTAATTACTTAGCAATAATTAAAAATAAAATGTTTTCTGTTCTTTTGAGCAGTTATAAATATATGAGTATATTTCAACAAATAGCTTAATAGTTTATCTTTATTGAAGTTATCAATATGGGGAAGGGATGATTATAATTCTTTTTATATTTTCTTTAATTAGTATTATATTTTAGTTATTTTCTGTATATGTTGAATTTTTGTATGGGAGTGTATTGGGAATTTTAATAAAAAATTTATTAATTTAAATTTTATATTTGTTTGTGATTGTTTAAATATGTTGTCTTTACATATCTATAACAAGATAGTTTAAGGTGGAACCATCTTTTTCTAGTGATTACTAAGTGATTAATTATATTAATAATTGAATTAGATTATGGATATTGATATTGTGACTATAGTTATTTCTATTTTTTCCAAATGTTAGTATACTGACTCTACTAAACTTAATGTAATTAGAAGGGACTTGAATTCAAACTTTAAAACTTTTTATAGCTATGCACTCCATCTTATACAACCAATACGCATGATAACATACATGTGAAAAAGATAATGATCTCCAATATATGTGCTTTGTGCTGAACCAGCACTCATCAGTTGGTGCGGATCACTTTCTCTCACACATATATACAATCGGTGTTCAATTTATATCAAAATAGCAAATCTTCAAATTTTAATGAACAAGCTTCAAGCTTCTCCAACTCTTCAGCCATCCATATAATTGAAAATCTAATGATGGAACACTCAAAGCCCTTGTTGATGCCAATATTATTGTCATACCCATGTTTATTTTTTTAAGTCACTCTGACCACTCAAATATAGAAGCTCAATATGTTTACTTAAATAAACAGAAGGGTTGAAGGGTAGAGAAGATTCAAACATGTCCATTAATGTTTGAAGATTTTCTGTCTTAATATAAATGGAGTACTGATTGTATATATGTGTGAGAGATGGTAATCTGGACCAAGTGATGAGTGCAAGTTCAGCAAGAAATATATATATATGTTACATATATTTCCAAAAGCTGTGTATGACCGTATTTGCAACTTGCCTATTAATAACATCATCCTTATATTTATCAATCAAAATTCCTCTTTAATTTTCCTCTACATTAAGTTTTAAAAATTTGAAATTCAGTTAAAGCTGATAAGGATTACCACGTAATCGAAAGCGCTACAAAAGAATTTAAACTATAATATTGTATTTACCATTAAAAAATTTTTTTATATATATAATATTTTATAATGGGTATTGTATTTTACATTTAATATATATATATATATATATATATATATATATATATATATATATATAGGAGATCATTTATCTTTTTTACATATATGTGGTCATGTATATTGGTTATATAAGATGGGGTGCATAGTTGTAGGGAGCTTGAAAGTCTGAGTTCAAGTCCTTTCTAATTACATTAAGTTTAGTATAGACAATTTACTTACATTTGAATATTACATATTCAGCCTGTATCTGACCATCCCTCTTTTATGTGTTTAAATGGACATATTAACGTTCTACATGTGAGGGGTCAGAGTGACATAAAAGTTAACCTAGGTATGACAATAATATTAGCATCAATAAGGGCTTTGAATTTTCAGCTTGTATTCTGCCCATCTCTCTTCTATGTATTTAAATGGATGTATTAAGATTCTATATGTGAGGGTTCAGAGTGACTTAAAAGTCAACATGGGTATGACAATAATATTGGCATCAATAAAGGCTTTGAGTGTTCCACCATAAGGATTTTCAATGATATGGATGGCTAAAGAGTTGGAGAGTGGAGAAGATTAAAGTTTGTCCATTAAAGTTTGAAGATTTGCTATCTTAATATAACTGAGCATTGATTGTATATGTGTGTGAGAAATAATGATCCATACCAACTGGTGAGTGCTGGTTCAGCATGAAATGCATATATTGTAGAGCATTTATCTTTTTCACATGTGAATGTGTATCCATTGTATAAGATGGAGAGCATAGTTGTAGGGCGCTTGAAAATCCGAGTTTAAGTCCCTTCTAATTATAAATACATGTGTATAGAAGTCTCTCATAAACAATATGGTCATTTTAACTTCAAAAACAAAGAAGAAAAGACTAAATGTTAAAAATGAGTTTTGTGATGACTATATGAAGTATGCTACATATCACAATATAATTACCACATATATCATATAGTTATGTATTACCTGTTTATTTGATATTTTGTGATGCTGCATCTACCCATCTTTACAGCTTTTATTTTATTTTGTCTAATAGTAAAATTTCATTGAATTCTATTATACTTTCAAAATATTATGAGAATCCTTAAATGAATTTTTTTAGTGGCTTTATGTTATATTGATGAAAGGTCTATATTTATTTCTATACAATAATGTTTTACGATATTTTACCATATTTTACTTCATCTCTTTTATTTATAAATGTTTTACTACATATGAAACTTAATATATTAACAAATATAGTTTTTATATTTAATCTTATATATATATATGTATTGTTTTGAATAGTTATATATATTTTATATATATATATATATAAGGCTTTAAAATATTTATAGGTTTTTTTCCATATGTCAAAGCATCGGCTGGAAAATGAACCCACAACAACTGTCTGCAAGCAACTGCTTGCAAGGCGGCTGCACTGACCTCTCGGCTAACAATGCTTGACAAATATTTATAAGTTTTGTGATTGACAATTACAAAAGTAGTAACTCATTATTTAAAAATAATAATAAAAACTAACTCATTAAACTGATAGAAATGTATTCTTCCATATGGGTGCAAACATCAGTAAACTATTAAACATTGAACAAACAACTGCACATATATAAATCCATATAATTCTATAATTAAAAATCACTTCTTTTCTTGTCAAAAACTTTATTTGATGTATATATATATATCCACTTATTTCCAACGTTTCGACTATCTTTACTCTATAGTCATTTTCAAGGATCTAGAAAAAACATTACATTATAAACAAACTTCACATAATAAAAACAAAGTAATCAAAAACAATATAAAGCATATAAAGTAAATGGATTTGATATAAATCCATCTACATAAAATTCAATTTTCATTAATCAAATATAAGTTTAGCCATGAATGAATAAGACTAATGAAAATAATTACATAATTAACTACAGTTATTTGAGACCTATGCAACTTATATGTGTGCACTACATTTACATGATTATTATTATTTCTTCATCTTTTCCTCTTATGAATAACTTATAAAAAATTCATAAGCTTAGCATACATATGTGATATATAATAATTTTTTAAAACATAAAATAAAATAAAAAGAAGTTATTACAAATTCTTTTTTTTAAAAACTGATAGTTTCTTTCAAAATAATATCTGAATAGCAAGCATTATTTGCAAATCTAAATTCTTTAAAATTAAGTATAAATCACTATTTAAATATAAACCTCACCCAAATCAAAGTAAATATTTACTTCTTCCTGACAATTATTAAGTCTTTTTAGAGTAATAATATAGCCTTATAATTTCTTTTTGTAGTTAACTAACACATATTGAAAAGGGCAAAAATTTAAAAATTGCTGAAAAGAGCTTTTATGTTATTATATGATTATATTACAGCTATTGTCATATATTATTTTATTTTTTTGTTGTTATATAAAGATATTTTATTCTATATCATATCTAGGATTTATTTTTAATTTATAGCTTCTATTTAAGAAAGTACTAATTCTTCATTACAGCTGGAGTTTTTCAAAATATCATTCAAAAGTGTTCAGATTAGATCTATTTAACTGTTATTAGTGTTTTTTTTCTTTTTATTCCCGAGGCATAATGAACATCCTGGGATTTGAATGAAATATTATTTCCTTCTGGTTGAGAAAAAAAAACTGATTTTACATCAAAACTTTGTTTTTTGCACCTCCTTTCAATTCTTTTTAAAAAAAAAAAAAAACAAATTTGCATATCACTTATTTATCTTTCAATGTGTGTTCATCAAGTGTGTCAGTAGTATGAGATAGCATGGATAGTTGAGGGTTGTGTGAAAGTCTGAGTTCAAACCCCCTATATATTACATATTGGAGTGCAGATATGAAAAAACATGTATTGTAGAAAAAAATTCATATATTAAAAGAGAAAAGAAAATTCTTTTTTTTATTGAAATGAATAATGGATTGTTCATTTCAAGATATTACTCTTATTTTTAATATCATTTTATGATTATCTTCTGGGGTTTTTTAAAATTATTTATATTTACTATATTTGGACTTTCTTTTCAGATAATTTTTAATATTCTATGTAGTATAATTACTTATTAGTTAATAATAATAAAATATATTTTTGAACTTTTTGGTTGATACTTACAGCTTCTTCAGTGGATAAATCGCTTTTATATGCTATTCCTTGTTTTATTTAAATATGACAAGATTTATATCGTATAACTTGCTATAATATATTAATTACATAAAAAACTTCTCTTCAAAATATAAATATATAGATTAAATATTTTTAAATGATTTTTCTGTTTTTTACTTAAAAGTTTATAACTTTTTTCTTTTTATAGTTAAAAATTTACATAAGAATGTTACAAACATTTTTAAACTTCAAGATATTAATCATATATATGGAAAAATAATAAAATGGAAAATTTTGAAAGCAAAAATCAATCATATTCTCTCATTATATAAATATATCATTTTCAATCATCATCAGTGCATCTCAGAAGAAAAATCTCTCTAAGCTTAGCCATTTCTTTAATCCCTAACTTTTTTATTCCAAATCACTTTAACAATTTTATCATCCCACATAAAGTTTTTTTTTAAATCAATTAAAATTTAATATGATCTTAGAAACATTATTTGTATATTTACTATCATATTTTTATTGACATATTCATCACTATTTAATTTTTGAATGTTTTTAACACTTCCCCTAATATTAACAGACTTATTAATAACGCAAAGGACAGAATGGATCCATCACAGGCACCCCAGGTCGTATACAAAATTTCATGCCCTAAGGCTGGATGCAGTACCACCTTCTACAGAAAAACCAAGGCCACTGTCCATAATAGAGCTGCTCAGCACATGTATACATACAGAAGAGCAAAAAAGAATAATGATAACTTCTTAATATTTTATGAACATGAGAAGCAGGCCGGTCATGTGTTCGAATCCTGCAATCCCAAAATAGTGTGCTCTGAAGCCAACAATTGTAAGAGAAAGATCAAAGAGGCATATTTTATTATCAATGATAACAACACGATCAGTAAACACGATATGTGTTTTGCTAATTCAAAAAAATAAACAAATTAATTTACGTACACATTTGCATACATTATTATTTAGTAATATTACAGCAATGGTTTATAATCTATTTTGGCCATGAATATGAGAGAAAAACCTTGAAAGTACTAGACCTAAATTAATTTAATTTAATTGTTTTTGTTACTACTGACAGCTTCTTCTTCAGCATGTTAAAGTGCTTATATATAATGTTAGGAATAACTGTTTACTCTTTCACATATAAATTTTTATTTTTATTTATTATAATCCTAATATACATCTCTTCAATATTTACTATTTGGTCTGCAATCTTTGTATTTCTATTCTATTGAATATTTATCTCTGAGATCTATAATAAACAACCCTCAGTATAGCCCTTGGGTATTTTCAAAACTATACATAAAATGACTATATAAAACGTGTGTAATGCAAATATTGAATATAAAGTAAAGTAAAATAAAATATTTATTTTCTCAATTACATCTTTTTCTCTCTCCAACCTTTATAATAGTGCTAGTCCAGTCTATCAGAAATCTAATAACCCAATAAATTATCTATATCATGTAGTTTATTTAACTATGAATTTAATCTACAACAATGCTGAGGGCATCTTTTTATATAGTAATTTTCTCAGACTAACATATTCTAGCAAAAACAAAACTCTAATTTTACTTTGTTTTTTTTTTTCTCATGTGTCAAAGCATCAGCCAGGAAGTGAACCCGCTAACCTGGGACTTCTCGACCACCAATGCTTACATTTTTATTGTTATTATTTTGCATTTAATTTTTTTATTAGGATGTCTATACTAAGTACAATAAAAAAAAATTCTTAGAAAATCTTTCAAAAAAAATGGACTAAAACATTTTTTTATAAAAAGAAATAATAAATCAATGTGTGTAATATGATTGGAAGTATTTCAGTTAATAAAAAATACAAAATTAAGAGGCACTACTTATCAAAATAGTCTCATTACAATAAACTGTTGGGAAAGAAAAAATATTAAAATAAAAAACTTGAAAAAGAGCAAAGGGAATTTATAAAAATTTGGAATCCTAACTGCTGGAGAATGAATCTGTCCAGAACATAAAAAGAAATTTGAGCATATAAATACAGTCACAAAGAATAGTTACAAGGCAATTTCAAAAAATTGTCATTAAATGTGGAACATTAATTAATAATAATGATGTTACTTTATTTTTAATTCACAAAAAAAATATGGCCTTCATTTACAAAGGGAAAGTTGAAATTGGCTTTTTAGTTGAAAAGATGGCTCTCCTCTGATGATTAGAGTATATTAATTAAATTTTTGATTACAGGCTAATTTTTAAGGTAATAATTTTGTGTGGTCCATGGAGAATATTATAAATATTTAAATCTCTTTGGAAGAAAAGAGATTTCCCATCCCTGCTTCAAAGCATTGAGATATATTTTAATTTGATATTAAATTATTTTTATTAAGATAATTCTATGACTAATTCATTCATTATGCTTTAATACATATTAATAATTTATAATTGTCCATTTTTAATTCATTACTATCAATATTTTTAAAAGTTTTTTACTATTCATCGTTACTCCTATTTTTATAATTTCAATTAATAGCTTTTATAATATTTTGTGAAATTCTGAATCATTATTGGAAATCTTTTTGAAAATCTAGATACCTTACACAATCTCATATATTTTTTGCATTTTTTTAATTTTTCAGTATAATCCACAAAATAATAGAGATAAACTATTGAATGTTTTGAAGGACTGAAATTGTCCATTTATATAGTTATTACTTTTATTCTTTTTATTATCACCATAT